>JAWMRC010000089.1:13597486-13613825 GCA_035584755.1 Thripadectes ignobilis
TGGACTTACCTTCTACTGAAAAGCCATTTCTTCTAGAAAGCAGTGAATCAGAGAGCGGAACCCAGACTCCCTTACATATGAGGAAAAACTGAATATAAGCAGTGGAAAACTCAAAGCCTTACTGCCTTACTTCTTTATTCAAACTAATCTTGACTGACTCTTTTTTTCATCTTTCAGTAAAAACAGTGTGAGCTGCATATGAAGGAGATGATGATATAGATGACGAAAAATGAGAAAGCCAGGAAAAATAATCTACATATATAATAGGTAGTACTGCAGGTGGAGTGGTAAGTAAGAAATTACTGTTTCTCTTTCATTACCAAGCATGGCCAGTGTGGTGTGCATACTTGTGCACATGTATGAATGAATTAGTGAAAGTAATGTGTCAGCTAGCTGACAAAAACACTCCTTCCTAATAATGAGTAGTGATGTGCAGTTGACTGTTTTCATGTAGATTTACATACGACACAATTCTTCCTCCCTTTTGAAAAATTTGAAAAAAAAAATCAAGATCATTACATATTGATACAATGTGAGGGGGGAAAAATGACCTTACATATACATGTGTATGTAAATATATTCCACACATTTGTAATCAGAAGAAGAAAGGATACTGTCACAGCACAACAAACAGTGTACTATGTCAGACTGTTGCTTTCTTTGTGGACCAGGTACGTCTGCTAAACTTTATCACTCTCAGATATCAGTCCAATATGAGTACTGACAATTACTGAACCCCACAAGTTAAACAGATTAGATATAGATAAATACACACATATCCATTCAACACCACTCTCTGGGCACAGCCATCCAGCCAGTTTTTTAACCCAGTGAACATTCATCTGAGCCATGGGCTACCAGCTTTCTCAGGAGAATGCTGCGGGAGGCAGTATCAAAGGTTTTGCTGAAGCTCAGGGAGACACATCCACAGCCTTTCCTTCATCCTCTAGGCAGGTCACCTATGACCTACATGACGAGATCAAGCTGGACAAGCAGGATGTCCTTCCCAAACCTGTGCTGGCTGAGCCTGATCCCCTGGTTGTCCTGTACGTGCCATGTGATCACGCTCAAGATGATCTGTTCCCTGACCTTCACTGGCACAGACACAAGGTTGACAGGTCTGTACTTCCCCAGATCCTCCTTCCAGCCCTTCTTGTGGATGGGAATCATACTGGGTAGCCTCCTGTCATCTGAGGCCTCTGCAGTGAGCCAGAACTGATGATAAATGATGGACAGTTGCTTGGCAAGTTCTTCCACCACCTCCCTCAGCACCCTGTGATGAATCCCATCTGGTCCCATAGACTTGTGAGAATCCAAGTGGCACAGCAGGTCACTGACTGCTTCCTCCTGGGTTGCACGGGGTCTGTTCTGCTCCGTGTCCCTGTCTGCCAGCTCAGGGGGCTGGCTGCCCTGAAAATAACCAGTTTTACTGCTAAAGGCTGAGGCAGAGAAGGCACTAAGTACCTCAACATTTTCCTAATCCTTTATGACAATGTTCCCCCACTCCGTGTACAGTAAAGAATGGAGAATGCCCTTGGCCCTTCTTTTGTTGTTGATGTTTTTATAAAAACACCTTTTATTATCTCTCACAGCAGTGGCCTGATTGAGTGCTAGTTGAGCTTTCGGCTTTCTGGTTTTCTTTGTACAGGACTTAATATCTTCCTGAGTTGTCAGTTCCTTCTACCCGAGGCATATACCTATATATGCACATAAATGTATATATGCAAACATTAATGTAATTGATAGGTTTTTTTATACATACCACTATAACCTCCTTCAGACCTTAACTCTGGATATGCAACCCCACTTATCCACAAGGGAAGCCTGTTACTTTTATGTCTGCTCACACTGCTCTCTGCTCCGTAGACAAACTATTTCTTGCTCTCAAATTGTCTAACTTACTAGTACTATTACATTAATCACAGCACAACTATTTTCAGAGTATGCATTGCTTGAAAGCTGTTGCTCTGTTTCTCGTCTAAGAAAAAATCGATCTGCCTGAACAATTGTCTGATTTTGAACACTAACCCGTCTGCAAGAAGAATGCTGCTTCATAAATACTGATTTTGATATGCTGAAGAAGTATTAGATAAGCATCATAAATCGTGTGAAGGAGGTTGCCCACACATGAAAAAAGCAGGAAATCAAAATGAGAATTCTCCAAAGCAGCCCCTACACTTGTATGCCTCATTTACTGAGACTCGGAGGGCCTAATATTTCATAATACTTAATCACCCTTAAGGGACAGTACCTATCAATTAAAACCTAGAAATATTAATCAGGCTATCCTTCAAAGCACTGCTGAGAAGCAAATCAAATAAGCATTATCTCATTTTTATGGATGAAAAAGCTGAAACCCAAAGAAATACCTCGGCCAATGCCACAGGCTGGGAATATGCCAAGATGCAGACTCCAGACAACCCATCTCAGCATCCTGTCCTTCTTCAGCAAAGCAAGTTGCTGTACTGCCATGGCAGCTCCCAAATTACTTCAGTTACAGTGGTTAGTACTTGGTAGACCTATAATGTAGGCAGGCACTTGGTGTCTTAGTTTAGAAACCATGGAACAGAGGCCATCTGTTCTCTTCACTATTTTTAATGCAACTTGTCCAGACTAGGGTAGGAAATTTAAGGCGGAGGTGGATCTAATTTCTTGGAAGGCATTCACCTGCCCAGATTCTGAGGCAATCTTCAGGCTGCCTAGCTTTCTCAAAACACACCAAAAGAAGGAAAAAGTCTGCAGATGAGAGGCTTCACGTAATAAATAGCACATATATATGTCTTCATCCTTAGAGAATCCTGTGTTCTTCTAATATGATCCACATGCTGTATGTTGCTTGCAATGACAACCATTCCATAAAGACCAGTTGTAAATAATCACATATTTGTTAAATCTCAGCTTAAGTGCAGTAACAATCATATTTTTAAAGTGTATCCTAAAGATATTTCACTTTTCTTTAGTATTGAGTCATGAAAGAGAGGAAAACTTCATAGTGAAAAGTAAACCCATTTCATATTTGTAACTGCAAGTGTAAAAGTTCATCACTGTATTCTGTTCATTTGATGAGTTTTTTTGAAGTGATGTATGATCAGCTTTTGCTTCTTTTTTACTTCATGAAATAAATTTCCCCAGAAAGAAATTACATTATTCAAATCTTTACATTTACTACCTGTGAGGAATTTAAAAGGCTTAAACACAGCAAAAATCAAATAATGAATATATAATACAATGAGTATAGAATACAATACATTTCAATTATGCTCGGGAATTAAGCATAAAGGTTGGAAGAGCAAATCAAAGGCAACAATTTGGCATGCTTATTCACCTGTCCCATAGATGTTGGTTTTTAAATATCCTTCTTTTTGTATCTGCTAAGAACCACTAAAAATTTAATTTCTTATACATTAAAGGAGAGTGTTTCTACCAATTTTTCTCTGGAACTCTTTAGCCCTTCTAGCCCATCTTTTAGCTGCTCTAGAACTTATGGTTCTTACTTACCTCTTAGTTTCCTAACTTTGACATTCAGACACTTTAGGAATAAGAGCCAGAGATGTTCTTTGAACTAAATTTTATTCACCTTAAGTGTAACTTGAAGGATTCAAAACTATTTCTAAACTTGGGCTAGACTTGACAAAACCAAAACAAGCAGGAAATGGAAGGATTCTGCTTCAGTAGTTTTGAAGCAGCAAACCCCCTTTTTTTCTCCTCCTTTTGGAATTGTATAGATTTTCTACCAATGGTCTAGAATAAAGAACACTGAAATATAAGATTACCAACATTTTAGTTTATTTTATGGGCATGAAAAGGTTTGTATAAACATGTTTTCTTCTGTTTTTCTTTGCTGATTTAACTAGCAACAGGAAAAAAACCCAATAAAAACAAATTTAAAAAATCCCCAAAAAACCACAGACAAAAAAAACCCATAGAACTTAGCAAATAACCTAGTACTATTTCATTAAGCTGGACAGGGAAGAAATATTAATTACAAAACCTTACAAAAACCTCCTAAGAATTCATAAGCCTCCAGAAGCATGTATTGTCAGAAATACTGGCTGACATGCCTTGCCCAAAATTGTATTCACTCTTACGTGAGAATCAAGCCAAATAAAAAATGACTCTTACTATTTAAATGAAAAGAACACTGATGGGCATTTTATGTTTCTTGCAGTCTGTTCCTAGAACACTACTTCAATTCTAAAAGATCATTTGTTCTTATCTAAGCTTTCCCATGGGACAAAAGTAATAATTTCTAATGCTTTACTTCAAATTACAGCACTGTAGTGATCATCACTCACAAATCTGGAGCTGCCCATCAGCCATCAGATTCCTAATCACACACCACTTGTTATCACTTCCAGAAGAAGCTGGACCACCCTATTCCTGACCCCTCCCCACTTTTACACACTTTTCCCTCGAAGTCAGTCTTGTTCAGCACAGTGTTTAAAGTCAGTCAGTTTGAAAGGAAAAATCAGAGTATTTGGTCTTTTGTCATTTTCCTTTGTCTTCTAATTTCATGTGCTCTTCAGAGCTCCCTTATGTGCATTTAAGAAGGAAATTGAAGAAACAGGAGTCTTTATCAAAAGCAGACAATCATAGGCTCTTCTTCATCTTTTCCTCCCATCCCTCTTCCTCCACTATTGAACTGCCATCTATTTTTCTAACTGTTTTTCAAAAGTTAACAGGAAACTTAAGGCGATCAACATTTTGGTGCCTGATTTGGCCCACACGTGGTTATTTTTATACTGAGATACTCTGAGCAAAGATCAGACCTCCTGCTGTAGGAGCACTGCAACACAGATAGTTCTGTCTCTGTGATAAAAATTACATCTCCAAATTGGACAGACACAAGCAGTGGCACATCCTTGCAGCACTGTCTCCTGTGTTCTCAATTATACAAAAAAAAGCTCAGTTGTATAAGAGGATTAGTTGTTGTCATAATAAAAAAATCCCAAAATGTATCAATTACAGTGGGAACAACTCAGGTCCATAAACTGCTTAACCACGCTGCTAATATAATCAAGACTGCATTAAGCCAATCTACTGCTGCTGTGGAAACAACTTACATAACAATAGTCTCATCTTCATTTGCCATTTTTCCTACATTTTAACAGAACAAAAATCTGTGCTAGAGTGAGTCTACCAAAAGTCTAAATTGACTAGATACATCTAGCATTAATGTGGCAATTGCAAACATGAATTAATTTCCACAAAGGAAAAACAATCAAAAGGCAAAGAAATACTATTCAGTAATACAGTTCTTCCTAATGCATTTCAGAATGAGAATTATAGGAAAGTATACTCCTAAAGTATTATGGGAATCATTGGCTTAATGAACCGATAAAAACTTAAAAATTAAGTTTTCTGCTTTTCCACAGGCAAGGCAGACCATAGCCTGCAGCAATGCAAGATCCTCACATGCTCTGCTTCTTCTAGTGCACCAGATACAAATTTGAAACCAGCACACACAACTGAATTTTTGTGCCAGCTTAAACTCTGGCTTACCTTCAAAGAAGATAAATTAATGCCAACATGTGAAACCCACTCATTATGTCTTGCACTGAGACCACCAGTTAATTCACCATTTAGACATGTTTATCCACCCATCATTATGCTTCTACATGTGAATGCTCCTGAACTTCACGGAATAATGAATGATTTAACACTAGACTAAACTGAATCAAAACCATTCATGAATAAATATCGTGTCCATGCCACACAACTTGCTTTCTCTCAAACTCCTCCTCCCCTCTTAGGCATATGAGCAGCTCTACCTTATGTCCCACACCCTCTTTCCGCTTGAAATCTCTCAGTCCATTACTAGTCTTTCCTCTCTAGTCTCCCTTCATCATTTCCACCACCTCTTTTGTAGCACATACCAAAAGCAGCTGTGGTACAAGTGTGACATGTATGGAGCTCTAAAAATAAATCATCATCTCGAATGATTCTCTTGCAATTTTGTATGGGTAAAAAAAACCTCCACTAAATATTTAATTTTACTTGGGTTTGAATTGGTGTTTTAATCAGTTCCTGAAAAAGATTAATTGTGCCACAGTATTTTTTAAGCAAAATAATTTATTAAATCAAAACAAAACCACTGATCATTTCGATTATTCAGAATGTGTTTCTTTTCTATAGTGAAAGAAAAAGACATATTTGTCTGAAATGTTTTGCCTAAATCTAAGTCTATATAAACAACACCAGATGAAGGTACAAGCAATGTTTCTGGGGATAAAGCATTCCCAGCACAGTGCTGTTACCTCTAAAGATGAGGAACCAAAGAAGCACAGTCACAGAAAATACAAACTTATCAGGGTCCTAAATCTGTCACGTTTTCCCCACACAAAGAAACTACACCAAAAAAATAAAAAATAATAATAATAAAAAAACCCAGAGAAAATTCCAAACATATTCCAAATCAAATCAAAGCAAAACAAAACAAAACAACTTACTGTCTTCTTCAACATTTTGACGGCGTAAGGTTTCTGGGTCCCTTTCTGCCTGCATCTGTAGACAATGGATGTAGCCCCAATAAATTTAAAAAAAAAAAAAAAAAAAAAAAAAAAAAGGAATAGTTGTACATACAACTCTTAGAACTTGTCAATAAACAGAGTTGTCTAACTGAAACTACATTTTTCATTCCTCCCACTCTGGGCAAAAATACCTCTCTTCTTCCCACAGATGCAACAAAAAACCATACCAAAACAAAAAAAAAGCGCCTAGAGTAAAAACTTCTCTGTTGAATCAGTGGAGTTCAGCAGTTATTCAGCCAACAGAACCTGCAAGAGCTCAAGGTGCTTTTTGGTCACACCTTTTCTGCTTCCTGATGATTCCTGGAGGTTTCCTCAGCATATCAAGTGAACATATTTCTTGCCTCAAACCTGTGGCAACATATCCTGTCTTTGTTTAAGGCAACGCATTTGCAACAATTAATTGCATTGAGCTTTTTCACTAACTGTTCATGGACAGAAGAGAAGAGACAATTATTGTGCTGCTCCCTGCCCAGTTGCCCAAAAAGTCAAATTTAGCACCAGAGCGAGCGAGCAGCACTTTTGGTTAGTTCAGTGGAAACTGACTAATTTTTTCCACAGCAGAAATGAACTGGACTTACATCTGGTTGCCTTCAAGGTGTACTCCCTTGAAAGTGTTAAATCTGAGCACTCATAACATAAAATTATGGCTCTACTAGGTGGAAGGCACTTCTCTGAGGGGGAAGTTGGGCTAGACAGTCTCCCGAGGCAGGCTTAACTTCCTGTGCTTTATTTCCTACCATTAAGGAACCAACCTGTACTCTATGGATAAGTTAAAGAGAGGAAAAAACCTCTGGTAGAACCATACCGGTTATGAACCATTCAGATGCCTTTATATTCTACCATACAATGGATGCCCTGAAGTGCTATTTGTCAGCACTGAATTTAAGGTACTTTTGAAAGACCCTTGTCCTCAGAAGATTTGTCACCCATTCTAAGACTCAGCACTTCTGAGGAGCTGCAGACTTTAAGCTAGAGGGGACTGCAGTTTTCATATGTGACTTCCTGAATAACTCCTGCAGAACTTCATACAACTGTTCATTTGCTGGGGAAGAGAATCAGGTATTAACAGATGGAGACTTTAAGGCATTGTCCAGCAAGCCCTGGGCAACAGATACTGAGAGGGGTTCCTCCCTTCAATAAGACAGGAGCCTGCCACAAGAGGGTACCTTGGGGACCAGGACTGTTTTCAGTTATTTGTGTGCATTGGCCCTGTCTCCCCTTGAAAGATATAGAAGGACTTTGCAAGATGTGTCAAGATATCTAGAAACCCTTTGTTCCCCCGTCCAGGTGGTCCTGATGTGGAGAAATGCTTACCCTATGATGAAATATAGTGACTGGATTTCCTAAGCCCTAGTTAACATAACCCCCCACCTCCTCATCAACATACCCATTCTATATATTGTAATGTGAGTGATCAATAAACGTCTCTGTTTTCTACCCCCAAACTGGGAACGTTTAGATTGCTGACTGACTAACATTCAGTGAGTGAATTTCATATATACCATACACCAAATTGTACTGCAGATCTCTGAACCAGAGGAAACCCGTCTCAGTATGTCTGCAGGAGATGACAAGGAGCTGCACAATGACACAAGCAGTTTCTTTTAAACAGCAGAATGGCACAGACATGCTTGACCATATGAATGAAGCTGTGACACAAGTTTTATTATTCTGAGTGCAATGCTGTGCAAAACTGCCATGCATGCTTGGCACTTCTCCCTCCCATCAGCATGGCCACAGGTGCCAGATAAGGCTCTGAGTAGGCACATCCATATTTTTGTGAGTAAATCCGTGAGCACCAGAACTGGCATTTGATTGAGAAGATTTGTTTCAGAAAGACCTCTTCATTAGGAAGGTTACCTATGGCAAGGGTTATCCAGCTCAGTCATCTGAGGGCTTGTGTGCATCACACATAAAGTAATCTTCACTTCATCTCAAATGCTAAAATGATTTGTCTCTCATAACAGTATATTGATAAATGTGTGGGATTACTGCAAGCTTCAGTGACTCCCAGAATCATTATATGAATTTAATTAGATCTCTCCTTGGCCAAATCCCAAAAGGCTCTATTTAGCAAGTAGGAAAAAAACCCCACATCACATTAAAAAAAACCCCTCTCACATCTTTTAAATACAATCAAAAACATTAAAAGCTAGAATTCTAAGAACCTGCTATGATAAGGTTTCTATCTCCAGTATTTCACTGCAGGACTGTAATGGGGAAGTCAGTGCATGAACTGCAAATCACTCTAGTATCCAGCTTCACCGATGCAGAGTGCAATATCAACATTACATTCATTAGTTGACATGTGTTCTTACTAAGCAGGCAGCAAACTTTCTAATAATTATTGTATTTGAGTGAGAGCAGACTTAGGTAAGCTGTGCAGCTGATGATACAAACAGATTATCATTCCTGTGCATCTCTAGGTTTTCATGCTAGGTGTTCACTGCTGCTGTAGCAACGGAGGGCAGTATAACTGCCCCTCAGTAATGCTTTTGCCACTGTTTGCTTTACCAGTTTGTAATCTGGTGCTGCAAAATCTTCCAGGTGAATAAGAACCTAGGCACCAGAACACCCTGGATGATTTAACAGCACTGCCTTGGTGATGAGATGGACAGCTACACCACCAAGGGTATCATCATACCACCTTAATCCGTCCATTTGACTGTACCCAGAGCTGGAACCCTGGCAGCATAATGCTTCAAAAAGGCATATGAAAGCCTGGAGAGACAGGAATTTATGAAGGCGAATCCAGATGAGCTGTTTGACATCAGGCTCATTAGTCACTGTTCAAAACACACACAGAGGGGATACTTTAGAAATTATTCCCTATTGCAGAGATTTCTGACAGCATACCCCTGGAGTCCTAATTTGGGGAAAAATTAATGACAAAATATCACAAGACTTGGAAACACTTTCAAAGAGCTCACTTCTGGTTTATGTGCCTATGCCCAGCTCTGACAGACATGTACCCACCAGCCAGGAAAGAGATCACCAAGCTAACAGCTAACACTGCCTTTCTTTTCCATGCCAGAAACCAGTATCAGAACTCAGAAACAGGATGGCAGCCTGCTTACATCATGTCTGGTGCAAAACTTAGAGAACTATCACTAGTACCAATCTGACCCCTTCTCTCTTCGGTGAGAACACAGTATCTTTTCTTCTCCCCATTTGAAAAAAAAAAAAAAAAAAAAAAAAAAAGAAGGGTGGGTGGAGGGGGGGGGCATGTCAGGGGCAGAAATTAGCCCATGGGTCTTAATGTAAATGTGCAAATAGAACTGCCTCGTGCAAATAAGGGAGCTTTGCTCTGCTTATTTTGGCTTCCTGCTGGAGCTCAGCAAGCTTTCTGCTGAATCAGCACATACAGCTTTCCCGAGACTGTGTGATTTGGAAGGTCACCAGTTGTATGAATTCAAGCTTTCATCACCAAAGAGAAGTGTGAAGATTCAGCTGCAAAAATCTGATGTGCAACTGAAAAGCTGCTCATTGTAACCTCTTGCTTGCCCCTGTCCTAAGGTTTTCCACATCAAACCTTGACTGCCATCAATTGGGCACTCAGAACCCCTTCTGGAATTTGCATCAAGAGGAAACTTCATGGATCCTTTCAATCAGAATACACAAATGTGCAGAAACACAGAATTCTCGTGGCAATTCTTGCATGCCACTTTCCACAGGCATGGAATTAATTCATGGCCAGATAGGGAGACCACAAGCCTCCCAATGTCCCATTTTCTGCAGGTGGTGTTTCACTTCGTCTTAGTGATAAACATCAATAGTGCTATAGAAAGAAATCACCTAAACTCAATGTTTAAGGAACAGATTTGATAGGAACCAGATAACAACACTAGAATTTAACCCTGCAGCATTAACACTTTAAATGGAAGAAATTGAGAGGACCCTAAGACCAAGCAATTACTAATCACTTGCAAAAGTACAATGCAGTGTGCGACTGACAAGCAACCCATTCTCAATTCAGGCTAGAAACCAGAAACTAAGCCTCTCATACTTTCACAAGATTACTCACTGTAGTGTGTTTGCCTATTTAGAATTGATTCTGCCAGCTCTTCCCTTTCCCTCTTTGTAGTCAGTGAAGATACACATACATATCTATCTTTGCACATATTTGTACACTTTTATATGAAATATTTTATTATATATATTTGTGCATGTAAGCATGCATTTATTTACTTGTAAAGAAAATTAGGCTTAAAGGAGCAGCCAGCTGCTGCTTTTTTGCATCTCTGCCTGGAGCAGTTTACCTGACCTCAAAACGTTAATTATTTGAAGTTGTCTGGAACAATAAAAGTAAAAATAAATTAGAAAAAAAAAAAAGCACATTATTGGACTATATAGTTGGCCAAGTTAGAGAACAGTAATTAGAATTCCATTGTTGAAAATATTGTAATTCTCTTCTCCTGACGTACATGTTTCTGTCTGGAAAGATGCTTAATGATTCTGTTAAAGATTTACCTTAAAAAGCTCAGGTGTAACTGTGAACACACTAAAAAATAACAACAGCAACAACAACAACAACTAAAAATCCAGATAATTTTACTGTGTACACTTTACTACACAAATATGTTTCTATATCCAGTTTTGAACTTACAAAAAAACCTAAAAATAACATATACATCCTAACTACTTGGTCCTCATAGACAACAAAAGCACTCACTCACGTGATTCCACCTATAATGAAGACAATGACAACTCATGAGAAAGCTCCTGTGCATGGAATGCATCACAGCTGCCACACACACAAGTCAGTATTAGGACAGAAATAGTGAAGTACAAAATGCTGAAGTACAAATACTTCATCACCATGATAAACTCACTCACCTATTAGCTAAATGATTGCATTCAAAATTTGAAATATTAAAAGTGCCACTTAATATGTGAAAACAGACTAAGATTTAAGGATTGACCTCTGCATTTTTGTTCTTTTTGAAAAAAGTTTTTATAATACTTAAAATATGCATGCAAAACTTCCCTCACCAAGGTAAAATTTGTTGAGTATTCTGCATTGCTCTTCTTTTTATTATGATTCTCATGTGCTATTTCCAATTATTTTAGGAGGTCACTGTTTTAGAAGATGGGCAGCAGCATCACAGTGCCCTGCCTGTGCTAAGGAGTCCAGACTGCAAAACTGAGAGAAAACACATGGTCACACTTCAAATACATGCAGTAAAAAATAGTGGTGTCAGCACAGATGGAAGGAAGGCAGAAACGCCCAGGAGGGGTGTTAAGGAGGTGGAAGTGATCAGCAGAATTTGCACATAAAGGAGAAAATGGAATTTGCAGGATCCTGCAGTGGAGACTGGCAGAGAGAGAAAAGACAAAGCATGAAAACATAGAATTTGACCCAGTTTAGAAAACGGCTTTCTTCCTCCAAATCCACAAAAAAGCCTCTGCCTCTGAAACAGGAATGGCAACCAAAATGAAGTGTAGCCATGTGTTTATTTGGTCACAGTACTTGGGAAAGGTGAATTCCTAAAGCTGAAGTTTTTATAATAAAATAAACAGTCATTGACAGTAATTTCACTGGAAGTAGGAAATTTGGTCTTTTCAAAAGTAGGTCAGCATCTCCACACCATGCCCATTCATCCTGGGTTTTATACTGCCTTTTGAATCAACTCAGTACAAATACAGTCCTCAATGTAATCTCCTGTAAATTTCATTTGGATAAAATTCCTTAAGTTCTGAATTGATTTTTGAAAAATAAATTAGTTCGTGCTTCATGCAGTCAAATGATGATTACACAATCTAGTTTGTCCAAAAAAAAAAAAACCAGGTAAAGAATGGCTGGTTCCAAGAAAACAGTACCTGGTACAAAACCATGGAAATCTGTGCTGCCAAAACTGCAGTAACAGACCAAAGTCTAGTGTTGATTTCCACAAACAACACTGATTTTTATTTTTTTTTGTACAGTTTACAGAAGCATAAAGTTAAAGCACATTAATTTACTCTTCCTTACATATACACTAGAAGGCCAAATGGATTTATAGAAATTAAATTACTGTGCCTAGACTTCAAAATTAAATGTCCTGTTTGAAGTTAAAAGACTGAATGGGGGAGGAAGGCGGGGGGGAGGGAAACAAATCTATTGGCATACACAGAAACAAAAATTAGTTTAAAAATGCACACCATCACATTACTGCTACTGCCTTCACTTAAAGAGGCACATACATGTAAATTTGGAAATTCTCACTGCTTGCATTTCATTTGAAAGTATCCAAACTTACTTTCTACATTAATCTGACAAACAGTTCTCTAATTACTCAAATCTAATCTAAAAGCTTCTTCTAAAAACCAACACCTACATACACAGGACTTGCAGGCAATTGCACATAACTGCAGCCCTCCCTTCCCCCTCAGTATTTCACAACTTGTAAAAAAGAACGGAAAATCTCACAAAATATATGTAATTTAGGAGGAGGAAAAAACCCTTGAACTCCCACATTCTACCAGGAATAAAACTAATCCTTAAAGAAAGCAAGGTTAGGGGAAGAAATGCACACAGTTCTGGAAAAGAAAGCTAATTCCATTGCATTCCAGAGTTCTGGATGATTTGCTTTTGAGAATGAAAACATCCATACCTCTTCAGTTATTCATTCTATGACTCTAAGGTTCTGAGTTGATTCTCTAGTATTTGATGTGAAAGGGCTTTTGACTGATTCATGTTCAGGCCGGCCTGCAAAGGCAATGCAGTAGACCAACAAGGTATTTTTTTATATTCAGCCTTCACTGCATTCAGCAGACAAACAAAATGATCACAGCAAAAGACACTACATCCTTTTTAAAAGAACTGTAATCAAACTCAGATTTCAGAAAGTTGGTTCCTGAACAACTTCAGGTCAGACTGCTGAAATGAAGATATGAAGTGAAGATCAGAGCACTTTGTACAGCACTGTGTAAGAAAAATGTATAGAAAATATATTCACTATTTCTTCTTTTCCCTGTAGCCCCTTTAAAAAGTTGGATTAGACTGCACATAATAACTGCATTTCTAAAACAGCAGGTGAGTTCTCAATAGGAAAACCAATTTCTTTCCTACCAAGCCTGAAAAAAGCATGCTGCTTTAAGTTGACTGAAAATGAACTTGTAATAGTGTGAACGTAACTTTTCAACATGAAGCTCTTGAGTCCAACAGACCCTGAAACCAATTCTGAATATTTTATTTAGAAGTGAGTTTTCTTTGAGACTGCTCTTCTCTTTTCAGGGACCGTGAAGTTTTAACTACTCACATTTAGGCAGTTCAGTGAAATAGGGAGAGCAAGGAATGGAAGGTGGAAGAGGGGACTGAGTAAAGTAATTGTTAAGAGCTCATGCATATTTTTGCTGTTGGTACTGAACACTGGACACAATAGGGCACATTTTCAAAACCAGGTTCTTCCACTATCTGTGTAAGACACAGACCCAAATCCTTGGATTGGCAGTCTTGGGCATACCATACTCTCACAGTCACAGGTGCTGTGCACACACCTCCTGTCTATGTGACATTCCCTGCAGCTTCTGGCCCTCCCTAAGCACCACACAAAGCCTGATGACTGACGCAAGGAACAAAGCTGCCCTGGAAATACATTTCTTACTTTAAGTGCTATTTAAACCACTACCTCACAAGCAGCATTTTTATCTCCTCCTCTTAAAAGATATTAACAAAGAATAAACACTGTTTAATCTTAATGAAAGGTTTATGTGAGAAGAAAGAGCACTAAGCACTAAAAACATTGTAAAACCTTCTAAAGTGTGTTGCAATACCTTCCTTCCTGGACCATTGCAGAATTACCTGCCTGTTTTTTCTCTGGTGACAGATTCCTTCATCAGGAAGTATTTTAAACAGTCTGCAAGTTGAGCAGGTGTCAACATCACCAACTACTTCTCCTCATGACAATCTCCAGGTGCAGAAGGCAATCTAGCCTTTGCACTAAATGACAACACACAAACTTCTTCACATATACCTTAATGACTCTTGGTTTTCCTGGCCGAGGGAAGGGAAGTAGAACAGAACTTATGGACTTTTAGTAGCTTGCTCTGTATATAAAAAAGTAACTTTTTAAAACAGGGCAGGGGAAAATGCACAGCTATTCATGCCTGCAATATCTAAATCTAGCTTTGAAAAAGTTCTTAATGAGCTAATTTAGGCCTAGTCATATTTGGGATTCCACAAGCCCTTGTGCCTGTGCTTATTCTGAATACCCCTCATTTTGGTAAGCTACGTAGATTTTTCCTAGGAGGTTTCTGTTCTGCTGAATCATCAACTTCTGTGCAATGGCTTCTCTGAAATAAATTGCTTTTGCCAAGAAGTTTGAGTTCAGTGACAGTCCAGGATCCCTCACCACAAGACAACAAACAAAATATTAATACATGGCAGATTTAAAAGTTCTTGGGGGTTTTTTTTCTAGTTACTCTGTATTTTTTCTTCTTTAACCCTGGTGGAACAGACATTTTCAGTCATAAGATGTAAGACTGAAAGTCAGGCAATGCAAAAGAGTTAGGAATGTATAATATTTTGCCAATGTTCCCTAAATGAACACTCTTTATAATGTTTTTTGTATTCAGATCACACTTACTTATACTCTCCAAAGATAAATGAAATAACTGGTTTTCCACAATAGAGAGTACTTCTAATCTGTCATTTCTATTATTTTTGTAACAGTCAGAAAACCTACTTTGCCATCCTTGTAACAATAACATGCAGACTTACACTTGGTTGTTATTTTATTGCATTAACAAAGCTACAGGAAACAACTTTTACAGTAAGCTTTAACACTAAAGCTGCAACAGAGAGACATTGCTACTAGATATAAAACAGAAAAAAATTCTTGAGAAAATGAAGATGGCATTAAGGCAATATACTCTGGTGCAGGTCTTGTCAGAGGTGATTATTTCCATTAGAGTAATAAGTTTTGCAGTCCTGCCAAGTCTGTAAACAAGCTCCAACTTATTGCAAGCGCAGGGGAGGTATCAAGTCAGGTCTGATCTTCCAAAAACATAAAGCATGACTTTTCTAGCTGGGTAGGGTTCAATTCTGGTCACTGTGAAAGACTTAAGTACACATAGATCTTCCCCAAATGCACACACACACAGGTGCCGCATCAGTCCTCAGCTATCCCTGCAGATGCCCCTGAGCACTCACCACCACCCACCCTGCTGCCAGCTCCCACCCACTCCAAGGCACAAAGCAGGCAGGAAGCTGGGGCCACCACACGTTCCTTTTCATAGACACATGTTCACCATGCAGGACTCTGGTGGCTGTGAGTTTGACAGAAAGCCTGACATAAGGGTTAAGTAAGGACAGAGAGATCTCCTACCAATTACTGCCATAGGAAACAGTGGAAACTGGAAGGAAAAATCTTACATCAGAATAAATTTTAATCATATTAGTGTCATGCTTGGATGGGAATATCTTGCTGTGCCTTTTGTGGATGTACTTATTTACATAGCTTTTACTTTACATGGGTGTATTGCAGAACTCCAAGAACATTAATGCTGCACAAAACACTGGGCAACAAAAGAGACAGTCTGCCTGTCCACCAGAAAGGCAGAACCTACAGATAATTAAATCAAGCAGGCAGAGAATGGGTGGGACTAGGTCATGAGCTCTGAATACAGAAAGTCAGCTGGAATATCCGAAATGTATTTCAGGGGGAAAAAAACACACAAAACAGAACAAAAAAACCCAACCAAACAAAAAAAACTAAATGAAACAACAAAAATATTATCACCACCAAAAATCCCCAACCTAGCAAAACCAATTTCAGAAGTTCTGTGTTTCTGCTGCTCAGCAATAGTGCTGCCCATATGTTCTCCTG
>JAWMRC010000089.1:13615486-13628802 GCA_035584755.1 Thripadectes ignobilis
GAGGGAGGATCACTCCCCATTTACCATCACAGGCAAAACAAGCTCATCTTGGGGAAATTGGTTTTAATTATTGGCAATTAGTAACAGAGTAGGATGGTGAGAAATGATACAAATCTATTGCAATAGCTTTCTCCACACAATATTTTCTTTGTTTATATTCCCTATTAAGTAAAGAACTTAACTTTTTCTTCTTTTTCCTCTTCTCCCAATACATTTTAAAAATCTTTGATAAATTTAATAATGCATCTTCAGCTTCCTCCCTTCTTAGCGATACTGCTTTGTCTTCTGTTCCATCTTGCCTTTTCTGCTCTTTGTGAAAACCATTCTACCAGGTGACAGTTTCCAATGCAGATAAACCTACAAAAACTCCAACAGGATGTTCAGAATGTCACATAAACCATTCTCAATGGCCATGATCACAGATCATCCTGTTAGTTAATGACACACATCTGCAAGCAAGTGCATTTACATTGACTTATGTTTTCAAGAAAGTGTCACCACCATTCAGTGTTTGAGATGAGGGAACACTTTTTCTTTAGTCATGCGAGCGAAATTACTGTTTTCCAGAAGTTTCCAGATCTTATAGTTCAGGAACACCTTTTATCTTTGTTTGAAGTTCTCTATACCAGTCACTGATCAAGCCAGTGTTTAATTGGACATGCTAGAGAAAGGCTGCAGTTTCCATTTCTAAAGGACAGAGGCTTTTTAGCTGTCAGAGCTGCTGTGTAATCCAGGATAATGATTCCCATCTAATCTGTGTCGGCCTGTCCTCCTGCACATAAAGGATTCAGCACAGGGGTGTATTAGAGGTTTAAAAATAAATTACTTCTTTCATGTTCTCCCCATCATACTGAAACTTCAAGCACAGCTTACTCCCATGACATACCTGAAGGTTGGTATTTCCAGCCTCTACTAGAATGTAAAATAGAACCACAGTTAAGCAGTATTTGCAATGTAAGTCTGCATAGCATTTACAGATTCACATCCTATTTTTAAATATATTTTTAAAGAATTCCCTGTGTACTTTCAGAGAGCAGCATGGAATAAAAGGTGTGGTCAATTATGCCCATGCTCTAGTTCATCTGGGTCACAGTGACACACATCAGCTGTGAATATAAGCAAAGAGCTGGTCCTCCACAGGCACGGCTTCAGCACCCACTGCCTGTGAAAGAGCTGTGAGGCACCAGCAGTGAGGAAGGTTTTGACAAGGACCTCCACAGATACTTGTGACACTGTTGTCAGAGGCAGGCTCTTTGAGAGGCCTGCCAGCCCTGCTTCACTCCTTTTTGTGTTCCACAGACTGATGATCAGGCATTGCATTCACACACAGAACATTTTCCTCCGAAGAAGAATCAAGCTGTGAAAGGCATCATGTACTTCTGCCACCACTTCCATGATTTCTTTTTTTCATGCTTAAGGAGAAAATATCCTTCATGATGTATCATGTGATGACAAACCCTGCAAACTTAGCTTTACACGTGTTGAAATGCTGCTTCTGGGCTCAGATATTTTAAGTCTGATTTACCAAACCTTATTCAAAATTGATCAATAATTCTTTTTTGAAGATTTAACTATGAATGAACAGTACTCATTGTGATCAACTGACCATCCATCTAGATGCTTAATTATGCATTTAAAATATTTTCATATGCAGTGCAAGTTAATAATGCATTTATCTTGCAAAAGATACAGCACAAAGTTCTAGTATATGTCAATTGTGTGAGGAATTTTATTAAGGTGAGGCTTGATAAAGCTTTGGCTTCAAAAACAGAGGCAAAATATAATAAAACTTAAAATTATTTGATATATCCTGGAAAAAAAAAAATTGGAGTGGGGTTTGTTTGGGTTTTTTTGAGGTTCACTATATAGTTGAGAATCTTACTCATGTCTTTATTCAGAGGTTCTTTCCTTATTCCTCCAACTGAATCTTTGAAAATAAAGTTTTTCCCCCACTCAGTAACAAACCTGTTGGCAACAGCAAATTTATAAATTCAGCCAGGAAACTAATGCTTTTAATGAACCAACACTAATGCTTGTTAAACATTGACTACATTCAAAAACTTGAAAAACTGTTGCAAGCACACAGATCACAGAAGGACTCTGTGGAGGACTGTGTCCTATCCTGACAATAAAGCCAAGTTCTTATTGCTGACAAAATATCAACGACTGAGGCTAGACCAAACCCTTGCCCTTTACAGTGAGCACTTTGTACTCCATTTTCTATAAATGCATGAGGATTCAAAAGGTTTGTGTACAATGCTGAGTGTATTCTCTGGGACACTGGAGGCTCTGTTCCACCCTCTGTCACTCTCCTCCTGCAGTCTTCTGCTTTCTCCATTTGCCTGCTGGAGCTACCAGCAGTTCTCTAACCCAGTACACATTAGATCCTGTTGTTCTTCCCTAAGCATTTCTGCATTTTTAGAAGACTGTGCTCTGTTTGGCTTAGCAACTCTCACAGCCCTGTTTAGGGTCAGTCAGTAAATCTGGTAAGCAGAACACAATTTAAAAGGGCTCATATTTAAAATATTACATCCTTAGGTTACACTGGTCTATCTTTTCCCTGGTCATATAAAAAATGTTGTTCAGACTGATGGAATAGTACGATAGGGTATATCTGCAAACTAATTCAGGCACAAAAAAAGTTTAGCTATAGGAAGTGAAAGTGATGAACACAATCTCAATATGAATTGAGGGAGGTGAAGGAACTACACTTGCAGCCATGTGGCCATAATTTTACTCACAGGACACTGGAACATGGGCAACATTTATGCTCTGGTGCTAATCAGAGTTGAAACCCCCTTCACTCATCTGTCTTCCCCTGGTAAACCTATATTCTGAGAAGACAATTGACTCAGAGCTGGTATATTTAACAACATACCACACTGAAAGCAGTAACACTGACAAAACTTTCAGATTTTTCTCTTTTTCAAGGGAAAGATGTTATGCAAATAAAAGCAGCAAACAGAACCATCAGATGGACCACAAAGCTGTTTTTCTGGTACTTACTAGAGGACAGAGGTTTTCAATACAAGCACTACTCTTGGACACCATTTTCCCAGTAAAAGATAAATTTAGCACTCTTTAGAGATGACAGACAGCCTTAATGCATTCTGCTGCTGCTTGAGAAGGATAGAAACCCTCTGTATCTCCTTTCAAAGTCAGCAGAAGGTTGAGGCAGGACATAAAGAGTGAAGAGTGGCTTTCAACTTTGGGCATCTAATCCAGGTCTGAGAAACAGTTCAGGTCAGAAGTGGGACATGGTGATGTCATGCAGTGGTACATATGAACAATGACCGCACAGTGTGGAAAAGTATGTCAGTTAGATAAAGAACAAAGTACACTGAAAGCAGCTTAATGTTAAAGAACCAGAACTGTCATTCCAGGGCATAGAAAAACTGAGTAAAACCTGTATAACTGTATCTATTTATCTTTCAGATAAATAAGCAATAAATCCACTCCAAACCAGATGTTACTGAGAAATATTTCCACCTGTTAGATACTCTTGATCTTACATGAAGCTAATTACAGGCTATTGCAAGCCACTTAGAGGCTTCAGGTCATATATTTCAAATTAACTGCTTAATTTCTCCATATTATTACTTCTGAAGAGGATTCTTCAAAGCCATTTTGTCAATCCCCTTAGGAAAAAAGCCTGCTACCTGAAAAACATGCTGCTATCACACACTTCCTGCAACATCTCTGGATTTCCCCTTATGGCTGCATTTAGGTAATTAGAGTGCTTTTTAAGTCCCTTGTCTTTGGTAAGCCTTTCTGTAGCAGCATAAATGTGAAATTTATCTACAGGGTAGATTTGCCAACAGCAACAGAGTAGGATTGGGTCCTAATTGCAGGGTGCTGAAATGTAATGTCTGTGAAGATGAGTAATTAAGAGTCTTAAATTTCTGCACTGCTCAAAAAATAAAAAGCAAAATACACCTTTCTTTAGCAGTATCATTTCTTCTAATACAGGACTACTAAGGCCTTAAAAAAAATCTCAAAAAACCAAATCCCAAACAACATCGTCATCAACAACAAATAACCTCCAAAAAACCAGAATAGGGAAATTAAAAAGAAATGAGATGCGTGTTTTAGATACCTTTTAGCTTTTATCAAAGGGCAATGAATAGCCTCCTCATCACAGACCTCACAAACACCTTCATTAAGACCTAAGCTTACTGTGGGGGTTGTTTTGCACTGTGGAGCTACAATAGCAGAAAATTAAGTAAATTTCTTGAATTACTGCCCACAAGCAAAAACTCTCCTTCATGTTAAAATACAGGGTTTGTGCTGTTTTGTGACAGGGACATGACTATGTGACAAACTGACTTCCAAGTGTGGCATTATTGTTTTTGTTCCTTGGAGAAGTCAAGTCAGACAGACTTCTTAAGAAGTGGCACAGTGGCCTTTTTGAAAGGTAAACCCTAGGTGCTTAACTATACACATACTGAGAACTGCTAACTTCTGACGTGGTCCATCTGCTAATTGTTCAATGAGGTGGGCCTGGCTACAGGCAGAGAAACCAAAATCAGCTGTCACTGCAGAGATGCTGAGATAGCCTGGCCATATGGTGAGCTCCACAGAGAGAAAGAGGGAAAGAAATCTTTAAAAGGTCATCCTGACTCAGAAGACCCACATTGCTCTGGTTGATTCATGCAGGTTGTGAAACAGTTCCTGGGTTTGGCCATGGGATTGTTCTCAAGAGGTGCAAGTGTACAGGACAAATATTATGGAGTTACACTTGGCAAATACTTCCATATGTCATGATTCCAATCAGCATTCTTATTATTTACTGCAAATCCTCCCTTTCCTTTCAAAATAAAGAAGCAGGACAGATGGAGTTAGGATATTTCTAGTATGCTCATCACCAGGAAAAGTGACGAGCATTTACAAATACACCTTTTGCCAGCCACATGAAGGATGAGGAACTGTATTATTTGCACCAAGACATTACCCCTTTGCTGAACTGACACCACATTGTTCCTACTTGGGAAACCACTGTTGACTCACGGAGCTTCCACCCAATAGTTCCCTGCCCATGAATTCAGATGGGTCTCCTCCATTGCACAGTCATACAAGTCAACAAGTGTGGGTCATAAGAGGGTGAGAGAACTGTGCAGCACACACAAAGTGTATTTTTTTCTTCATTTCATTTGCACTTTCAAATACTGAACTATTCTGTCCAAATGGTAATCTAAGGAATCCTTTAGTGATAGTGTTTTCCATTGTCATAATTTCTGGAAATCTGCTTGATTTCCTGGACATTGGCATTTACTGCAGTCTACTACCTCCTAGTAAACATACAAGAATTTCTAATGGACAATGTCTCTTTTCACTGAATATAGCATCTTACAGTCTTGCAACACTTCTTGGATTATCCCTCAACTTCTTATGCCGCAGTATCAAAGTACTGTAAAAGAACCCTACATATTATGCATAAAAGAGTTTGCCCCGAATTAAGTTTATAATCAGTTGTATTATTGCTCTTGAAAGTAAAACAGAATTATCAGCCATGTCGTATCACTACCTTTCACTTGTATTTGCCTAGTATTTGAAATTAAAAGGAGGAATATAGTACCAAACCTAGGCCATCCACAGGACCACACAGCAAATCATGTTACTAGAAGGCACTGCACAGCTATGCTGAAGTATACTCTGATGAACAGAGTACCTCTGAGGCTTTAGGAAAAATGAAAATTTCTTCAGAGGAAATCCCAACCATTCAAATCTGAAGAAAGATATATTTGCAGCACCACCATGAAGACAAATGATCAGAGTAATCAGTCTTTGATAAAACTGCTAACACTATTCAGGACGTTAATAAGGTCACAACTTGTACTTCAGACTATAATTTCACCACACATATGACGTATTTTATATGCAGCTACTGGTAAAATTAATTACAGAAGTTATCCTGGATTAGTACACTGTGGCTTAATATATGTGTTACTTGAATTACTCACTAACTTCAGCAATAGTACACTAATGTAGGCAGCAAAAGTAATTCCCAGTTATGGGGAACTTCCAGGCTAACTTGCTGATGTCTGTGACACTGCATAAATTTTGTGAGAGGTGACAGAGAAGACCTCATCACTTTAATTTGTTTGGGTTTGGGTTCTTTTTGGGGTTTTTTTCCCCTAATTTATGTTTTATAAGCAAAGTGTGGTTGGAAAAGATTCTGATTTCCAATGTCTCAACAAATGGGCTTAGCTTCCTGTTGAAACTAACAACAATTGCTAACCTACCATTCAACATAGTTTAGCAAGTATTTAGAAAAAAAATAAAAGCAGCAAACTTCCCATTTAGTATGTCACACAACTAACCACCCTGGTTCCATCTTCATTCCCTTACTCTCACCAAGGGCACATGAAATCTTGTAAATGCACCAGTTTTTGCTCCTAATGAAGGAACACTGCATTCAGCACATTTTCTGTTTATCAGGAAGATCTTGGGCCAGCATTGCTACCAAAATCAAGAGTTTGCTTCTTTTCCCCCAGTTAGCACTAATAATCTCTCTGACCAGAATTTAAAGATGTGAAATTATTTTTCAGAGTTTCAATCTAGTCCTATCAGCTGCAATGGTAGAAAGTCAGAGCTTCATAGTCTGTCCACCAGAGTGGTTTTAATTTGCAAAGAGTTAACAGTAATTGCCCACAGGGATTTATGGGTAATTAGTTTGCTGCCTGGTTTATAGCACTGTAGTTTGATCAATAATAAAAAACACTGACTATGATAAATTAAAGCCCCTTGCCTCTACTGAGGTAAAAGAAATGAGGAGATTATTGAAAAAAGAAGTCTGGTTTTGTAATTTCATTATTTCCTGATCAGAAAGATGCATCCTGAGACAGGAGCGCTTCCCTAAGAGGCACCACCTCAGAGGAAGAGCTCATGTGGGAGGTATATTCTGCCAACTCCCAGTGCAAAGAAGAGGAGAGCAGATCTAGGCAGTGAGGAGTGGCCACCCCCAGGGAGGGCAGAGGCACAGAACCACGGCAGGCAGCCTCCTCCGATGGAAGAACTGGATCTCCCAGGCTGCCCTACTTGACAGGGATGACAAGGGGCAATCTTCCAGTCCTACAGCTGCCACTGTATTAACAATGCTCAGAGGTGACCTTGTTGCTCTTACTCAAAGTTCACTATTACATGGACCACTTGTAAAGAGAATCACCTAAGTTCCAGGAACTGTAGAAAATAGTAATTTACAACATGGTTGCCTATAGGCTCACAGTCTTTTGGCTAAAGCATTTTATTTCGTAAGGGCTATTACAAATGAACATGCAAGGTTATTTTTGTACTCTACAGTGCTAGAAATAGGCAGTACACAGCAGTAATATGAAATTATTTCCATTTACTCAAATACTCCAGCAGTGCTACACAACACTATGATGAAAATTGCTGCTCTGGTTCCATTTCATAAATTTATGCATGATTTTAAAAAAACAACAAAAAAAGACCTCACTGTTATTTCAAGTAATTCTCATATACTCCATATAGTGATTGTAAGAGGAATAATAGTATTTTAGCCATGATAATCTAAAAAGGACAAAGTTTGCATGAAATGGTGATGTTATGAAATATACCAACATTATTCAAAAGGCAGACTTCTATTAGTTCTTACTGATGCTACATCAGTACACATGAGCTGATCTTATGAAGAAAATGCCTAAGATTTCCTTGTAAAGACCATTACACTGAGCACCAGAAAATGTTTAGTACATGGAAACACTTCCAAAATTGGCTGCCCTACTGATTTTATAAGCCTTTACTCCTCTAGCATGTCTTAGTACAAACCAATTCTTCATTTTATCATTGAGTTAAAGTGATTGAATAGGTTATATAATCAGGAAGAATTTGGCCAAAGCACATATGATGTCAGCCAGCAGCCCAACATATTCTAACAGTACAGCTAAAACTTTCATGAGCATCAACGGAATAGCCTCAAAGTTAGGTTGGCTCTTTTCAGATACACTTTCTCCTCTTGAGGATTCTCAAGTGTATCCAAGGAATTATTCCTCCTTAGAGAGGAAAAAAAGTGAAAACAATGTCAGTTCAAGGGAATTTAGAAAGATGTGATACTGCAAAGATAACACCAGGACCTGAGACATTAAGTATTAATCTCCTCTGAATAATTATAATTCTGCACAATATTTATACCAGCTCTTGTTAAAACAAAGGACTTCCAATAATTCTTCCTTAGCAGACTCATCAGATGCCTCATTAGTACAGTCTTGCTCTACCTTGACTTTACCTCCCCATTTGTCTAACAGTCTGCAATGCTATACGAAGTGCTTATTACCTTTTCTGAACCATCAAATTGCTTGTCTGACTCAATACAATCTGAGTCTGTACAAAAACAGTGAGCAAAACTCATCTGATCAAATGCCTGTATTTACTTCCCCAATAACAATCTGAATTCCCTCTGCAGACAACAGAGAGCAATGGGCAATTCTGGAACATGATTGATTCCATCCTAGGGACGTTTTGAACAGGTCAGGTAAAATATGGCCTGAGAGGGTTTTCACTCTGATCACCACAGAAGCTTTATGTAGGTGCCTCTAATAGTAGTTATCTTTGATTAAGAGAAATTACTCCCACACTTTCTAAGTATTGCAGCCTGTAGAGTAATGACTTATTGAATGAAGGCCATGGCAATCTCTTCACAAGACTCTCAACAGCAGCAGAAGCATCACCACAATGCCCTTCTTTCATGACCCAGAGCCTTTCCACATCTTCGTCAGTAAACAGCATTTGATATAGTCAATACTACAAAATTCATGGATCTCTCTGTCCTCTGGCTGACCATGTCTCTCCCAAACCAGGGCAGACCAACATGTGTGCTGAAACTGTGATGAGAAAGCAGCTACACTGTGCTGGGCTTGCAGCAGGGAAGTTCCCTACAGCAGACCACCACTTAAAGCAGAAGAAGAAAGAACACAGGGAAGGCTGACCTTTGGGGGGGGGGCGGGGCGGGGAAGAAGAGAAGACATTATAGGGAGAAACGGAGAAGGACATTTATACTTGCATCTATATTTATCTATATATCTGGAGATGAGAGAGACAGAGATGACAACACACAGAGGGAAGCTGAGGAGGGATGGATGCTGAAGCAAGAAGACAGGCAAATGTAGAAAAGGTGGTGAGAGGAGGGGGTGGTGGGAGTGTGTGGAGTGGGCCAGGAGACATGCCAAGTGACGAGCTGTACAGTAAAGAAAGGAAGTGAGAAAAGGGAATTCAGAATAGAAGCAGCAGCAAATAGAAAATATGCATCCAGGCTTAGAGTTTCAGAGCTTGCGTAAACAGAGCATGCAATGAGAAAAAAAAGTACAGCAGAGAACAAGAGCCAGACAGAAAACTGCAAGTAAAGTTTGTGGGGAACTCTAATGCTTTACAAGCTTAGACAGTGAGTAATACAAGAAAGAATAAAGTGGAGTGAAGAATAGGTAATAGTTAAGGGTTTTTTTTCCTTTTTACAGATTAATTTAATAATAAATATGTTAAAGAAGATGCAAAACTTGCAAAACAGAATTAAATGTGATGCCAGTTTTTTAAGGCTCAATGAAGCATGGAAAGTGGTATGAAAAGCAGTGCCATTTCCAATGTTATACATCAGCAGTTGGAGGGGAAAAATTCCCCACGAAATATGTCATCTGTGGCACCTGCATCAAGCCGAAATATCAAACACCATGCTTTCATGTGAGGATAGCTCATTATGCCTTCACTAAAATATGGTCTAAATGAGACTGTGCCATTTGTACACAGCTCTTGTGCAACCAAGCAGTCTGTGGTCTGACAGATGCTACTGGGACTAACTTAGAGAGTACAAATTTCTTTCAATCAGATATGTCTAAGTAATCCTGAAAAATCACCATCCTTAAAGAACGTCTGTCTGCCTGTTCTCCATATAAAAGTAAACTCATTCTGTAGGCTGAAAAAACTCCCCGCTTTTAAAAGCAGAATGCAGAAAGTATCCAATATCAATCTACCTTCAACAGTGCCTATAATCTTCCCCCTCAAGCCCATGTTCTTTAGTACAAGTGCAGAAGTTCCCTTGTGCTCCCATACTTAAATATAAGTAAAAAATAAATCATTTTTATTTGATCTTCTACTATTACAATAGATTTAGTAGGTACACTTTCCCTTCATGCAGTCTTTACCTGCCTACTGCCATTCCGTAAATGTCAGGATTTTCATGCCAGCCATACCATGCAGTTTTAAACGTGCTTGCAGCATATCCCCTACATTTAAATAAAAATGTAAGTGCTTCTAATATTAATGCTGTTTTTATTGGTCAACTACAGTGTTTCTGCCATGGTAATGAGAGGATAAATCTTACAGTAGCTATTGGTCACTCACACCATGATGAAAAGAAAGGTGGATCAAATGGTCCTGGGGAAATCAACAGGGGTGCTACAGGCATCAGCCAGAATAAAGTTATGTACTCTTCAAGTCATATTACTTTAAATGAAAAAAAAAAAAAAAGAAAAAAGGAAAAACAAAACAAATGAGGTTCATTTCTCCATTAGAAGACCTATTAGTGATTGCCGTTAATTTTGAAAAATGGCACTAGCATTACACAACAACTGGATAAAGCATGGTATCTCTCAGTTTTTATGGAGTGACTACACAAAGCACTGTGTGGTTTTACTCTAATTACTGGTTTATTAACAAGCTCTGCATCCATCACTGCATTAGGTAGGTACTTTTGGAAGCACTTCCCTAGCAGGCCAGCTGTGGATGTCACGGCTCAAACACAGTGAGCAGTAAACCTAATGAGGGTTCTGCCACTTCTAACAGTGAAATATACACTGCACATATTAACAAGGATTATTGAACCATGTTAAGAATGGCTTATTCAGAGTTCAGTAACAGGTAAAGGGCACTGTTTTTTCTCCTACTCCTGGATTTGAAAAGAGTTACCTTTGCCAGCTTGTTCACTCTTTTCACTCTGTGAGTTATAAAAAACTATAATATTCTTGGAAATGTACTTGTTTTTTGGAAGGCTGTCAGTTCAAAAAGCTCATTATATAAGGGACTAGTGGCTACAGCACAAGTGTCATACCTGATTTCTAAACAGCCAGCATCTCTGTCTAACACTGACATGAAATAAATGGACATTTAAAAAGAAAGCAGGAGGGGAAGAAAATAAAAAATAAAAGAGACCTTCCAGAAAAGCAATGCAAAAACTACTTAAAAAAAAAGTCATCACCAGTGCTGTCTGAATAGAAAAACACAAAGTGACAAAACACTGGTGTTTTCCCTTTCCAGCTGCTTTATTTAATGCAGTGTAATGACAAGTATGGTCTTTATAGAAAAATTATGTCTCCTTGTATTGTTTTCCCTTACCCTTGTGTTTCCAAGGAAAAAAAAGAAAACCAAAACAAAAAGATAAAGACCTTTGTGGGAAAAGGGTATGACCCCACTTCCTTTTGCTAAACTACTGATATTCCTTATTTTATTCTAGTTATCCCACAAGTGCTTCAAGACAAAGCTCTTTCTACTTGAGCAACATACCCTTTCCCCCAAGCTAGACATGGACCATACCAGAATTCTTTAAAATGCTTTCATTTCACACATTATTTCACCAAGTATGTATGAATCAACTAATAAATGCTACAACTAGTATTTTGGAGTTTACACTCTGCTTTTGCCAGCCACTTAATTATTTTCTGTAACTGAACTTAAAGACTTAAGTAAACTCCTTAGTTCTCTCCACATACCACTTCAGAGAAAAAAGCATTTTTCATTTTTAAACCTTCTCTTTTCCAAACCACTTTCTCTTAGGTACATTTTTTTTTTTTTTACACTTTTTTTTATTAAACTGATGTGTGAAAAAGGCCACAAAAAAGATTTTGGTACAGTGTGATCTTTTGCTGCTTACCAAATTCCTCATGATAACCATGGCAATGCATGTTACTGTCCACAGTAAATCATCAGGACTGAAGAGGTTTTAGCTGTCAGACAGAATTACAGTAGTTACCATTTCAGAGGCTTTCTCTTACAACCATTCCTATATTTGAGAGCAGATCATCAGAAAGCACATCGCAAATTAATGCTCCTCACCACTAATTAGGTGGCTGATTAGACTCTGAAACCTTTTATCTACCATGTTCTAAATTCTGCGCATGTCTCAATCAGACAGGTATGGCTTTAGATGAAAATTCCAGCTGGGATGTTACTTCTGTGCATTGGCAGAGCACCACGAAAATTTGGATGGCTGAACTCCCCAACCTCACCCCAAATCTCTACTTCAGACAAAAATTTGCAAAACAAATGGAAAATGAACCTGAAACAGTAGGCAATAAATCAATGAATTTAGGAAATGTGACATACATTTTCCATTTTTTTCTATATTGTGCAAATTCAAAGAGGAGAAAAATGGGAATCCAGCACTTGGCTCTGCATTTCTAAATTAAATCCAAGCATGTGTTTCTGATTATTCTTCAGTCACAAGGATCATGAGACTCCAAAATAAATACTTTCTTTAAATCATGCCAAGAGGGTAACAAAAATGAACACCCTTGCTATGCATCATTTACACTCCAGTACAATACATAACTTTTTTTCTTGCTATTAAATGTATCTGAGGTTCTCCCATCCTTCAGTGAATGGTATTTAATTTATTATGACAATTTCTTTTTGATGCCATCAGGCAGTCAAGAAATAAAGTGTGAGTTAATACTTTAATTCAGTGAGTTATATGAATCATTAACTTTGTTTCAAACATCATAAATTCATAAAAAAGTAAACTAAACTGAATCACTATTTATATTGCTTGCATTTCTTATGACTGGAAGAAAACTCTAACTGTGCAGGAACTCATTAAGTGATGCCCAAGTTCTGCCGTGTTTTCAGGCAAAGGTCAAAGACTTCCTTTGTTTATATATACACCACAATTCTTAAAGCTTTTTTCTAGGTCAATAACAAAGAAAATTAAATTTCCAGGCACTGGTAGAGAGCTGTCTGTCAATTATTTTCAGGTTATCTTCCTCTAAGAAATAGACCTCTGTTATAGCTTAAGGTCTGTGCCTTGCAGTAACTCTCATTTGCTGGGAATACAGCACACCTTTAATCATTAGGCTCAGTCATTTCAGTAACAGCTCTTTTTTGAACCAATTTTTCCAATATTTTCATAATGACTACTTAATCTCAGAACCTCAGTCTGACTCAAATTACTTATGTAAAAACACTTTGTTAATTGCATTTGATTTGTTGTCATTTCTCACCATCCTACTCTGTTAATAATTGCTAATAATTAAAACCAATTTCCCCAAGATGAGCTTGTTTTGCCTGTGATGGTAAATGGGGAGTGACCCTCCCTG
>JAWMRC010000089.1:13630116-13692243 GCA_035584755.1 Thripadectes ignobilis
CAGGAGAACATATGGGCAGCACTATTGCTGAGCAGCAGAAACACAGAACTTCTGAAATTGGTTTTGCTAGGTTGGGGATTTTTGGTGGTGATGGTCTTACTGTTGTTTTGTTTGCTTGTTTGTTTTCTCAAAACACATTTGGGATACCCCTGCTCACTTTCTGTATTCAGAGCTCATGGCCTCAACCCACCCATTCTCTGCCTCTGTGATCAATGTCCCTGTAGGTTCTGCCTTTCTGGTGGACAGGCAGACTGTCTCTTTTGTTACCCAGTGTTTTGTGCTTGGACTTAATGTTCTTGGATTTTTGATATATACCAGTGTAAAGTAAAAGCCATAGAAATAATGACATCCACAAAAGGCACAACAACACATTCCCATCTGACCATGAAGCTAATTTGTTTCAAACCTATCCTGGTGCAATAGTTTTCATTCTAGTCCAAACAAGCCAATTTTCTCTGCTCCATTCCATTTCCACTGTAGAATATTTTACTTCCACCTTTCTATGACATACTGCATAGTTCTGTCACACACTATTGCACTAAATGAATGAAAGTCTTGGTGAAACTCCATGACCTATCCTACACAGGTTTTTAGTCTTGAATACTCTTAAAATTGACACTTGCTGACCTTGAAACCACAGTCAATCTCTCTTATTGCTAAAAGGACTTGCAGGACGTATTTCTCACACATGCTTAAGCTCTGTATAATCATCTTGGATGGTAACAGAGCTTGCAAATAAAACACAATACAGACATGCTCAGATATAAATTCTGACTTCATGTTTATGTAAAATATAAATCTGTTCAGATACTGAGTCCCACAGGCACATATCATCATCCAAGCTCTCTGGCTACATTTCATATGCAATACTACAATTTGAAACCTTGAACACCCTAAAGGATTCTCTTCAGTTCCTCCAAGATGTTTAGTGAAGAGAAAAAAATTGGATTTGGGGGAGATAAAATGCTATTGGCTGAGAACAGCCTTGAACTCCCTGTTAAGAGGCACTATGAAATTGTAGTGGCATGTCACATCCTATTTTGAAAGCAAGAAACATCCATGACTAGACTAAATGAGGCAACATTCCTATATTCCCACTGAGAATGCCCACCAGTAAAAGACAGATACAGCTTTAACATCTGTTTGTTATTGTTTTGCTAATTGGTAGGGTAGTTTTTCCCTTCCTCCATGTGGTCACTCATTTCAGTTTCAATGATCCACATTATTCCTGCTTTATTTCACTTGAGTTTTTCAGTATGAAACACATCAAGTACAGCAGTAAGTAAAAGCTGTGGCTACACCAGACTTGTTTGTGCAAAACATCTCCTTGAATTTACAGTGATGTGTGGCACAATCCCCTGAAACAAACAAACAGCAACAACCCAATTCTTGTACCATAATGTATCCCTCAAACGAGTTTTGACTTATTCCCTGAATCTGTAATAACTAAGATTAATACTATTCAACCTCACTTTTCTGCAATAGAGATATGGAGTCCTTTAATTCCCTGTTTTAATGTTTAATGTTTTTGTCACTTCCCAACACAGCTGAATTTTGAATTTTAAATTACATAAAGAGCACGTTTCTACAGGATTTAATTGCTCAGATGTGACAATCTCTCATCTTTGGACAATATATCTTGCCTAAGAAAACTAACAGCTATAACACAGAACTAAGTAAAGGATTATAATTCAGATAGGTGTTCAGTAAATTAGTTTAACTGCAGCATGACCATTTCAAATACAAATAATATATTTGTTACTACACATTTTGGCAATTGGACAGATTCAGCTTCGGAACCATGCAAGGCACAGAAAAGATGGTCCTGGTCAGGATTAAAGTGTTATTAACTCATTGTACAGTTAAGTCTACTGAGTGTCAACCTACATGGCATTGGATCAGAACTGCAGTATTTAGAAAGAGATGTATCCACAAACATACTTGATAGTTTTATGCAGCAGAAAATGAGACAATACAGGGAGACCTGGGGCTAATTATCCTATTCTGCAGATTCAAAATCTTTGAACAGAAATATGTTGCAAGGATCCAGACTGCCATGGTAGCCTACATGGAAAAAACTAACTAACTAACTAACTAACTAACTAACTAACTAACTAACTAACTAACTAACTAAAAGAAACCCCAATCAATCAACAAAAGCCAACATTGTGCAAAATCATCATAACAAAAAAAACCCCAAGCAAACAAAAAAATAAAATAAAAAACACCCCTACAAACAAAAAAAATACTCCAAACAAAAACAACTCAAAAATCAACTTAATTTTTCATAAAATGCAACTTCTATGTAAATAATGTCATCAGGTATTCATAAACATGAGACTGGCAAGGCTATGACATTTCCCACCACTAGGATGTGGTGTAATTTAACTTTACCTCAAGAATATTTTTATTCAGTGAGAATGTCTGAGAAGGAAGATAGCTGACACTTGATTGTTTTATTTCTGATTCATCTGTTATAGCTGTGAAGACACAGAGACAGCAATAAACAACAACAATTAAAAATCTCAGGAAATAAGCAAATCAGATAGACTTTGGCTTTTAAAACAAACCAGTAAGATCCCCTAAATTTTCTTTCACGGTTATGCAAATACAAAAGTTCTGGCACCAGAAACAGTTCTGTCAACCAAGCAGTTGATAAGTCTCAGAAGAGAGATTAGAAGAAACTAATATATATCCTAAAATGGAGAGAATGAGAATTATTTGAATGCACAGACAGGTGTTAAGAGCAACTAACACTGCAAGTTGTCAGTGTGCATGAATAAAATAAACATCCAGGGAAGAAGCAAATACAAGATCTCCCAGATACAAAATATATTTGTAAAAGAACAGGAGTCACCTCAATTTCAAAGTCACACATAGGCATTTCCTTCCAAACTATTAATGGGGTAAATGTAAATTATGATCGCAAAAATAAAATTCTTTTCCTCTCTTGACAGCTGCCCTAGCTTGTCAATAAAAGCTTTTGCTGAGATCATAACACAGATATTCAGATCACAAAGCTGTAAATAACTGTTTTAGCATGACATTAACAGCTTTGAAGATTAAATTTCTCTGTCAATATTCTGAGATTTTTCTCTCTGCATCATCTGCACACGTGAAAGCAAGAAGCATTTAGTGTTTATGCTACAGATACTTGAAGGATTTCACACCTCTAGGATGATTTTCCCATTTTCACTGCTAGCAAAAGGGAAAATGAGACTCAGTTCACTGTGCAAAACCGCATTTCAGAAGAGAAGGTGCTTTTAATCTTGCAGTGCCCATTCTATTTGAGCTAGAAAAAGTAGCTGACTTTGCTACTGCCAGATGAAACTGAACATTTGGATATTAGTGAAGTTTGAAAACAGATAACCATCAAAGAAAGAAAGCAGATTTTATTTCAGCAAGTGCTTGGAAAATGTTAGCTCTGAGTGATAATGAAGAGAGAGATATGGAACTCAAGCCGACAAAGAGCTCCAAACTCATCTCACACTGCTAGCATTTATGTAAGAATGCCTTGTTATATTTTGCTTAACAGTTCAGAAGAACATGTGAAAAATTTCTCTCTAACCTCAGGCCCACTCAAGCTGACCTTGGAATTAGGATGCAAGATGGTGTGTGAAGTTGGAAGAACTGTACAGCTGAGAAACCAATCTGGAATTCTGCTTCTCAGTTGACGTCCCCTCTTTCAGATTTCTTTCCCTAAATACCCCAAAAGCTGGAGTTTCACAATGAACTTCAGCGATGGTTGTTTGAGTCCTCCCTTTGTCATCACTTTCTGTTGTGAGGGTCTTCTTGAAGCTTGTGACCTGGGTCATTTGTTTTCACACAATCTAACCCTAAAAGCAACAAGAGTGTTGTTATCTGCATTGCTACATATACTGTGCCTTACACTGCCATGGTTAAAAGATTTTACTGCCTCCTGCATAAACACAGTTTGACAGGCACTACTCCACAGCAGGGGAATTCACCCACCTTAGAGAGAGCTGGCATGCCACCTATCATGTCCAACATTATACAGGTGAAAACACTCACAGCTTTGTTTAGTTGATATGCCGTAAAGTTCTCACAGAGTCACAGAAAGGCTTGGGTTGGAAGGGACCGTATGACCATTTAATTTCAACCCCCCCAGCATGTGATGAACAATCAAGCTGTTAAACCTCATCACACACAGGACCAGCCTGCCATGATCAATGTGAAGTTGCTTCCTTGATGCCACCTACATAAAGTTATTCAACATCAGATGGGACATAAGACAGCAAACACTTTTCCTAACATTTCTATTGTTCACCAGCTTTGAGTGTCCATTCCTTTCAAACTCACAACCCTGAAGATCTGACATCCCCTCAGTGCATAACACAAGAAGGTGAACACCACAAAGCAACAGAGCTCATGAGGAAGAATGAGCAGTCTCGTAGCAATAGCAATTTGGCTACACAAGAAAGGAACTGAGAGAGATATTAGAAATTTCTTTTTTATCACTTCATTTCAGATAGAAAACCACCAAGGCAACTGATTAGATGCCAAACAAGAGATCTGGCAACCCAAGACAAGCAGAAGCTAATAGACGGCTAGCTCAGATCTGAGCAACAAAGGTTCTTAAAAGTAAAATCAAGCCACCAAAAGAGGACAAAAAAGGAAGAGTAACATGACCACCTTTTAGGTATTCTGCTTTAACCACTAAAATAACATTCTGTATAGAAATAAGAAAGGCAAAACTTCATTTTCAAGTTCAGAGAAAAATGCTAAAACTAAGATAAAAGTAACTAGATAACTAGATAGAAAATCCTGCACAAAAAAAACCCCCAATCAAACAACCAAAAAAACCAAACCCAAAACAAAATGAAAACACCACCATTAGAAGAGTTAAAAAGTCATGTAGAATATAGACCTACTGTCATCAGGAAAGGAGTAGTGGGTGAAACCTGGAAATGTTATTAAAATTATTAGTTTTATTTAACACCTACACAAGGAGTGCCATAAAAACTGGTGTTATTTATATCACAAGCACCTGCATCTTTTCTCAGTAATTCCAAATTATTTGTCTATTATTTCCATGAAAAGCAAAACTACTCAATTTATACATTTGAAAGATCTGTTGCAAGTTCAAATCTTAAACCCTTTCTCTATAAAAAAGTATGCAGTATTTTGGAGATATAGAAGGATAGGATCTTGTTTTGTTACCTGTGATCTCCACATTTCAAACACTGGTGAAATTGGTGAATTGTTTAAACAGTGACAACTAGAGCTGTGGCAGGTCAGCATTTTATAGAAACATGCTATCAACTGGGTTTTGCCAGTTCACGTAAGGGAATATGAGAATTTACTGCAACAAAACCAGGTCTGCCTTCAATACAGGACTCAAAATCTGCATGGCTCCATGATATGTAATGGTGTGGATTAGGCAGCCAGTAACATCAGAGGACCTAAGGATTTCTTCTGACTTCAGACTCTACAAATTGACCAACAACTAAAACCCACTAGTGTGGAAAGGTTAACAAAACAATCAGCTTTCTACAACTGATTTCCTTTCTGACAGCATCGTGAAGATTTTTCTCTTGTCAAAATTTTAACAAAAGAAAATGAGTAATTAGTTGTGGCTTACTGAAAAAAATTGTGTTCTAATTTCATAAACGAGATGTTTGTTTCTAACTACATTACCAAAAGTAAAGTAAGATAAGCAGAATGCCTTGATTATGCACATCTTCTAGTATAAGCAAAAAAGCAGCTTGCAGTAGCTTAAAGGGGAAAGGATTTCCACCACAAATGGCTGGCTGCAAAGGTGGCTATCAGATAACATTGACTGCCAATTTGTTAATGCATAAGAAATTAGGTGCAGGCTTGGCAAATGCAGACAGATGGGTAGAAGAGGTTCTTCCAAAGTGTTCAAACCCGCCTCTTCCATCTAGCACATTCAGATGCAACTAGACAGCACTTCTTCACATGCAGCACAGCGTATAGGAACTTAAGTTTTGGAACCAGTTTTCCCAGCCTGTAAGGGCAAAGCACATTTGTTCTGTGGTAGGAAAAAAAAAAAATATTGTTTACCATTGGTATAACTGCCCCTCACCAATGTTCCAGAGGGTATAGAAGATGGCACCTGATTTAGAAACAGAGTGGGTCAGCATATAGGACTTCAAATGTTTCTAGGGTGACAGGGAAGAAATGGCTCAGGTATATCATTTTACTATTTAACTTAAGGAAAATGTAGAAATATTAATCTCTCACTTAACAGTAAGCACAAGACTAAATGTATTTCAGATGCAGACTAGCTGTAATTATTTGCTCCTTCTCCTTTCCTCCTACTACTTATAACCTCCAACTCCCACCACCTTCTTCTGCCACAAATATCCATGCAGCTCACAGCTGAAAGGATTATAGCAGCAATTCTGTAACATACTAGATCAAAAGAATGTTTAAATTCAATTAAAGCCATTTACCTAAAAAGTTTAATAAAGTTCTCACAGTTTCCTTAATTCTTCCACATAACAGTGTTATCCTTACTTACAAAGGCTATAAACTAATAGAACCAAGTAGCAATCTTTATTTTCTCAGTTTCTCCACTGGAGACACCTTTCCCTTTCCTCTTTCTCCTCTAGCAAGACCTGTGACTTTTCTTGTGCTCCAGCATTAGAGGGTCCCACGCCCTCCACGCCCCGCTCGGTCCCTTCCCGAGCTCAGCACCTTGGCCAGCGCCACGGCTGAGGACGGAGGAGAGGAATATAAACTTCGACGACCATTCTGGTTTATTCTGATAATGATTGGTTTATAAAGTGATGCTGAAGACAAGTAACTACTGAGATGGGTTTTAAAGTGCTGTAATTATTCATTATCTATTTCTCTAGTTTATGCTCAAATTTCATTATGCTCCAAACAATGCCCTCAAGGAAAGCATCTGGGGAGTCCAGAACACATCTGTTCCAGATCTGCAACATAAATGTATATACGCTGCTACATAAACACACAATGCTGTAGAAATAACTACAACTAATCTCATCCTTTTGTTCAAATACAATTTGCTGACATCACTTTTTATGTAGGGGAGCCTTGCTTCTAAAAATGATAAAACTGATTTTGCCTAACTTGAGTTAGGAAAGCCTTATCAACACATCTCACTTCCCTCTTAATAAAAGAAAAACTTAGGTAAACTCAGCAGTTGGATTTTATCCCAAATCCAAATTTGGTGGAATTATAAGGTTTCTGAATGACAGGTATGTAAATGCTGCTATGTTTCATATCACACATTTTCTGGACCTCTGCTGCTACTCAGCCTCCACCCCTCCTCCATGCAGCTTTTTTAAATAACTGCTGTTCTGCCAGTTACTGACAGAAGACACATCTGCAATTACTCTGACTTTTTAATTTTCCTGCCTATTTAAAGATCTTGGATTTGAGTTCATAAATCATTGAAATTATCCTTCCTCTAAAGAAAAAAAAAAAAATTAATGCATAGAAGCAAACAGTTAAATTTCAAGTCAGCAGAATCACAACTTGTGCTGAAAAGCTCCAGATGACATCCATGATGATCCATCAAAGACATCCATGCAAAGCTGTTTAGAAATTAAAAATAACTGACTTCTGAAATAAATTGTGCTTTAGGTTACATGGAAGCACCTTTTCTCACAGCAGAAGCCTGGAATCTGCATTCTTTGCTGCCTGATCATATGATTACATTAGCAACTGCTTCAGTGGCACTGTGATCTGTGGGAGTTGAGCACAAGCCATGTGAGGTGCATCTGCCTTCAGTAACATGCAAGCACCTATGCTGCATTATACTGTTTTGAAAGGCAGACAATTCAATTCATCCTATTGATCATTACAGCACCTTAAAACTAAAATTAAATGTAGCAGCAGACAACTGCAACCACTCATCCTGCAAAGAATCATTTTACTCAACATACCGAGGTGCTGATTGTTGGAAATCACTGTTCTTCTATGGATTCAGAGAAAGTGTGGCAGATTTCTACACCTTTACTCTGCAGCACAAGGGTGAACAGAAGGGAGACTGAGCTCATACTGTTTTATCTGAACATATTCTGTTGCACTGTGTTACATGACCCTGACCTATTATAGCTTTTAAACCCATGCTTAGTTTTAATAATAAGAGTAATACCATAGACTTCAGCTCTTGAATGCCTTCAAAAGTTCAGGCTTCAGTTCAGAGTAAAGAGTTATTATTATTGGTCAAGCAGTACTAGAATGAGGAGGGGGAAAAAAATCTCCTTCATAAAAATCAGAGGAAATTTAATCCAGGACTCAACAAAATACAAAAAGATTTTTTTTATCTGTCTGTACAAACTCTACAGTATTATGCACAGTACTGTTTTTCAGAGAGGAAACACATATCTCTTTGTTATCTTTTCTGGAATTCATTCAGTCCCAGCCCCCAGCCAGGGCAGGGTCACACCTGGAGCAGGTGACACTGCAACACAGCCAGGTCGTTTCAGGACGGCTCCACACAGGGGCACTCCCTGCCCCGAGCCCTCCTGGGCTACCTGTGCCAGTGCTCGGCACACATGAGGTTCTCCCTCATGCTGAGATGTAACTTCCCATGCTGTAGTTTATGGCCATTGCTCTTTGCTGGGCACTGCCCCCTGAGGTATTTATGTGCACTCATGAGATCCCTTCTGAGTCTTCCCCTCCCCAGACCGACCAGGTGGTGCTCCCACATCTCTCCTCCTAACAGAGATGCTCCTGACCCCCCACCATCTCTGTGTCCTACACCAGACCCCCTTCAATAGCTCTTCCATTTTGAACTGTGGAGACCTGAACTGAACACAATACTCCAGATACGGCCTCACCAGGTCTGAGTAGAGGAGCAGTATCCCCTCCCTCCACCTTTTGGCCACACTCTTCCCGATGCACTCCAGGATACCACTGGCCTCTCTGGCTGAAAAGAGCACACTGCTGGTTCATGGTCATCTTGTCACTTCCTGAGACTCCCAGGTCCCTCCACAGCAGAACTGCTCTGTAGTAGGTCAGACCCCAACCTGTTCTGGGGTTATCACACGGGGTTATCCCTGCCCAGGTGCAGCACCCTGCACTAGCCTTTGCTGAACTTCATTAAGTTTATTTCTGCCCAACTCTCCAGCCTATCCAGGTCCCACGGAATGGCAGCACAGCCTTCACATGTAATCTTCTCATGTAAATAGCACTGGTTCACAACAAACCAGTAATTTTCAAAATTGTGATCAGTCTGAAAGCTTTTCCTTTCATTGCAAATTTAGTGCAAGTAGGTACAGTTACATAAACTTTTAATAAATAAAATGCTTTAAAGGAAGGCAGAAACAAAGATCCCTTTTGAAGAAAAATAGTTTTGAGTCTGCTCCAAAGCTTAATTTAGAAAAGGTTCCATGAATGACATACACCCAATCAGAAGGAAGGGAAGAGATGCATTTTCTACAATGTTTTCTTGGTATCACTGGAACACTCAGGGCCTCAAAATATCCCCTGTTTTTCCTGTGATCCACCCCTTTTAATTTTAAGCTCAAAATTTCTTTGAAAGTAAATTTGGACAACTTTGGCAGCATGAACATGAATGGCCTCAGGCTCTAAGCATATTCCTAATTAATCTTTTGCCATCTGGGGGTTATTCTGCTCGATGCATTTTTAGGACCTCAGTCAGCATTTCAAGAAATTATGAAGAAAGAACAAGCAGAGGACACTTACAATCTTACTAAAAATATGTTCAGTGTAACAGGCCAAAGAACGAAATTTATTCTGAGAGCAATTGCTTGACTAACTCGCTTACCTATTTGCTGTCTGCACTTTCTCAAATATTTCTATTTGTCATTTTCTGCACTCTATTATTAAAGAACTATGTATCTCCTTTTCTCAGCTGAAATCAGACCCTCATTGAGTGGGTTGTTGTAATTTCATAGAATTTTTTAACTTCAAGTGACAGATTTATTCCAAACACAGTTCAATATAAGTATATATGTATTTGAGAATATGTCCCCCCAGTAAATCTTTTAAGGTAATATTGATTATGGAACTGTCTGCTCTTCACGTAAACAGACTGGATAGACACTTGGTGACTACTCTCAAGTAGGAATATTTTACTTATAATCAGAATGAATGAGGTCTTTCACTTCACTTCACTATCTATTCCCTTGAAATGTTAGAAGTGTACTTATCATCATCTTGATGCTATAGTTTTATAGGACTATATGAAAATCTGTTGTTATAAACAGTCCTGTATTTTTCACTGCATATTACACCTTTCCTCTTTACTCCATCCATGTGAGACCTGCATCACAGAAATAGCCACTACAGACCAGGTATTGGGGAAGAGGAGAAAGCAAGTTTCACAGTTTGTCAGAGCTGCCATTATTTAATTATTTGCATTAAAAAATAAAGAAGTTAATTTCTTGAATCAAAGGATTCAAACACATCTAGGTTGAGGGAAGTTAACTCAAAATACACCACACCAGTTTCTGAAACTGCAACTGAAAATAAACAGTAGCTACTGTATTTGAGGTCACTGTTTGTAAGCAAATTTAGACAGCTGTTTGCATCTCTACTGGAGTCCATATTATGAACCGCTTAGGATTCATTTTATATCATCTCTAGCCAACTATTTCTGAAGTTGATATAATGGAAGGGTTCCTCAGTGCTTTGGAGAAAGAAAGGTTTGGGATGTGCACGGATATTGCAATTACATGCCATCCACAGGACGGGGAATCTGCTCTTCATGGTCAGTAAAAGCAGAAGCTTATGCTGGATTTATTTTAGGTGGAACCTGAAGGCCTGAAGCACACCAACCAATAAATCTACACTGAACAAATCAACAGACTCTTTATACTTCTTTTCTGTAGCATTTTCTGTGTGGAAAACAAAATACAATGAACAAACCCACAGCTATTGTTAAGCAGTGTTATAAATTAGAAAAGGTCACCACTAATGTTCCGCTGCTAACGACACAATGGCATCTTAGTACTAGCAACTACTCCACTAGCAACTTTAGAATGTGAGAGTAATTATTGTAGATGTCGTAACACTTGTACTGCTGTGGCACCACTTTAGGATCAGCTGAACTCGTATTACACAGTGTTCCTCCAGAAGCATCTCTTCCTTTAAAAACTGAAGGTAACACAGCCCTCCTTTTCAGGTTTCTTTGTAAAGAACTTTTTCTCTCATCTAGATTTCTTACAAAAACATTTTTTTTTATTTCTCTCTTTCTTTCTTTCTTAATATTTAGAGCAGAAGAACTTCAATAAAGGCATCCTTTCTCTGAACTACAGGTAGAGAAACTTGTTTCTATGTAGGGGGAAACAGGACACCTCAGGAAAAGTTGTATTAAAGCTTAAGGATCTTAAACCTTATATTCACAGTGTAAGGCAAAAACACTACCTGAAACCATATTAAAAGCTTCTAACATAACCCTCATAAAAGGATTAGATCATATTTTGCAGGATATTGCTTTTCAGGAAAGCAATCCTTTTCAGCATCCAGAATTTTATCCATTTCTAGAAATGCAAGCAAGGTATCAAATTATTGTCAAAGAGAATAGTATTTTTGTGAGTTTCTGCTTTTTTAAAAACCTTCTCTTAACTCTTTCCTTCCCCCAAGGGGAAAAGAAAAAAAAAAGGGGGAGGAGACAAAACCAGAAACCCCAACAAACAAACAAAACAAAACCAAAACCAAACAAACAAAAAAAACCAAGCCTAAAAAACAAAAGCAAAATAAAACCCGTGAACAATCAATAAATTAAGGCCTTAAAAACCTGAAATGTCTTATCTAATCTACAGTTTTTTGATTGTATAAGTAAGATTTTAATAAAATTTATTAAAGAATATTCTGAAAGATATGGTAAATTTGCATTTGAAGTCATAATAACAATCATTATTGTAAAACACCTGTGGTATAGCTGTGTCTCATGTAAGAAGTGTGAATTTGGCTTTTGTAACATGAGATATCCTACAGAGCAGAACAGAGGTGCCTGCTTAAAACAGTCCCAAATCTTGAAATAGACAGATTGTGAGTTAGATAAATGAGAAGTTAAATAATTTTTTTAGAAAGATCAGAACTACACACCAAAGCACTGTCAGTTTCATAAGGATCCAAAAATGTAGTATTCAGAAGCATATGGTAAAATGAAAAATTTTATGTAACTAATGCTACGACTATCCAGACTTTACAGGTTTTTGGTTTTTCTTCCAAAGCATTTTGCTGCTATCAAATGTAGATACTAGCACCATTTCACTCTTGGATTTTTGCCTCTCACAGATGAAACATGCAGAACTGGTTATATGAATTATTAAGAATTTGTGACATCTCACAGGACCTGGAATTCTTCCCTGTATAGAGAAAAATACTCAGTCTATCCTACTCAAGGAATTATTTTCTTAACAAACACAAAGAAACATTACCTCTGTGCATCTCACCATTCACAGGAGTATAACTGCACCCAGTATCTTGTGAAAAAGAAACAAAAGGCTCTTAAGATTGAACAAAACTGACAGAATGCTCTACACAAAAGATACTGACAATGTGTTTGACTTTCTTATCTTTGAATATAGTTGCAAATAATCTAAGTTTCTTTCACTTCCCTGAATCTACTTGGAAAACTCATATGCATGAGTGTAGGTATACAAGATACTGTCATAATTACTATCAGACGGCTCAGAAACTGGGGAAATCTCCATGGTATATTGTGAATGGTATATATTTGCCATTTATGAGCAAATATGTCCATAAAGTATCCATTTGTTCTGTCTGGAAACAATTACAGTAACTCTTAACTAGACATTATAATCTAATGTAACTACCAATGAAAAAATTAATCTAATTAGTTAATATTTTCTCTATTTGCAGTAGACAGTTCTACTGTATTGAGGGCAAATGTATAAACAATGACTGTCCTTCCAGCTTCAAAGAGAAGGTACTGATTGACAAATCACAAAATAAAAGCCTTTTCAATGTTACATGGGAATGGCTTTATTTCTGTTCCTTACTGTTGTTTGAGAATAATAAATATGAATGACACCTCATATCACTCCGTATAAAAACTCTGACTGCTATGTGTGCATGCAATGTGAATTAAATACTGTTATATGCAATGTTTCGGATATGTATGCTATACTAAAGAGGTTAAGCATATGGCTTCAAGGAAGAGAAATGCAAATAAATGCAATGAAACAGGAAATAAAACAAAAAAGGAAAACAACATAGAAAAAAGCAGAGCAGTTTGCCTACAGCCTACACTTGCTCAGTGCTGAATATGACATGGTTGTGAAAACTCACCAGAAAACAATTATATAGTCACAGGATACAGGCTATAATAGATACCTAGCTGAATATTGGGCTTCGTGTTTTGAAATCAAAATCAGAACCAGTAACCTGGATCACAGACAGGCAAGTTAAAGGCAAGAGCATTTGGTAAAGTTTAGTAAAACAAAGCTATGAGCATCAGTGCAAACTACTCCAATTCAACCCAGGGGTGGGTAAGTAGCATAAAAGACCAATGTAGGAAACTGGATTTTCCCTCAACCACAGTAAGGAAAAAGCAGAACAAAAAGAACCAATCAAAACAACAAAGACACAAACACATCAAAAATCAAAGAGGTCATATTACTGAACATGATTGCAAAAGAAAACAAAAAAGGCTTGCAGAGGCCACAGCTGAAAAACCAGGGCAAACAGTAAGAGTCAAAGGCAAGGGAGAATTATCAGGGAAACCAAAAGTAGGGTTTTCCAGATACTTGGTCCAGAGAGGCAAAAAAACCAGTCATGAAGTCTCCACAAGGCACATGTTTAAGCCCTTTCTTCCACAAACTTTCATTTTTCAAGAGCAATTAATGATCAAAATTTTTTCCTACATGTAATAGGCCTCATTACTAATGGAGGCAGCAGAGGCCACACACTTTCACCTTCATACAGCTTATGACATCTCATACAACCTTCTCAGGAACAACACAGGGAGACAATCCAGGAGAAAAAAGTCAGTGAAACGCTGGGAGAACACATTGAAATAATAGTTATAAATTACTTCAGAGTAAAAAATAGTTACATTTTGTTCAAATGGACAGATGTGTCACCAGTCCCGTGTCTGCTCCTCTATTTGATGCTGCTCAGTGTTTTAATGAATTATCATAAGAGGCCATTAATGGACACTAATTGCTTCACCAAGTTAAAAATATGTAGATTTTTCTTTAACACAGATACTCCAAATCTGGGAAAGTACATGTGAAAGCAACACAAGAATTAAAGCTCACCTGGACAAAATAAAGACCTAGCCAGGAAGACCCCACTCTGCCTACCTTAAAATATGCAGATACCTTCCTAAGTGAAGGTGAAATTTTGTTCCCCAGATGGAGTTAATTCATAGAATCAAGCTTTTCTACACACCAGTGCTCTCTTCATCACAGAGGTAAATCTTGGCAAATCTAGAGACAGCTCCACAGTTTCTCTGTATTTCATGTAAACAGATATATAAAAATTTACCTTTGTTTTGACAGTTTCCTGCAAACTATTCTATTGCTAACACAAGGAGAACTTAATGCTGTATGCTACTGTACCTTTAGTTGGTTTTGGCACTCTGGAGTGCCCTCCATCATTTGCCATTCTTTAGAAACTGGATTTTTTCACTCTTTCAGACATAGACCAATGTGCTTTTGCTGCTTTCCACGCAGGCATTTGGTAAGGGTACCACATAAGTCTACTGGTGTCAGAAATTCATTCTGAAAAGGATACTGAAGACTTAAATATAAAGCAAAAAGAAAGTCTTTCTTCCCTAGGGTTACACCCAGCTCAAAGGCTGAAGGCAGATATTTTTGTTTTTAAAGAACAGAGCTTAGCTGTGGTCACACTACAAGCTACTACAAAAGCTTGTAAGCTTTTGTAAAAGGAAACTCGTGAGCCACATCATAGACAAATGTAACCTGCTAGCAGAAACGATGGTCCTCAATTAATACAAGACAGCATAGCTTCAGTCAGCCAGTCATGACTTTCATTTAATGAAATCCAAAGGGCTTTTCTTCTGCAAAAACCCTTCCTTCAAAGAGACCTGTATGCATGTCTGATGACATGGTTTATTGCTTTGGCTTTTGTTCATAAGTATCTACAAACAGACATTAGCAACTCCTAGAAAATGACTGCTTAAGAGCTAAGGGACAGTGCCATAAAGATCTGAGTACATGCAAACACCACCTTAGAGACAGCAGTCATACAGAGCAAGTACCCCATGGAAATGTCTGAAAATCCTTGCAACAATGAAGCACAGCTGTGGAGGAAATCCAAACAGCACAAAAAAACAGCAGAGAGAAATGCACTACGCATTTCAGAACTACCTATAAAGATCTTGCAGGTTTTGGTACAAAATCTGTATAAGCACTGTCTCAAATATCACTCTGCAGGCTACCCTGAGGACAAAATACAATCTTATGGGCCTGAAGTACCTCAGGGAGAATTAACACACTTAAATACAAAATTAATTAGCTCGTTCAGCCATACAATAGCATGAACCACCTCAGATGTATCAGACTCGCAATATTTTACCAGCAAATACGTAAGCTGCAGTTTCACTCAAAAGGAATTATTCAAGGTAATGTAATCACCACGAATTAAAAATAAATCTTATCCTTCAGCATAATGGATTTGGCCTCCATCATTCTATCTGAAACTGCTGCTTTTTTGTCAGCATATCAATAACTACACTAGGACTTTTACTACTTTTAAGTCCCCTTATTTACTCTAGGGCCATGAAAAAGACCCAGCCTTGGCTGATCAATGCAATTATTTGTTGTGAAAACTAAGTAAATGTTACATACACAAGAAGTTGATGTATGTCTCTTGATGCATGTGTGCACATGAAGCACTCAAGCATCTGCAGTCATTTGACACACAGAATGGTATTGACAGAGGCAATGACAGTATCTCTCTGTGCCAGGCTGTAGAAAACATCACTAACCACAGAAACTCTCTATCAACTAACTCATTAATAAGTCACCTTGTGAAGCTTATCAAATAGAGCAGAGGAATCTTTCATCCTCGACATCACTGAAATTTTAGTTCTGCAACTACCGCAGTCTCACTGAAAATTAAAATTATTGAAACTCACAACTGCTTTCCAGGATAATAATAATACAAACAATAATTAAACAAATCAATGAATAATAGTAATAATAATTATAATTATGATTATAATAATAGGTCTCTGGGTCTGCAATGAGTATATATACCACTTCTCATAGTATATTCTCATTTCAAGCCCAATCACTCCCAAGAGGTGAGGCACACCATCATGCTGGATGAGATTCAGAGTGGAAGAGAAACGAGTCAGGTCTCTTTGGGTCATGAGTGCTTGCTGCAATGCTGCGGCCAGCAGTGCTGCAGGGACACAGAAGGTACACCTGAAAAGGGGCAGCAACACCTTCTGCTTGGGCCCTTCATTCCCCACTCATCCAGGGCTCCTGAGCCCCTAGCTGAAGGGAAGAGACAGAGTAGACCAGCAATAAAGGCAAGGAGGATGCATGGGGAGAAATCCAAGTACTAGGGAATTGATCAATAGATCTTCTAAAATCATGCTTACTGCAGGTTAATGCGGTTATTTGTCCTACTTGTCACAGGTTGTTGTGCCCTTTTACAACTTCAGAGACTGTACAAAGCAGTTAAAAATATCTGTATAAAAAAATGACAAAATAAACAAATACATAAAATTACCTGTAGATTTTAATATTTGACCACAACTAAAATGAATACATTTTGCAAAAGGCATTAAAAATGTTCTCCGACAAGACTCTGAAAACTTACTCATCTTTTTAAAATTAATGGAAAAACAGCAAAAGTGGTGTATGTATGAGTGTGCGTGTGTTCATTCATTCTACATGGGCCCATATTTCTAACATGCTAATGTTTTCTGAAAGTTCCTTCCCCAAGATATTTGAAATAATGAAATGAAACTGCCCCTTAGAGATGTGCGGGAAAGATATTTTCAAGATGATAGGCTTTTGTTTGTAGAAATGAGCATGAAGACTGAGAAACTACTTGATCCTTATGCAATCAAGCTATTTGGAATAAACAAAGCTATGGCATATTCCACATGCACTCTGTATTCAATCCGTAAAAAAAAGACATTTTGAAAAAACAAACAAACAAAGAATAAATTCTTGGTTGGTGTCATCCTACAACTTTGTATCTCTGAGGTGTAAATGCAGCAGAAATGGGCACATTTCACTTGAGAAGGGAGTTACTGTGGTGGCAAATCAACAGAAAGAACCTCATTTCTGTTCAGAGGCTCCAGGACAGTGGCATCTCTGCATCCTCCTCTGCCAAAGGGAGCTTCGTGGCAGTTCATGTGCATGTTGTCTTCCTTAAAAATATCACCAGTAGCCCTGCTGGACATCCTCACTTGCACATCTAAACACCAAGGGTGCTTTCCAGGTCTTCAATTAGCTTTCAGAATCCTCATTATTTGGGCTTTCCAAATAACTCACATGGTGTGTAGCAGAAACAAACACCATTCTCCTACTTGAAGTCTGCTAAGCAGGAGGAAGAGAAGGACAGAACCAGTGCACAAGAAGAATCATCACCCATTTAAACACACAGATGGTACAACAAAGTTCTTCCCTGCAGAAGTGGTGAGCAAAGAATTTTACTGTAGAGTAGCAGGCAGATGTGCAAAGTCTGTTTTCCAAGTACTGTGACTTCTAGTTAAGTATTTGCCTTTAACAAGAACAACTGTGCCTACCCAAGCAATCATTTGAATGAAGACAGCTTTCAAGTTAACAATTACTTTCTCACTATCAGTCAGTGAAGTAAAAAAAAAAAAACAAGGTTGAAGACAGTTTTTGAAACTGAACTTTAGGAAATTTTAGGAATGTTCATTATGTGAAAGTATACTGTATGTTATTTTTGCTGTGTACTAAGCTCAGTGCACACTATTATGGCCAAAAATTCTTAAATACTAAAAAACAAAAAAACAGGTATAAAAGATCTGTAAAAGATTTCCTTTTGTAATTTAAAAACAAACCAACCAAACAAACAAACAAAAGAAACACAACAGGTTTATGTTAGATGTACTTTAAAACAAATTAGCTTTTTTTCATAATGATTGTGATGGCAGTCTAAGCTGAAGAGCACTCTGTATAGGGATGAAAGAACACTGACATATCTACAGCTTTTCAATCTTCAAAGTCAGAAAATATCAACTCCAGTGGTACATTCAGCTCATACTTGAGGGTGGAGGGGGGGTTGGTGGGTGTAAAATCAATGAACAACCATCACATTAGTCATCCCAATCCTGTCAGAGGTCAGTCCTATGAAACACAAAGGCAAAAATCTGCATGACCAACTAATAATTTTCATACTTCGTGTTAGTCTTTCAAGATACTTTAAACAGCTTAGGTACAGTCTGGAACACTAGAATTTTATGAAAGAATTATACACTTAAAACATGTACTTTGTATCAGAGTTTGAATATAACTATCTCAACATATCAGGGCGAGTTTTGATATGACTCCCAGTTCAAGGCAAAGCCTTCCATGAAGTCTGACACTCTACAATAAACAATTTCTGAGCAACATAATGGTCATTTCATTTTCCAATCTCCTTTTCAAGTTTTTGAGGTCATTTGATTTCAGATTAATAACTCCTCTTTTGGAGTCTATGGAAGTATTCATTTCTGAATGACTGAGGGATCAGATTAAAATGTATTACTTCCCAGCAGCAGAAAGTTCTAACACAAATCAAGGTTGTGGAAAAGGAAAAATCAGGGGTAAGTCTTTGCATTTGCCTTGAAAAACTTAAAAGTAAGGAAGACTATTGTACAAAGGCTTTCCTTTCTGCAGTGCTTATGGAAGCAGTGTGGCAACTGGGAAAGAAATAAGGATTTTTATCCTCTATCGTGGTATGAGAAGGGTGACCCCAAGAAGATGACACAGAAAGAGAGTTTAGCTGGAGGAAGATGAGAAATTGTCAAGTGACCTCTAGCTACTACTGGAGATTTACTTGCAATAATGGACTGCAGCTGTTGGCAGAAGTTTGACCCTCTGAGAAGAGATGTGGAGTCACTGAAACAAATGCATGAAAGAAAGGTCAGATTCAATCCCAAGCATCTCTTCTGAGCACCTCTGTATTAGGTGGGAAAGGAAGGGTGCTGACAATGCCTCAGAAATTTCTGATGCTTGGAGCATGTCAGGTTTGGGGAAGCACATGAATTCCCTGAGGGGCTGCCCTGCACAACCACTGGAGCTCAACAGAATCCTTCACCTGATCAGGCACAGAAGAAAGCTGAACATTCCCTGGGCTCACTGGCTAGTGTCAGGAGCACTTGCACCCCACCACATGAGTCCTTTGGGGTACCCAGCCCCCTAAGCTGCAAGACAGACACGGAAAGCAGAATGAATTTCCCCCAAAACCAAGGGAAAATGGTCACCCTGCAACTTCAAAGACACTGAGATGTGGTGCTTCACAACATAGTTTGGTGGTGAATGTAGCAGCATTAGGTTGAAGCATATGATTTTAAGGTTCTTTTCAACTGCAAGTAATTCTGTGACTCTATCCAGGCAAGACTTAAAATGCTCAGACTACCATCTCTGTTGGGCCTCAAGCACCATTGTGACTGACAGCTTCCAGCACTTTGGAGAGACTTTTCTGCTAAATTCAGAATGCCATGTTGTCCACCAGTAATACAAGCTGGGACAAACACTTCCAAATAAAAATAAGTCTTACATTAATTAGGCTTCTAAATACTTATCATTCATTTCATCTTCATCAGTGCACGCTCTCTGGTGGTTCCCATTCATCTGACAGGAAAAGGAATCACAAAAGCCATCACATGTTAAAAACTTGCCAATTGCCTTCTCATCCCCCTGAGGGTGTGCCTGCCTGCACCTGCATGTGTGTGCACACGTGAATTTAAGGAAGCTGCATGAATTACAGACTGTTCACAACTTCAACGCTTATTGTTTCAGGGACAATGCTAAACAGGATTAGTTTCTGTCAACACTGTTACCTGTTTTACCTCCAAGTACTTAAGTGAAAGCTTTTTCTACAACAAAACTGATACTGTAATGTCAGGTCACAGCTGAAAGCTGAGACAACGGAACCTGACAGAAAGGACTAATAAGCCAAGGAGCTATCATCAAAATTACTGATAAGTAGATACTGAAAGGCCCTTACATAGCTTAGTCAGGCTAAATGGTAGCAATTTAGGCATAAATTTCACTGTCCAATGGCAACAATTTTTTTAGCCATTCAGCCACATGCACTTCTCTTACAAGCTACACAAACAACTTGTTACATAAATAATTTCCAGAAGCACTGAAAACCAGTAATTTGATGGAGGACTCATAATACTGATTCACCATTTCTATATCAAAAACTAAGCCTATAACATCAAATAAATTTTCTCAATCTTCCTATTAGGCAGGAACCCAACTTCTATCCCTCAGCTTCCCAAAATGGTCTATCAGTTGCACAGTTCATTAGAAAGACAAATAACTGATTAGTCACTGCATGGAGATGTAGAATAATTTCACAAAATTTTAGCTTATCTTTAGTCATGTACATTTCTCCTTAGCTGCACTTAAAGGAGCTAACACCATCTGGACAGGCATAAAAAAAACATTAAAAACAGATGAAGACCTTCACCTTAACCAAACTGTGCTAACGTACAGTAAAATGAAGGCATAGGATGAAATTCTGCAATGATGACCAGCAGCTTCTGCGTCACTCTTCCCTCACATCTACTATTAACAGACATTTACCTCGCAGGGCACGAGAGTAACCTCTTATCTGTTTTTTACTGAATGAAAGAAATTCTGTGTTGAAGGCAGTCTCTTCATCGTTCTGCAGCACAGAATGGCCAAAACACAGTGAGCAGTGGCTGCACAATGATCATAAAATTTTAATTCTGTAAAGATTTTGTGTCTACTTAACAGTTTGTGATATATCTGATGTTGAAAAAAGTGAGGGTTTTCCAGTGTTAAAATCTTTCTTTAATCAGATACAAATAAAGGAAAAAACGGTCTTAAAATCTTGAAAAAAAGAGAGAAGAGGCAGAAGACATTATGTAAAAAACAGATAAAATGATGAACAGCACATTATGGGCACTGGCTGAGACCCCGTTCAAAGATTAATTTGAACTCGCAGATGAAATAGCTCAAATTAAGTAAGCTCTTGTACAGCACTTACTTAGCCTTTTTAGACTGTACCAAAACAAATGTGACAAAAATTTTTAAAAACAATTATGAGAGGGAACTGGAGAACTGTACTTTTGCTCCATGTTGTTGAAGTAATTTAAAACTCTAATAGTATGATCTATGGATATATGGATATGTGTAAGAGCCTGGGGAAGAATTAATGCGGCTTCTGCGGAGGCAAGCCACATCTCAAGACCCACAGAACTTCTTTGAAAGATTCAGCAATGATTTCAATAAAGCAGTTTTGACTGATTAATCTACTTGGATTTCCAAAAGTTACAAGACAAGGTTCCTCAAAAGAATTTCTACAGGAAGCCACAGAAGGAAGCAATGAATTAGTAGTTGGTTAAGAGGTACAAAAGGAATAAGTTCAGTTTACATAGTGCAGAGAGTTCATCAATATGTCTCATAATCCACAGCTGGTGTCTGCTACCCAACAAGCCAATACACGAGTTGAAATGAAAAAGAGTTTACATTAGCTGGTTGGGATTTTTCATAATCAAAGTTCTCATAACATTATTTTTCTGCCCAACTGCAAGAAGACTCTACTAAGATTCAGCAGTGGGGTATTAAATGACAGATAAAATTCCATTAAAGAAATGTAAAATTATTAATATTGAACACAATCCTAATTTCACATATTAAACAGACTAATTTTGGCCTATTATCACAAGCAAGGAAATCTTGAAATCGATACAGGAGTTGCACAAATCAAGTCTGTGACCAAATAAAAAAAAATAAAAAAGGCAACTAAAAATCCAAGAACTGTTAGGAAGTATTAAGCATTGTCCCATGTATAAATGCATTGTGTGAATATCTCCATCTAGTTTATCTCCATCCATTAAGAACTATCTTGGACATACTGCTGGGAAACCTCGTCTAACTTGACCATGCCTAAGCAGGGAGGTTGGACTAGATGATTGTAAGAGGTCCCTGCCAGGTTCATCCATTCTGTGATTCTATGTTACATCTGGAGCACTGCATGCAAATTTACTGTTCTGATACGAGGAACAGAGATGAAGATTCAGGTTTAGCTTCAAGTTTCTGAAGGCTGAGGGGTTGTTCTAGGCATGTATCTAAGGATAGATATTTTTACACTCCTTTGCACTCCTTTCTAGTGCTCCTCACTAGAGGTGGAGATAGAAACTGGTCCAAGTAGTCCTTTGATCTGACCCAGCACCACCATCCTTACACTATAAAGACTCAAATAATTCAGGGTGACCAGTTCATTTTAAACTGTATTACAAACATGTATGTATGCATTAATCTGAAATGGTGAAACTTCTGAAAACAATGTTTCCAAACAAGATGTCTCCACAATCAGAATGAAAAAAGATATCCATGCTATCATCAGAATTTTATTCCCACTGAAAGGCAAATTCAAGTTTCATTTAAACACAATAACACACATATCCAGTGTGTTACCTGCTCATCTCCAAGAGGAACAGCTGCATTTAGGTACATTTTCCACTAGCCAAGCATTAAGGATGTGAGAGAGCACATTGGCCCCTGGAGACAATTTGATTTCGATTCAAGATAAGAAGGGAACTAGGAGAATTTGGCTGATCCTTTGGTGATGTCAGCAGAACAATACTGAACTTAGTGCTACCAACAAGAGGACACTGACAATCAATGCAGTTATTCTAAAGATAACTAGGAAGAACTCTCCTGAGTCATCAAGACAGCTCCTGATAATATGGGTGACCATGTCTTACAGACTCACAAAATCACATACCAATTTTAGGCACATTTGTCCTCTGTCATTACTCATATTATAAGGCTGTTACAGAACTACAGAGGGTTAGATACTTTCCTCTAAATTACAATTTTTATTGTAATCATGGTCAAGGTACTTCTCTTCTCCTTTGCATGCATTCCTTAAATGTAAGTGAACCATTCTAGCTCACAGCTGTGGTTCTCTGTTGGAGAACTACTGTAACCTTTTCGCAGCACCATCTGTTGGGAGTAAAGAAACCCAGTTTCTCTACAGTATATTTTCAGATGAAATATTTACAAATAAGTTTGAAAGGGATTTTGCCTAACACATGTGAAGGTAAGCCTTTTATGTCACCGTTGAGTCACTTTTCACAACTGCAACTATTATGTGGGATGGATAAAAAATGAGGGCAAATCAAACCCCATAACTAACAGAGCCATGAAATTTTCAAGTGCCATGTAAAAACTTGCTATTTTTCTTTTTTTGTTTGACAGATTTCCTGGAGCTGAGTCCTTCTACACTCAGGAATCATTACACTTATACACACTTAATGCACATTCCAAAAACAGGAGGAGGAAGATACCTATATGCATATGGAAACTAATCCCCTGCTTGTACTGAAACATCAAGATTTCTGTCAACTTTCTGACTAGCACACCAATGATACTATTTGGTGCTCATAGCAAAGAGACAGGTGTTGAATGACCAATTTTGCAGTTTCTCAAGTTGTACCCATTAAATACAGAGGAGATTATTTCCTCCTCTTTGCATAAAGGTGATTGAGACTGCATTCTACAGAAAGCACTTAGAGCTGAGGAGAGTGAAGGCAAGAGCCCTAGATGCCCTTAGCTAAAGGAGCTAGGAGTCACCAAAAGAACATAAAGGAAGAGATTCATCCTTGCTATGGGCAATACTGCAAGAATTTAGATGTTTTTTCATTTTCAGTTTGAGTGGGATAATGGCAAAGAAGGGAATATTTTTATTAGCCATTTGCTTTTATGGATTTTTTTGCCCCCTCTGAAGAAAATTTGCCTACGCAAACTAACCTTCATCAAAAGCTCACCAGAAACACACTGCATGTTGCTTAAGTGGTTTACTTGTTTTGTTTTTTTTTTTTCCCTGACATGCATGTTTGAGCAATATTCCTTTGGTTTGTTGTATATCTTATTTACTATTTTAATTATTAGCTTTGGCATGAACTTTTGAGTATGCTGGTTCAGTTTGCTGCTAATAAAGCTGTGGAGGTATTGGAAGTACAGCAGGGAGCTACAATATCAGAAAGAAAAAGTCTGTACTTACTACCTGGGGAAGGGGAGCAAGAGAAAAGGGATAAAACTCAGCTGCATTAACTGCACATGCATTATAGACAAATAACAAGAGTTCTGCTATAAAATCTCATCAATTGCAAAACAGAGAAGGAAAATGGAAAACATACAGTTTGGGCAACAACCAACTAGTCAGCTACAAACTACCAAGACAGCAGCTGTGGAAAAGGCAAATATGATTGTGTTCCATTCAATAATGTTTATTGTTCTTATTAGAAAAGTCTGAGAATTGTATAACTGGGGGCAGTAGACAAACACAACTTCTGCAAACTCCCTGTGTTCCAGCAGGGGAATAAATGACATGAAAGCTGTATCACTTGTGGTGTAACATGTACAACACAGTCCAAGCAGGAGCCAAAAACAGAAAGTGAACACAGTTAAAAGAGGGACTTGACTCAAAATCCTCATAAGGCACCATGATACAGAGATGAATATACTTCATTCTTGCAATCTGGTTATTTTGAGTCAAGAATGTCTTTAATTAACACAAAATATAAAATGTGAAAGGGGTTGTAAATTTTAATTCAAAATTGTTGAAAAACTTCATGCTGTGAAACCATCCCTTATCCACATTGTGTCAGTACTTCAATTACTCATTCTTTTGTCAAAACAAAGACAAATGCCAAAACATTTATCAAGGGATGAAAATGCTGGAGTTTCTCAAATCTGACAATTAAGCCATCTAAAAATATATGGATAAAACAAACTTTAGCAGACATGACTCTAAAGAATTAAATATGGTCTTCTAATGGCCACATGCCATTTTGGTGACTAACACATCTTGCTAATCATCATTATTCTATTTCAGCTGTGACTGGAGGAAAAAACCCAATAAAATGGTGTTACTAGGTACTCAATACAGTGCAGACACATGGTTCATAAGAAGAACCATGGCAAGCAATTGAAACAGGCAAACTGGTATACATTTATCCTGTTAACTCACAAATAGCAAACATAACCAGGTCACAGAATAAGGACTGACAGTAAAAAGAAAGAAAGATGTGTAGGGCTATTTATGTAAAAAATAAATGTCACCACCTCTTATTTATACAGTCATTTCCAAGTGAAATGCATCTAATGTAATTTTTCCATCACAAATGACATTCCATCCTTTCTAAAGTCATGCAGGAAAAGAATGTGAAGATGTTAAAATATTTTGCTTTTTTTTTTTTTCTTTTTCTCTAATACATAAATGTGGCATGAACAATAAAAACAGACTAATATAGATTAAACCACCTGAAATCACTGTGCATTAACATGAGCTAATGCACTTTAGCTAGACAAGCTGAATATTCAGATGGTCAAAAAGATACTGTTGTGCTGAGAAAAAGGTGGTTTGGGGTTTTTTTCTCATTTGAAATTAATGATTCTCTGAAAACAAAAGATTATTCTCTTTATGCTACTGCCAATCAATCTAACCCTGTGAACAACTTTTCATAGTAATGAATAAAACTGCCTTTTTCACTCAGTTTTATTTCTGCTACACCTACTTTTGAACACCTATGATATGAATTATGCATAGAGATGGGATTTGAATTTAAACTCAAAATACAGCTTACATGAGTATTTATTATGGAGGTAATATGGAGATGGGTTTCAAATATATGAGACTCAGAGAAAAAAACCTGCTAGTGAATTTTAGGGTCTCTTCAACTAAGATTTTCCATTACACAATTACCCCATCTGGAATTGATTACTGATCCTACTTAGCATTTCCCAATTACAGATTTTAACTATTACCCATTAGTTGCTGCTCTAGTAATATTTTAAAGACTAGAACTTGCCTTCCTCTTTCAACTCAAGTTAATCCTCTGCCCCTGAGTTAACAGACCTGCCCACAGTGAACAGTGTACTCCACAAGCATTTGCACATTTGCAGCTTCCCTTGAAAAGACTGCTAAGAATCCTGAGGGGAAAAAAAAAAAAAAGGAGGTGTGTGGGGGAGAAGAAACAAACACCTTTATTGTTTCTTCATCCGATCACCTGAAGCCTAAAGTCATTAAACAAAATCATTAGTAATTTCCTAAATGATCATCAGTAACTACACCATAAACTGCTGCTTCCCATTACAAAGTCAGCTTTTCAGCCCTTCTAATTTTACTGAGCCTGTCAGACAGCAAATCATGAGGGTTTGAAGAGAATGTGGAGAGATGGATCACTCACTGCACCTAGAGCACAAGGCAGGGCTGGGGGCATCCAAGAAGCAGGAAGATAAAAAAACCATTCATGTACAGCTCTCTGAACTTAGAGTATGACAATGATGTCAGAGAGTTCCCAGGATCTTTTGTGCTCAGTTTTAACAAATCGCTAATGTGCAACACAGGAAGCTGATAAACACATGTCCTTCATCATGAAAACAAACAGTAAAGCACTGTACACCTGATGAGAACTGCAGTCCATTAATCCAGAAAACATGTAAATAGGCTAAAAAACATATATATATAAAAAAAAAATTGATACTCAGCCATGGCAGACTATCTCAAGGCCTTAAAAGCCTTACCAAAACATCCATTTTCTCTGAAAAAGTAGAAAACTATGTAACATCAGCAGATTAAATACATATATATATAAAAAAAATATATCTATCAGCATGTGCCAAAGTACTTTAATTTTTTTCTGGTCCAAAGAATGTTCTTAAAATTCTCTCATTGGTCCACAACATCAGGCTGGTGCAGGACACCTAAGAAACCAGAAAACAGGAAACACAATCTTGTATATAAAGAGAATCTGAAAGAGGTATGTCTTAAAGTCTAAATAAAATTCAAACTATTAATCATCAAAGAACATAACAGTTGCACAATTTATGGTCAGCCTTCCACAGAAGGGTACAAATCTCCAATCCTTTCAACACAGTGTTAATTTTTTTGCAGCTAAACACAAAATAAAATTACATATCAAATCCTTTGGCACAGTCAGTATATCTCTGTTAACAAGGACTATTTAAAGAAAATCAATACGAATATTAATTCAGAAATACTTCAGGATAATACTGGATTTCTTGTTCCAAGGATATTCATTAACATCTCACACACTTTTTTATTCCCATGCATTCATGACTGGAAAGTTGATTGAAAGTAATTAATTTAGATTAAATTGGAATTCCTGCATTTCATTTCTGAGCTAATACGGAATTCTTTATGTTAATTTGTTATCCACTGATGTCAACATTTGAGTATTTTAATAAATGAGCAAATGTCAACAAGCAGTTCACAACTTGTGGCAACTGCTCTGATTGACTGACCCTCTCAAGTCACATGATGATGTGCTGCCACAGTACAAAAAGATAAAAACAAGACATTTGTAGAACATTTATGCAGTATTCAATTCTGCTAAAGTCTGTGGAGTAATCAAGGTCATCTTCATTAATAAAACCACACTCAATGGAGTATTTTAAGATGCAGTATCAGTATCCAAAGGCTGTGAACCTGGAAGACATGGGTATGCTTTAAAGATCAAAAGACTGAAGATAAGTAAAATAAACTGATGTGTTACAATCATCTGAGTCGAGAAGAAAATATGAATATTTGTAAGAAGGAAAAATTATTGCGAGGGGAGGTGAGAAGACAAGTATGAATCTATTTTAGTATGATAACAATTTCCTAAATCTAAAAGTGGGTGGTGTGGGTTTTTTTTTTTTTTTGGTTTTTTTTGGGTTTGTTTTTTTTTTTTTTCACCATGCCTGGAGACAGGCCAAACCAGAGATGCATCACATATTTCTAGTGAGGACAGTTTGGGGAAAAGGACTGTGGAAATGACATCAGTTCTGAGGTAAAGTTGCAGTTCTGGCATCTTATCTGTGGCATATGGATGCTCACAGTGAGGTATGCATCAGAATACAGACTATACATTTGTTGAAGGGCTTAAAATTTAAAGCTTTGTTTCTAAGGCTGTGTTATGAACCTTGGACTTGCATTTACCTTATCCCTTCACAAAGTGCCATGATAAATAGACAGCAACTCTCAAAGGGCAGCATGTTTTATAATTTTATTTTTTTTTCCCCTCAATGGAGTTCCCATTTCCTTCTTTTCTTTTATGTTTTATGATTCTTGAGCTCTGGCACAGATAACCACACACATTAAAGGAGGCCAGTTTATAATCTACAGCATTATGTTGTTTTCAGATGATCACCTGTGTCAGAATTAGCACCCAATTCCAACCCCAGAATTTGGTAGTTCACACCAAGTTATTTCTCTCACTCCATGAAGCTGAAATTCAAAGAGACAAAAGCTTTAGTTGCTACGGATTGAATGATCACTTGCAAAGTCATATTGTTGCACAGTCTCTTAATGTAGAATTACTTTACAAGGAGTGCAGTAACCTATTGCAACAGATGCACACACTGATGGTCCCCCATTGCCCGTGTGTTTTAACTGACAGTAACCTATGACAGTAATGACACCATTTTCATTCTATAACAAAAAGATACATTTGCAGTATCTATTGGCATGGGCTTATACCCACCACTAATCCTCTTTCTGCTTTAACCATTATGAAATTGAGAATATATAATGTATATGCTGATCAAAACCCCCACACTTGAAAATGGTTTTGCATAGCTCATTCTCAATTACTTTTCTCATTGCATCATTATAACAGATCTTAAGAAACGCTCATCCCACAGGGAGGGAAAAAAAAAATCTCCTAAATTAGAGAGAAGTAGAGTTTTTAAGAGCAGTAACCAGTAAATTGAAATACTTTTCTGGCAGTTACTGACAGGCTGAGAAGACAGACAATGCAAGGTCAAATGAAGGATCACTAACACTAAATGTAAGATAACATCCAAAGTATCATTGATTTGTTGTAAAAGGTGTAATTCTTATTTTTTTTTTTTTTGGAAGAGGTACAGAAATCATAAATATCAGAACAGACATTAGACAAACCAAGAACCAAAAACAGAATAACAATTTGGAAATAAATAGAATTTGGTTACCCCTTCTCTCTTTTGTATTGTAAAAAGAATATTCCTTGTGAAATTTATTGACTGTTCAGATAATAAAGGCCTGCTTACTGTGAACAGAGGAAGCATTGTAAGTATGCCTGAATTAAGAAATAAAGAACAAATAAATATGCAAGTTTCTATGTTTAAATTCTGCTTCATTGTGAAAGCACAAGGAAGTACATGTTCTTTCTGTTTATACAGTCTTAACTCCTACTAATGGTTCATTCATACTGTACATATATAGACGAAAATAATATTGAAACATTTGCAGCTTTTTCCACACAGCATGCAGTATCAGAAGATTGCTTTAACAAAACCCAGCCAACCTTCTGGCTAGCAGAAGACCATAGAAGAATTGTTCAAGTTCAGTGCAATAAAACCAGATCAGTTTGTTGTACTATAAAGAAAATCAGGGTTGGGAATGACTTTTTTTTTTCCTTTTAATATATTTCCTGACAATAGTCAGGAAGATAAAACTTCTTTGATTTGAGTGACTGAAGAGGACAGTTAGCCCTTCCTAGCAAGTACTTGAACTTTCACAGATAGGGCACACGGTACTGAAAGTGGCTCAGTATTTTTACACTGACCCCAGTGGCTAACTGGTGGTCTCTTTAAATGTGGCTATTTACCACATGAACAAGCATTTAAACACCTGTTACTGATAGAATTCTGTCTATGAAATTGTTTCCACCACTATCCCTTACACAATACTATGCACGCTTAGACACAACACCAAAAGAAACAGTGAAAGGAACACACCATGCTTCTCATACCACAGGGCTTCAACAAACTTATCTGCCATCCACCCAGAATAATACAGGCTCATCACAGAATCACACTTGGGGAAATCCTTTCAACTGCACTTGAAAGTACTTATTCATTTTTGATGAGCCTTGTGGGTCCCTTCCAAATCAAGATATTCTATGATTCTCTCTGTAACACTTTAAAAGAATGACTTTGTTATATCTAACCTCTTGCAGAATATTACAGTGTTTTTCAAGCATTACAATTTTCTTAATAACACAAATTATAGCATTTCTTTTCACTCCTAAAACCAATCTGCATAAAAAAATTTTTCAGCATTCTTAAGAGCACTTCATGGGCTATTTGTCTTCTCCATTAGAAATAGAATTTTTTTAATTAAAAAATATTATCAAAACCATGACATAAATACATAGTGGCTGACAGAAGAAAAAAAATACAAAACAAAAACCTTGAAAATAAATAATTATTCTCTAATACCATTTTAGTTTTTAAGAGCTCATTTTTTAAGTATGAGAAAGCTGTTAAGATCACATAGAATGATCACCTATTCATTCCAGATCCAAAACTGCCCCAGCACACCCTTTATAGAAGAAAAGGTAATGGCTCAATTTATTGACAATACATTGAGTATTCGGACTAGAAAGAGCACAGAAGTACTGCAATACCCTGCACTGACTAACTATTCTTCCACTAAGTCGCCACCCTAAGTGCTGAATTTTGATTTATATAATATATACTCATCTTGACTTCTCAGTTAATTAAAACTCAAGTGGACAGACACTGACCTGTGAATTCTATTAAATGCATATCACAAGCATAATATTAATCACCCTGCAGAATAACTACAGTACATTTAAATACGTTAGCACTCGGAAAGCACTAGCAAGTAGTTCACAGAAAGTTACAGTGGACCAAGTGCTCCTGAACAGCATTTTCTGTTTCAGCTACATTCAGTCTGCTCTGTGTGCTCCAAGAATAACCCCTGATGCAATGCAAAGCACAGCAAGAGTGGATAACTGGGGCATTTGCTTCACAGAAATCACTCCCAATCCAGATTAAAACTTCAGTGTAGATATACGCACAAACCGCCTTTTAAAAAATAGGGATGGTGCATTACAAATAAAACCTCAGTGATTATGTAATTTGAAATGTGCAAATACATGCCATTATCAGTAGTTCAGTTAAGTTCATATTGAGAAGAAGAAAAACTTGTTTCAAACTATTTCTTATATAAAAAAATTATGATTTATAACGTAGAATATCTTGAGTTGCAAGGGACTTACAAGGATCAAACAGTCCAACTCCCTACTCCTTGCAGGCTGCCTAACACTAAATCATATGAGTAAGTCCAGATGCTCTCTGAACTCTGACAGGCTTTGTGTTGTGGGGAGATTGTTCCAGAGACCAACCCCCTCAGTGGAGAAACACTCTTTTTAATGTTCAGTCTGAACTTCCCCTGACACAGCTTCATTCCCTTACCTTGAGAGCTGTCACTGGTCACCAAAGACAGGAGAGGAGCACCCCCCCTGACACTGCCCCCTCTGAGGAAGCTGCAGACTGACATGGGGTCACCCTCAGCCTTCTCTACCTCAGCTGCTCCTCATTAGTCTGGCCCTTGAGATCTTTCACCATCTTGGTCACCCTTCTCTAGACACACTCTAATAGTGTGATGTTCTGGTTGCACTGAGACACACAGAGCTGCACACAGTACTTGAGATGTGGCTACACTGTTATTACTGACTGTACTAAAAAACAAGTGACTTGTGTATTTACAGAGGTAGCAGAGCAGTTTCCCCACACAAACAAGTATTAACATGTACCTGAATGAAGGTGTTACAACAGCATTGGCTTCTCTGACATGACTGTCCACAACGATTAATACCTAAACGCTTTGTCCAGAGCTCACTGAATAAAAATGCCTATTTTCCATCATTATGGGGAAAAGGCCTCATTTAAAGTATTAATAGGAATCAGATACACCTATGAACCACTGCACATTTTACTGTCTGTTTTCTGAGACCCAGTGAAGCAGGCATTGAGTTTGCAGTTTGATGCAAAACTCATGGCTACAGCAAAACAAAAGTTTTTCCACAAATCCCAGCTGTAACGTGGTTTTTACAATTGTCTTTAAAACTCATTTACCAACAAGAATGGAATGTCAGTTGTGCCACCAAGTACTCAAAAAAAGCTTTCTTCTTTTCTGTCTAATAAACATGTAGAGAGAGATAATGTTTAGACAGGTTATTTAGTGCCTAAGACAGGCACTTGGACAACAGGGTCAATAAAAATCTCCCAAGGAAAGGTTAAAAAAATCTATCCTAATAGCCCATTTCCTCTCCATGTTTAGAGACCCTCGATTGAAATGGTATGTCTACTTTCAAATGCTTTTATTTAAAGAATGGTAAATTTTATTTTCTTGCTTTTTCAACACAGCTTTTTAATTTTAAGTCAACCAGTCTTTGAACTCAACCAGACAAAACTGGAAAAAAAAAAAAAAAAAAAAAAATCACGCCCTGCACTGAGTAAAGAACTTCAGTTGTCAAAACCTGGGCTATTCACTGCAAGTCCTGGTTTCTGGTACCCAAGTGAGCAACTTCATCCAGAACACCAGGTTAAGAATCTATAGAGTTTCCACAGAAAACACTGGCTGCCTGGTATTAATTCTCATTTATAATTCTCTGTAGATCAACATGCATTTTGATAGGGACTGTTTTCTCTGTCTCTTTGAGCAGTGCCATAACTAATATCTGACACCCTTGTTCTGGCCAATTTAGCATTGCACTGTCTTTTCCGCAACAGCACTGCTTCGGTAAAAGCAGAAGAGTCTGCAGTCAAATGCTTAGGATGTTTTTCAAGGGGAAAGGTGAGGTGGACAGAACCCCTTCAGGATGAAAAGGAAGTGAAAATCTTCAATAGGCTATGCTGGTGCTGTGCATGAAGGACAGCATTCTCCATATCCACCAGCCACTTTTGCCATGCCCTCTCTGTCTCCTCTTTTCCTACTTCAAAGCACGGTCAAACATACCTATCACAATATTCCCAAACGAGACCTCAGATACACCTCTCCAATAGCCTTTCCTTTCAGCAGGGACTGCCTGAATGAAAATGCTTACTGCTTGCCTGAAAGCGTGAGGGTAACAAGCAAGTTGCAGTTTTTGGCAGAACATGACCTGTAGAACAGGCAAACCCACATAGGCCATTTCTGCTCAAAAATAATTCTCATCCTGATCCTAAGATAAACTAAGCACCATGTGCTGTCAGCTGAATGCCTGCATCACTTTGGAAAGTCCTCAGGTCCAATGCAAAAAGTCACAAACAAGTAAACAAAAGTGTTATTGAAGAAGGGACAGACTTACTTTAAATGCACTCCAAAGCAATATGAGCAAATGATTTTCAAAATAAACATAGCAAACAGCCTGTAAAACAAATTACTCTTGAGATCAACAGAAAAAGGAACCTTTTTTTTTGTTAATGGAGGAACGGAGGGAAAAATAATTGGCATGCTTTCAAAGCAAAAACTGTCTGAACTTCAAAGCATCAAGAGCAACCCCAATCCATTTCTATAAAATAATGCTTTTATCAGCTAAACCACCAAGTTTTAGCTTTGCTAGCTTAAATCAGGTAACAAAGAAGTTAGCTGATTTCATCTACTACTGCCATTACAAAAGCAGACACTAGGATGACAGCTCTCATAAATAGGATTGACAGAGTAAGATGTCATTCTGCACACTGAAATCTTGAGTTCAAACCACACACTGGATTTAAACTCTCTCTCTGCTAAAAACTCAAAGACATAAACCACCTATGATTCAGCTCACACTGTCAGTTCAAGGTAAGTTGCTAAGTACTGAGCACCTTTCAGTGTCAGGTCTTCAGCAAGGATCACACAGCTGAAACACTGCCCATGCAGGAAAAGGTAATCTTGTAAGATTTATCATTTTTACAAGAAGAAAAATGCCTGTAACTTATCTGTTGGATTTTTGTTTGGGTTACTTTTTAATTATTGTTAGTTCAACCCTTGAAATTTAAAGAAAGCCCTAAGGATTTGACTGGAAATACTTTCATCTGTGTCTGGCCATTTACTAGATCTGCAATACAACTACAACAGCAATATTAGACAGTTTCAACTCACATAGTTATGTAGTTAGTCAGACAAAGAGTATGCATGCTAAGTAAAATTCCATATCTAAAATCACAACAGAAAGATATTCCTTTATTTGCAATATCTCTGGGTATAAAAAAGATCATCACTAAACCTCCCCTTCAGTCAAATACAGACTAACCCTGAATTCAGAACTCTCTACCAAAAGATACAGCATGAGTAGCCTAAGGCTATCAAAAGGGTTTGGTTTTCAGAGAAAATACAAGTTTAGAATACAACATTTTCCAAATCTTTTCCCAAGCAAGTGTGGAAATTAAGTTTTTAGATTAAATACGCCCAGTTGCCCATTACGTCCATGTAAGCTTTTAGCATCTGTAATATCCAGCGCTTAATGACACACTGTGGTGACATGGCCTTCCCGCCTGTTGCTCATTTTTGACTTCATAATCCATTTTTGTCAGACATCCTGCAGAGGTTGCATTAAAAAAAATAAAACTAGCAATCAAGCAACTCTGACTAGTTGTTCCATCCATGCCACAAGTGTCTCCAGATATCTCTGTCTTAGTGTCACAAAAGGATTTACTAGAGATAGAAAACAACTAAATGATTTCTCCTCCACAACCATTTTATTGATCAGAACTGAATTTCATCCACCATTTAAATGCCCTAGCAGGCCAATAAGATCTTTTTGCAATTCTTCATACCTAATGCTGTCTTTAAAACCCTTGACAACTTACAAAGAGCAGCAAATATTTCTGTTCAACTCCTTTATGAGCATGTTGAGCAGCACAGACACCTGAACTGATTCCTGTGGAACTCCACTGTTTAAAGGGAACTGTTTACTCCCCCACTAGTTTTCAGGCATTTATTATTTTTCTTAGCAGGATTTTCCCACTCTTCTTTCATAACTCCTTAGCTGGTCATGCAAGCATGACTTATTGAATACAATGGTTTAGGTGTCTGCCAAACATACTTTACACAAAGGGTACTCCTTTCAAAAGGGAGCTCCCGTACTTGGCCACAGCTGTCCAAATGCAGGTCCTTGACAAAAGACATCTTCTGATCCCTGTATTAGTCACAGATATTGTAAGGCCAGTGCTTACTGCTGGTTGTTTTAGTACATTATTTTTATTTACTGCATCTAAAGGGGTCACATGCCCATATTTTTCAGCCTCACCTTATATACTTTCACCACCACTAACCTACGCCAGAAATATTTTTTTTGTAGACACAAGCAAAATCATCTCCAAAACTAAAAGTCTGGAGATAGGGTTACCAAGAAAAAACAACACACTTTCATCTTCCATTTAGGAACCAAAAGTTTCCCTTATAGAGTTGCCAAGATATACCTATCAGAACGGGACTGAGACAACCATCAGCAGTCTGGAAGATGGCTCTGAAAAGATCTCAAAGCCAGCCTTGGGACATAAGGACTGAGAACTCACTGCCATACCCATTAGAGCAATTTTCCCCTCAGAGCATGTACTCCTCCAAGTTCTTCTCTCTCCCTTCCTTATCTCTTGATCTGTGATTAAGATGCTTGCTATCTCCTGTATTCTTTCTGCTTTTGTTTTAAATCTTATTTCCTAGTTCTATGCAGCAGCAGTGCAGACCTAGGGGCTGGCATCTCTACACTAGTTGGGTGTGGTTATCTTCCACGTTCAAACCTTTTGTTAGCTTTTCAGCATCTACTGTCTTACCTTGCGAGGTACAAAAATCCACTGCACCTCAGCTTACTGTAATACTTTTATAAGCACTAATTCTTCCTTCCTCAGTCCAAAGAGTCCACATTTTAAAAGCCCTTCCCAAGCTATGCAATAAAGCCAAGATGTACTACCAGTACAGACTACTCTTAAGCAAAGCCCCCAGTCACCCCCAGTCATGGTGAGAGGATTCTAGACAGACCACACAGAACAGTACTAATCCAGGTGACGGAGTTGGTAGCAACTGCTATAATTCAGCTGCACTTATCTTTTTATTTTTCTTTTTTGTGTGTGTGTGTGTGTCAATTCTGGACATGAAACTGAGTGCCAGGTTTACATTTCCTGATTTACATTTTAATGTTTCTGCATAGGTGTACAGTGAAGTCCAGTATAAATGTGGAAAGCACACATAAAACTATACCTATTTAAATCTGGATGGGAATAGTAGCAATAGTGGCAAAAAGGTAGCAGCAGATGCTTAAGACCTGGTCAGCAAACAAAGAATGATACTGTATTGTATTTCTACAATCTTTCCTGACCCTATCAGATACGGTACAGCAAGCACAGGTATGCTTTGGAGCAATACCTTCACTGCATGCCTTTTCTGAAAAATTATTGTACCAAGACAACCATGTTATTATCTGCAAATTTCCCACAGTCATTCAGGATTTTAATACTCTACCACTGGCAAAATTAACAATTGCTATTTGCTACCTGCTGACTGAGAGATTTAAGTCATGTACTGTGAACCCTTAAAAAAAAAAAAAAAAAAGCTGTAATTTTCCCTTTTCACACATTATTTTCTATCCACAAATTCAACATGAACGAACAACTGTACTAAGAGAGCAAAAACTGCACATTAGACACAGCATTTTACACAAGACTTCAGTTTTTTAAAAAAAACAAAACAAAACAAACTGAAGACTTGGGACCTTAAAGTTGCTGGGCAGGAGCATCATCAGGGCAGTAGTGCAAAATTAATGAATGAAGATGCATCTGCTCCCTCGCCTGCATCCCGCTCCAAAGGGACGGCTCTGCTTGCAGAGGCCTATTCGGGGACTCCTGTTTCGGGTGGGAGTTTTGTCAGCGCAGGGTCTGACGGTGCCGATAATGGCGATAGAACGACAGAAGGTCTGGGATGAAGGGATGCCGTGCGCAAGGCGGCATTTCGGCCCCTCCAGGTGATGCCCACCCTCCACCCAAGACCGTGCGGGGACAGGATCAGGGTACCCTGACTAACCCAGCGCTGCTCACTCGGGCCAGGTTACCCATGCCCCCTCCTAAAAATCACTCCCTCTTTCAGCGGATTTGCATGGCTTGGCTCCCGGTGGAGGGGGCGGAGGGGAGGGGGGGGCTTCAATTTTCCTCCGAAATCCTACAGTGCCTCCAAAACCCGCACTCTCCTGCGCTGCCGCTCCGGCAAACCAAAGTTTTGCCACAGCCAGACCCACCCCCGGGCACCCCCCGGGCATCCCCCCGGCACCCCCGGCCCGGCCCGGCGCCGCCTCACCGTCCCAGCTCGGACTCCAGCTCGAAGTAGTGAGCCAGGGTGTCCTTGTTGGAGCCATCGATCCAGTAGTCGGGCGCGGCGGACCCGGGGCGCCCGGCGGCCGAGGACCCGGAGGAGGAGGAGGAGGACGAGGACGAGGAGGACGAGGAGGATGAGGATGAGGAGGGCATGGTGACTTTCAGCATGCCGGGACGCCTGCCGGGGGCTGTCCCCTCCTCCGCACCGGCTGCAGAGCGCAGAGCGGCGAGGCGGCGGCTGGCGGCGGCGACAACACCTCACCTCCCTCCCTCTTTCCCTCCTTCCTTACTTATTTCCTTCCCTCCCTCTCTCCCCTCCCTCTCTCCCTCCTCCCCGCGGTTCCCCAGCCCGGAGGGGCGGCGCGGCGGGGACGGGGCGGGGCGGGGGTCTCACCGCCCGCCGTCCCCCCGAGCCCCTCGGAGCGCCTCATCCCTTCCCGCAGGGACCGACCCCATCCCTTCCCGCAGGGAGCGGACCCCGGGGCCGGCCCGGGACGGCGGGAGCCCTGCTAGCTCCCCGGCACAGCGCTCTGAGCCCCTGGAGCGGCGGGACGCGGAAAACTGCGCGGATGGAGGAAGAGCATCCCGCTCCGGCTCCGGCGGGGCCGGGCGGGATGCGCAGCCCGTGGCAAGGCGGCCCCGCCATGCCGCAGCATTCCGGCAGCTCCCGAGCGGGGAGTTCAGGAATTCTGTCTATCTCGCCGTGAATTTGGGGAGGTGGGTGTGTGGGCAGAGGGTGAACGAGGCAAACGGCCATGGGGAAAAGACTGACAAATGCTCGAAAGTAACTACAAAAATAATAATAATAATTTTTAAAAAAAATAACAAAAACCAAAACCCCGCATAGCTTTCCTTCCCGCCAGAGAACTAAAAGAAGCCGTAGAGAAATAAGGTTGCCGTGCTGCAATGCCACTCTTAACAGGTTATGAAATCTGCAGGTCATGGGATGCATTCGATTTATACTAATACATGCTACACCCCCGACTGCAAAATCCTGAGCCAGAAGCGTCTATAGAAGCGCCGTCTCTGTTGGTGTAGTGGTGAAATAAAACAGCAGCAGTTGTGTGTGCCTCGCATGCATAGTGCGCCAGATCAATCCCACTCACATCCTCTCCGTGCTGTTACACCCACTCATACTGCCATGCCAGCACAGGCAGGAGGTAAAATGGACCATGTGCAAGCCTGTGCAGCAGAAGGGACAGAAGTATTGTCCTCTAATTTTCAACCACAATTCACTATCCTGTTTTTAAACATGGCATTTCTTGGTCAAATAAAGCACAGAATCCTGTTCAGTGTTGTGCTAATCAGGTGTACGAATGTTTTCCGATATGTTTTTTTCCCTTCACAAACAAGTTTGTCTCTTACTGTTTCTTAACTTCTTTATTGTAGCTGGATGGGGCAATTAATCTTAATTCTAAAAATTTAACTTCTCAAAGACCTTAAAATAGAAATGCTTCTCTCTGCCTAACCAGATAATAGAAGAAATATCTGCTAAACTGGTCTTTGTTAATGGTAGGAAAGGATAAAAGAGATAAATGAAATAGATAAAGCCCTTTCCTTTTAAAGTTTACTTATTGCCATTATAAAATTAAAATGTAGATCCCCATCATGATTTGAGATTTTATCACTTTCAAATTCATATTTGAAAGTCAGGAGAAAGTAACTCAAAGTCCTAATTTGCAAACCAAGTTCCGTCCAATCCGGTTTGTCAGAAACCCAAAACTTTCTTTGGGATGGGTTTCATGCCCAGAGCACCGACTGTCACAGGGCTGAGATCAGCACCAGAGCAGCAGGCACACCGCCTTTTCACTGTTGCTCATATCTCCTTCCAGCCATCCAGCTTGCTCTGTCTCTGCTGGTCAGTGCAGAACTTTTCTTCATAAATTTTTGGTTGACAGGTGACAGTTTTTCCCTCTTACTCATATTTGTCGACAGCATCTCCTGAAAGAAGAAGTGGTCACTCATGAAGTAAATCACACACACACAGGATGCCAAATCAGCACACTTAGAAGATGGTGGTATTCCACATGATATTTTTGTTTGGTCAAATGCCTAATATATTCTAAAGCCAAATGGCAGGAATATTTTTGTTGTGGTGGGATTTTGTAAAAAATATTTTAATAAGATTGTATTTATCCAGGTACATGGAATCAGATTTGCATCTCAGATGATCTAGATATGGTTATCATGAGCTTCTACGTATTCCTGCATAAAAGATACAGGACCAGTGGATTATTTATTTATTTATTTATTTATTTATTTATTTTTAAAAACATGGTCACCTAGGCGAAAGGCATTTTACTTTCCTTAAAACTCAGAGCCAAAGTGAGCTGCATTACACCATGCTGCCAGCCTAGTACTTGAAAACTGGCTGGACCTTATTCTTCAGAATATCCACTTCCTTCGAAATTTAAAATAACAATATCCAAACATATCTGTATGGAATTAAAGAAAGTCTTCAGGCTGCACAATGCATCTAACCATCAAAGAAATGCCTTTAGTCTTCAAGAAACTGAAGGCAGCATTTCAAATGCATGGTGATCCACTCAGATCTATGGGAAGATTTGCATCATAATTACTGGACTTGAACCTAAGTCACTAATAAAGCTTAATTTATTTATTTGTGGTACACTATGTATGAAATTTTGTTACTGAGCTACAAATATCATCATTTTCCTGCCAACAAACCAAACAAACTCAAAGGTTACAAACTCAAAGAAAAAAGGCAGGTCAAGGAGGAGGAAGTTTAAATGAACAAAACATACATTCAGGAGATGTCCAACTGTCAAATTTAACCCCAAAATTTAACCCCCAAAGCAGAAATTTAATTTTGTGTCTTGGTGGAGGTGTGGAATCAGTAACCTTTCTGCCCTTCTGGTTGCTGCAGTCCTGTTTTGTGAATGGTCTCGTCCTTTCAATGCATCAGGTATAAGCAGTCCATACTTTACAGGGTTAAATTAAAAAGTAAGTACAGGATAAGAACTTTCTAAACTTGTTTTCTGAAATTTTCCTACAATTCTAGCAGCTAGACCTTGGGTCGAAGCTCAACATAAAGCAAATTCTGTCCAGAATTTTGATCAAATAATTTCCAGTTTGTGGGCATCATTTGGAATAGCACCCTACTAGTCCCTTGCAAGCTTAGGCTAATATTTCTACCTGGACAAAATGCATTATCTTATTGAAGGTAAAATATGTCCACACCTATGGTAGAAAAGGTAGTATTATCTATAAGAAGAAAAATGTCAGATACTGTCCTCATTAAGGAACATTTAATTCAAAATAGCTTTCATGTACTAGAGCTTCCCTCTTCAAACGGGTGATCCAGTATGGATTCTACATTTGCACTCACACTAGACCTGATGCTTATCTGCTGTATGTGTAGTGCAAATTAGGTTTTCTGAAGCAGAAGTTGCTCAAATCATGTCTCATATAAGTCAAAGAAGTTCGGATCAGGGCAAATCCCCAAAGCTTTCACTTCCTTACCTCCCATTGATTTTCCCTGCTGAATACAAGGCCCTGCATTACATTTTATTTTCTGAAACATCTTTCATCTTGCACTCAGTTTCCAGTACCTCTGGATGACTATACAAGCTTCTATTGAATGCCTGTCGATTAGGAATACCAAAACTTTCTGCTAATTTCTTTGTTTTTATTTGTTTAGAGGAAGCTTTATGACTTATATTGAAAAAGTTCACCACAGTCTCTTCACTTATCATCTTTCATGCTGTTTTATATGTAAATTGAAGTCTATTTGATGATTTATTGAGCTGCTGGGTGAAGATGGACTTTTTCATGAGCTGTGTATGTAAAGAGTTTAAATCAGGAAGAATGAACACAGTGCTAGGAGAGGCCAGAATAATAGTGGTGTTGGTGAGGTGTGCTTATGCAAGAAAACAAACAAGAGGAACTGAGAGATCCTTTGTAGAGTGACAATAGAGGTGAAGGGCAATAGCAACATGTCCTTTTGCCTCAAACCCTACTCACACATTTTGAAGTCAAGACCCCTTTTTTTTGCAAATGTCTGGGAAAAGCAAACATTTAAATGGGGATTAAAAAAAAAGTGATTGCCTGAAGATAAACTGTTAGAAAACAATGTGATTCATCCATCCCTGAATGACATTATGTGGGCTGCAGTTATCAATAGGGTCATTTTATAGTCATTTCAGAAAGATACGCAGAACAGTTATCTTTGCAATATAGTCACAGCACTTATCTTTCCTGTCCCTCTTTAAGTGATTCAATAAATCATTTGATTTCTAGAATGTGGGAGGATACTTGAAGCATTCCCTTTCATTTTGCAGGATCAAACAGCATTGGTTCACATAAAAAAAAAATCAAAACACTAAAGCTGATCCACAAGTCTATGAGTCATTAAACCCAAATAAACCAACCCCTTGAGGACAAGCTTTGCAAACTAGAAGTTGCCTAGTAGGAGTCACAGAAGTTACACATAGCTCTTCCTGAGTGAAACCCAGTGCTACTGCCTCCCTAATCCCTGCTCAAACAAAATCCAGTTGGATGTTCCATGCCCTTATTAGCAGCTTTAGAAATTTCTCCAGGATAAAGTGCTTCCTTGTTTCTAATGTGAAACTTTTTCTTCCTCTACACCTCAACTCCCTCCCTGGATGCTATTATGCAGTTTTTAAATATAAGTTTTAAACTCCTACCATCACAGGGAAAAAGAACACTTGCCTCAGCACACACTCCTAAAAAAAAAAAAAAAAAAAAAAAAAAAAAAAGAGTAGCCCGTGAAGTGAACTCTAAAGTGCACAAGTAAGAATGCAAAGCTTTCTGCCAGGTTTAAGGTGATGTCAGCCTTTCAACATAAAGTTGAAAAACAATGTTAGGAAAACATATGCAGAGTCCTAGTCACAGCAAAGTACTCTTAAAATAAAAGCTGACAATGTTAATATAGTTTCTCTCACTTTCAAGAAAGAAAAGGCAATTTCATCTTTGTTTTGGTATTTGGAAAAAGACATCTGCATACAATAAATTATATAAAAACTCTAAGAGGAAGGCATAGCTTGCAATTTCTGAGAAATGGCCATTCATATGAAGCAAACTCACTTCCCCAGGGTAGGCTAGAGTCCAATCTCATTTCAGTAGTAAATCAGTCATTTTGGAGGAAGGGTAAAAAGCGGTTTGGGCATGATATCATTAGCAGCTTATGTGGGTTTGCAATGAATTGAAGAAATAAGAAACTATATTTTTAGAAAGTTCTTTTTTTTTCCTATTTCCTGAAATTTATGTGTTGTCCAGTGTCAAAGAAAATATTAAGGAATCATTTGAAGGGGAACAGCTGCCACTCACCTCATTTTAAAAGTTACTCAGAGATTGTCAGTTAAAAATTCAGCAGATCCCTCTGTTACATTGCCCAGCAGAGAGAAGCTGTCTAAGCTGTTTGCTTGGTTTTTCTGTACAGCTGTATGCAGATTCAGCAGTGCAAGATTACTTACCATAGGTGTAAAGCAAACTCTTCACTGCCAGCACCTCAGCACCTTGTCTAGCAATAAAGTGAGTTAAGTAGCTGAACATCATCAAGAAGTTAATAGCCATGGCTACAGTCTTAAAGCTAGAAAATTCAAGGTCCATCCCACTGTTGTTCCATAAGGCAGCTAATTTACTAGCTAGGTTAGCTAGTCACATCTTGCCTTTCCAGTGATATCATTTTGCAACCTCCCTTATCCCAAACAAAATGAATTAAATTCCACTGTGCTGTGAAAAACAATTATGGCCACTTATTCTGACTGCTGCTACCCAGTATGGGACAGATCTTATCTGTTTCACTCATTTGCCCCATATTTGAGTGGCTAACTGTTGTGTAGTTGTGACTGGGTTTTCTGTGACTTGAGTATCAGTGACAACAGTGGGAAACACATTTTGTACCCATGGTATGGTACAGAAGAGAAAAAATAGCCATCATCATTTACTTCAGTGATTTCTGACTGGGTTGCTTCCAGTTTTGTAAATTCAGGAAAATTACAGCTTCTAGGAGCAAGGAAATGGCTGTAGTTTGTTGATATTGTTTTGTACACCATTCTGATTAAGCATCCAGATATCATCTCATTCAACTGCAATCTAATCTGTTTGAGTGCCCTGCCCAATAGGGATGATAACAGACTTGCTGCGTGTTGGCTAAAGGGCTTCTAGAAAAGATCAATTTCTGTGGAAAAAATCCAGATATCGCAATGTCATACAATTTAAAAACAAAAGTTAACCATTTAGCTACTTCTTTTGGTCCAGTAGTGGACTGAACTTTTGGTGTTCATGAGGACAATCATTTCAAATGACAGACCTGAAGTTTCTGTGATCGTCTTTCTGCATATCATCACTGGATTTTTCCATTTTTGATTCTTGAAAATATACTGCAACTAATTTAACTCTGAGGCGCAAGAACAGCTTACTGTTAGGTAAAAGGAGGCCTTTCAGCACTTCATCTGAGAAGCATCCACATAAAGATGTTTACCCTGTATTTATTACAATTCAGGAGTAATTACTGTAATAGAAGAGTGTATACAGGTATACCTTACACTAAATTGCTGATGAACTGTAAGGTCTTAGCACTGTTCAGCAACTCAGTATCATTAAACCCACTAAACAGAGGTGCAGAGGTATATTTATACTGCATAGATAACGTCTGCAGTTTTCATAAAAAACTTGGAAACATTGGAAATACCTAATGAATTCAGTCATGACTCAAGATCATATGAGATTATACTTTCATAGAATATATGCCACATCTTGTAAAACAAAAAATCTGAATCCCTCCAAGGCAAAACAGAATTTAGTATATCTAAGTCACAGCACAATAATTTCCTCTCTGGATGATATATATATTTAAAACAGTAATATCAATAAAATCCTGCATTTCCAAGCATAAGAGTTTTATTTGCACTTCATGAAAATAATTTCGTTTAAATTCTCTTTTAGCTTCATTAGTTTTTAAATCTGTGCCACTCGTTAATTACAGTAGTGGAAATTAACAATGATGATCACAATGATGATTTGTGAACTGAAGAAATGTACTATTCTATTATTATACTTGCCCCTTCAACTACCATTTTTCCAGTTAAAATTGAACAAGATTAAATGTAGAATGCAAAGGAAGCTGTTAGAATTTCCAGTAAAACTGACTGAATACCATTTGTAGAGGGGGTATTTCAGAATCTCCACCTGTGCGTCCCAGTAAGACCCCTGTGGGTGTGGTGGGTTGACCCTAGCTGGTTACCAGGTGCCCATACAAGCTGCTCTATCACTCTCCTCCTCAACTGGGAAGGGGAGAGAAAATAAAACAAAACACTCTTTGGACAAGATAAGGGCATGGAGAAATCACTCAGTGGATACCATCATGGGCAAAAGAGATTCAACTTAAAACACCTTCTGCTGATCCCACCCCTTTCTTCTTCCAGGGCTTAGCTTTCAATTTTCCCTATCTCCTCCCCACCAGTGGTGGAGGAGGATGGAAAATGGGGGCTGCAGTCAGTTCATGGTATGTCTCTGCCACTCCTGTCTCCTTGAAGGGGAGGACTCCTCACACTCTTCCCCTATGCCAGCATGGGATCCCTTCCCATGTGAGACAGCCCTCCAGGAACTTCTCCACCATGAGTCCCACCCACAGCCTGCAGTTTTTCACAAGGTGCTCCAGTCTGAGGCCCTTCCATTCGTTGCTGTCCTTCAGGAAGAGACTGCCCCAGTGTGGGTACCACAGAGGGTCACAAAATCCTGCCAGCAGCCTGCTCCAGTGTGGGCTCCAGGAGCCTGTTCAGCAGAGGCTTCATATGAAGTCATAGCTTCTTTTGGGCACATGCGCCTGCTCCCCTGTGGATCCCCATGTGGTGCAGGTGGATCTCTGCTCCACCATGAACCTCCATGAGCTGTGGGAGCAGAGCTGCCTCACCATGGTCTTCACCACGAACGGCAGGAGAACCTGCTTCAGTGCCTGCAGCACCTCCCCACCCTCCTTCTGCACCGACCTGGGGGTCTGCAGGGCTCTTTCTCTCTCTTATTCTCACTCCGCTTTTTGGACTGCTGTTGCTGTCATGCAGGCTTTCCCATCCCCTTCTGAACTCTGTTATCCCAAAGGTGCTGCCTCTCACTTGGCCTTGGCCAGTGATGGGTCTGTCTTGGAACCGGCTGGCATTGATCCCGTCAGCCTCCCAACTACCAAAACCCTCCCACTCAAACCCAATTCAGTAAGTCAGAAGCAAAACAAAACATATAAGAGAGTTTCAATGCTTTTGTAAACAGTTCTTGTCTTTTTCTCACTCAGTAGTTTAGAACTGTAAAGTACCCTTACCATGGTTTAAAGTCTTCATTTATATAGTGTATCTGAAAGCTGTGGCAACATCTGACTTGTACAAATCACTTTGCAAAGACTGATAAATTCCTTTTGTTTCCTGGAAAATTTTAGACACATTTGGGGGCATTCTGATTTCGTCAATTAATATTACGTATTTCGTGTTTTTTTTAAATCTGAACGTAAATGCAATCAGTAAAATACTGAATACTGATTTCAGTGAAGAACTCTTCACTAGATCAAAATGCTGTATGATCATGGATATATAGTGTTCAAATGAATCTGTCCATGTTTTGATTATGTTCAAAATACATTAAAACAACTCTGCATTGGGCCAGTCTTCACAGTAAAGCTAAGTTCACTCAGAGGAAATAAATGACCTTTCAGCCTTCACAAGAGTATACAACAAGATATGTATATGTAAAAATTATCTGCACATAATTGCTGTAGGTGTACAGAAAGCTTTTGTGCTCAAAACCAATTCCTCCTGTTTCCATAGACCTCCTGTGCAGGAAGACAATATTAAAATCATTAACAAGTATATAGAAACAAACCAACCAAAGTATTAAGCACTCTTGAAGTTATTCTTGTGCTATGTTCCTCAATGCTTTGTTTCTTAGATAGAGGCTTTTGATAGTTTTTTTTTTTCCCTTATTACAGGTTAAAGATTTATTTGTAGCCTTTTAATGGTTGATCAGAAAGTAATGTTAAATTTGTTTCTACTTATGCAATACCAATGAAGTCTAAGCATATTAGCAGCCACCTTGCAGGACATTTAAGATTGTCACCAGATTGTCCCCAGTCCCCTTTCATGGTCTAGAGTTGTACAGCTGATTTGGAAAAGGATGGGATTTTTGAAACACCAGATGAAAATTGTACCGATGCTGCTATATGTTAAGCAGATAACCTTGCCTTTTCCTACGCAAGGTTTCTAGAAAATAATCATACCAGACTGCTTCCATTTCGCTTTCCACTTTCACGTTTCCCTGGGAGTTGTAGCAGACACTGTTACAAAATGTCAGCAGTTACATAGATAAGCATCCTAACTCATATAGGGAAGGAAATGTGAGCTATCAAAGTGAACTGGGGAATAGCAGAGCTCATTAGGTTTTGCTGACTGTGTTTGAAAAGAAATGCTTTCAGGCCGAAATGAGAGAAAACAGTAGAGTCTCTCTGCTTCTTATGATAGTGAAGACTTGTGTGTGTGTTTTGTCTTTGTCTGAGAATGGCCCTGCAAGAGGCCCCCTGGTTGGTTGGCCAAATCACACACAATCTTATGTAAGGCAACATATAATCAGTATTTTTGGGTTGTGCAGTAAACTGCAAAAGACTTATTTCTAGTAATCAAAATACTTCATTTGACTAAGTTAGCATTATCTTTTTCAACAGAACTTTTACAGGCACAAAAGTCAGTTTTGAAGCAAAATACTTAACTTCCAAAGTACCTACACAGAACACTTGTTACTTCCAGGGATTGGTTTCTTTTTTATACAGGTTCACTGAGTTTAGCTCTGAGCACACTGCATTCCTACCAAGCCTTTTTTTTTAACTTTGAAAAAGGTATTGGTTAAAAGAGCCCCCAGTTCTATGACAGACAAGCAGCAGCCACACAGACAACAAAAACAACCAACCAATTAACCAAAGAAACAAACAAAAAAACCAACAATGAAAAAAAAATCCAACAAAAACTGACCCCACACACAAACAAACAGAAAAAAAACCAACCTCAAATGAACCAACTGAAGTGAAACAAAACCCCAAACTCCTTAGTTTCTAGTAAAGTAGGAGGACTTTTTAAGTAGGAGACTGTTACAATACTTCAGAAACTACATAGGTCACTTATATTTTGTTCTGTTAGCCTGCCCCTAAAATTGTACAATATTTCTGAGACAAACATTGAAGCTCTTACAGGAAGATCTGAGACCCACTGACACCAATGAAAGACTTTGCTCTCAGAAGTCAACATTTAAATTGTATATTTCTCCTTGTACTAGTCTTCAGTAGTCTCACCTTGACCTGATGTTCCACCAGAGGAAAAACATTTTCCTAGTTAAAAGAGGTGCTAATAGCACACTTCTGCAGAACTTTATTATTGCTACTAGATCTTGATAAACCCCAATAATTTCAATCCAAACTTTGTTCTCAATTAAAAAAAAAAAAAAAAAAGCACAAAAGCACCAAGACCAGCTCTTGAATTAACACCACATAAGGAAGTGTTTTTCTTCTGGAAATCAACTCACAAAGACATATGTATTTTCAAGGAGACATATTACCCTACTGATACTAGACTAGTGATAGATTTTCAGAGCAAAACCCTTCTTTTTTTCTCAAACTGAACTAGAAAGTCACTGCCACAACAGAAGTATAAATTTTCTACTACAATGATACATCTAGAAATAGAGAGGGCCAAGGGCTGCAAGTAAGAAGAGAAAAGCAGAATGAAGGTATGACAGCCAGACTAGCAACACAGAACAGAGACAAAGAGCACTTTTTGAACATCCTATTTTTGATCTGTTCCTGTGACAAATCAGAGACAGGCAAGCAGGAGGCTGAATGCCTGGTCCCACTCACGTCAGTGGAAGTGGTTGCCATGGACTAACACCAAAATGACATCTGTGGATGGTTTCCACACAGACCACGCACAGGTTCACAAACACAGGTGCATGTGACCAGCTCTTGTAAACAAGCTTATCTCCTTTCAGTCTGGTCAGGGCACAGGAGACTGTACTAATCTGCTCAAACAACATGATTTGGTTTCAGTTGAATTTGGATCATGACGCAATATATGGGACTTTGGGAGAGCACCTGCACTATCAGATTCACTCTCTTGTGGTCACAGGTAATTTTTGTCATGAACTGTTCTTACAAGAAATGCTTCTTTGAAGTCTTTAATGCAGGAACAGGCATTTGGATGCATGAGTTCTTTCTGGCTGATTATAGCTGTCTAATTAGCCTGTACCACAACAAGAATAGAGCAGGTTGTCTTCTTCCAGCTCCAGTTCACTTCCCCTGCATACTCATCCTGGAAAACAGGCTCTCATTCTAGATCTAATACCTTTACTTAGCAAGGCATAAAAAATGGAGTGCAACTCACGTAATTGATTTTACTGAAAATTAAGCCCACAGGTACACCTTGCTGAACCAAATAAAAGACTAAGTGAATTGGTTAATACAAGCCTAGGTCATAACCACAGTAGTAGAATTTTGAAGGATAGCCATAGTTCCATGCCACCAGGTCATCTAGCCTTTCCTGTCAACTTCCTAAAAAATGCAGATTGTTTAAAATAGCAACCACACAAAGTGCAAATATTTCTTATAGACTAGAGGAAAATGTCGTCCAAAATCAGAAGTCTCTACCAGGTGTTTGTAGTTTAAACAAATAGGTAAAGGTTCAGATGTGTTTACTTTTTAAAAAAATCCCAAAAGCCAAGACAATGAGACCCTCTGCCTAAGTCATACATACATACTACAATTTTCTGCCACAATCATGCTTACATACTGAATTTTTTAAAAATACTGATTTTAAACTGAAAGCACTGTCAACCCCTAAACAGGACAGCAGCAGAAGAGGCTGGTATAAATTTCAGAGAGGAAGGACTTCAGGGACTAGCTCTGCAACTTACAGTACATTTACTAGATGGATGTTCCCCATGACAAGAATTAGGTTCTTCATAGTAATCTAATGCATTTAACTACATCTATGAACAATCAGAATAGTTCACATACTTGAAAGTACAGGTAGGTTTCATTTTTCCATGAAAAGAATAACGACTTGACAAATAAAAAGTTGTTTCTGGAGCTGGGTCGTTAATACTTAGTACTGAAAATAAGGATTCCTGTGCCTCAATGCCAAATTTAGTGTGGTATATCCAGCACATGCTGACTACATTTTAATCTAAAAAGCTACTGCTCTGCAAAATAAATAGTACAAATTGGAAATTGGCTGAGGAGGCACACGAAACATAATTTCAAGTGATGGAAAACCACTAATCCTGGCAGTGGGAAGGAGTGCTTTTTTGGTGGAATACAGATGGACACAGATGCTGACTGCTGTCATGCTCTATAGTGTAGGGGAGAAATATTAATCAGTGACCTCATTTGGGAAACTAAACAGACACTATGATAGACCATATTTAAGCTTCTTGGGTGTCAGTACCTTTAGACAACTTTCAGTGGCTGACAGTATGTTCCCCATGCCAGTCTTGCTCTCAAAGTTCTTCCAGTATATCCAAGAATTTTATAGCCAGGATGCAAACTAGCAGATGGAAGAAGGATACTAAGGAATACATGTGAGTTACAAAATTATCTTCTAGTGGTATCTCATTTTCTCCTTAAATGGTACGTCAAAAATATCTGTTGCCTCCTGGCAACATAAGGAGGATATCACTAGTTAGATGCTATCAACATGCTCTTTACCCGCCCCATCTCCCTTCCCCATCCAGAGTTTCCTGATCAAATTGTCACATATGTTTATCATTAAAATATGGAAATCTTCAATGAATTTGCATGTTTCCATCCCAAGCCTTTTTAACTTTCTGAAAAACTGTAATACTCACACTTAGTGCTCACATCATTGCTATTACCAAGATAGTACATGCTCATTCTGTAACAGCATTAGCTAGAATGGAATTTTATTCCCAGCAGGCACCAAATAATTTACCATGTGAAATTACCCCAAATTATTTAAGACCATGAGGTAGCAGACTCATCAAACATGTTTTCTAGCCTAAAAAAGATGAAGGCAGAGAACACAACGAGTTAGTACACATCTAGTAAGGGTCCCTTAATTTGAAGATCTAAAGTAAATCTAAAAAATTATTCTCTCCTTCAGTTTATAAACAAATCAGATTTTAATATGGGAACACATAATGAGAATCAGCTAACACACTGCAGACAGCATAGGGAGCATTATTAAAATCTGACTAGGTACAAAAACTTTTAATTACCAGCACAACTGACTCTTGTGATATTTTGTCTTTTTCCTGCAGTCCCAGAAGCTGTCACTAGACTCTAGCCAGATTCAACTTCCCATTTCAAAGAGTAAATTAATGTTAAAAAAAAAAAAATAAATGGAAAGGACATTTTAATTGTTGTGAATGACATTTATGGGAGAGAAAACAATAGAAAAGTTAGCATCTTGAATGCAAGAATGAAGAAAAAAGATTCAACAATTGTTTTATAAATCTCAATAGCCTTCACTGGGGAAGTATGCCCACATTTCTTCCCTTTGCTATCTCCTATTGTAATGAATGGCAGTATCCTATTGACTGATGGATTTTGGATTAGGTACCCAAGCACAAATGACTGCTAAAGAGACTACATTTTCTTGTTCAAGCACTCCAGGCTTCTTTCTGCCATTAGAAAGTCCCTTTTTAACATCAGCTTTGTGAGTGAGTAGGTTTTTTTCATTTGGTATCGCCGATGATGCCTGACCTTAAGGTCCACTGTATCCTACATCAGATTTTCCCTTTCTTTCTCAGACAGTATCTCAGCAATGATGAAGTCATTAGCTTTTACAAGGAAATCCAATTCCTTCACATAGCTATAAAGTGTAATAAAAATCTTGTTATTACAGCATGATGATGCTAACCACAGTGGAAGAGTGTCTGGACTTTTTCAAGACTAAGTAATTGGTCCTGATCAGACTTACCACATCTCAACCCAAGTACATGAATTTTGTCCCTGAGGCTCTCCTGGACTGGAGGCACTAAATGTAAGGACACAGTGCAGTGATTGAGTGCTATGGGCAACTATTCAAGAGCTTGCTTTAATCACGATGTAAAGCAGAAATGGGTAAGGTCACAGAGCGCTCTTACTGCAAGGCCCAAAACCTTTGTAACAGATGGGGAAACAGGAGAGCAACCCACCACCCTGTGTGTCAAGACAGAATGAAGCTTGTGGAGAATCATTTTAGCAGATGGCTTAGGAACTGGAGGCGAATTTTAACACCTGATTTCTACTCATGAAAGCACTTTCTGGACAATCCTACTTTTAAGTACCTTCTTTCAACAAAACTGCACCTACTGTCTGCTGCCTGCTGCTAGATAGCTACCACATCTATCTGCCATCTGGGTCTCGTCTGTGACCCTGGTCTCCCTGTCCACAAAACAGACTGTCCCTTAGTCTTGCATTCTTCCCGGATATTACTTTTGGATACTACCTACCTCTACAGGTAACCCAAACTATTCATACCTCAATTAATTCAAGTTCTGTTCCTGGGCTTCAGCTATTACAATGTAGCCCTAACCAGAGTGGTGCTGATAGAAATAACTTCACTTTCAGACTGCTGGTCTGAGTGCAACTCCACCGATTCAAGTCATCAGACATCAAAATTACCTGTTTCTGCCTCTGAGTCCATTCAGGGCCTATGAACACACTCCTCACACCTCTCACTCACCATGAGGATGACAAGTGCTCCATTCACTAGATGGGGCTGACCACCAATATGCCATTGTTACATCCTTGTAGGATTTCAGCATTCTTACATGTTCTTCCCATGTGCATGGGATGGCAATTCTTTAACCACCTACCATCAGATTATTTCCCTGGCCATAATGCAAAAGGCCAAACACCAAAATCATTCAGGAATATTAATATGACTAAATTTGACACTTATGATCAAGAGCTGTCAGTATAAATTTGCAACAGATCATACAGATCGTATGCTTCTCTGGTTTGAGTCAGGTCCAGTGATGTTTCCACCAGTTCCTGTAACAGACATTCCTGGAGAATTTTTTTCTCTACGACACACTCAAATCTGAAACAATCTAGGTTACTGGGAAAAGAATGAGCCTTGGAAGGCATCCAAATTACTCAATCATTCTGACAGCTATGAAAGGCCAACTGCTGGAAAGATTTTGTGAGAGCTCAATGAAACTGTTCTCAAAAGACATGTATAAGCACAATATGACACTAGGGCACAGAGCAGGTCACAACCTTTAGGTGCCTACATGTTGAGCAGGATGTACCCTTCTAGTCTGCCACATTTATTTTGCTCATTTAAAAAAAAACAAAATTCCCTTGGATTCCTGGTAACAGCAACACACTGAGGCATTGATTCATTGATGAAGGAACTCAAGAATACATTACTGGTTTATTTATAGGCACTGAGAGATGGTGACAGATCTGAGAAAAGAACTTACATCTTTCTGTTCCAGTTTCTCATGCAAAACAAGAAAATTCTGCTTTTTTTTTTTTTTTTTTTTTTTTCCACAGGGAAACCTAGAGCTATTCACCTCTTCGGTGTGTTTAAAATAAACCCCAAAGATTTCCTTTCTGTGCCTAAAAGTAAAAACGAACAGACCTTGAGCTCAGCGGGGTTAGGGGGGAGAAGGTGCACACACATTCTCGGTGTTGCTTACCACTAACACCACAATATTCTGTACCAGCAAAAGGGCACCAGTGGCTAAAATCCTGCAGCTTACACAGACATGGATTTAGTTCTCCTTCATCTGAAGCGAATGCATTTCTTTCTTCTCCAGCCCCAAAGTTATGCAGCTTTTTGTAAAACCTCAGGTTGTGGTTTTTCTTTTTTTCTTTCTTTTTTTTTTTTTTTTGTGTTTATTTTTTAAGTTTCCTTTATTTGTTTGGGATTTTGTTTGGTTTGGTTTGGTTTGTTTGTTTTCCCCCTTTTGCGTGTGTTCTTTTCCATAATTTATTTGGTAGAATCATGGAATTGTTTGGGTTGGAAAGGACCTCAAAGATCATCCAGTTCCCACCCCTCTGACAGGGGCAGTGACATCTTCCACCAGACCAGGTTGCCCAAAGCCCCATCCAGCCTGGCCTGGAACATTCCTAGACATGGGGCATCCACTATTTCTCTGCATAACCCATTTCTGTGCCTCACTACCCTCTGAATAAAGCATTTCTTCCTTGCAGCTCATCTAAATCTCTCCTTATTTAATATAAAACTGTTCCTCCTTATCCTATCACTCTCTGTCCATTATTTCCACACTATGATGGGCTGTTCCTTGGCTGCATTTTGTAAGTGGCCCAAAGACTAAGGCAAGGGCAGGACACAGTGGTGGTGTCTCAATGATGCAGGAAAAAAAAAGCCTCCCAAGAGAAATGATATATCTGAATGTTTCACACAAATCCTTCTCAACTGCTGCAGCTTGATGAGAGTTGCTGTACCAGGATCTAGAAAACTTTACTATAGCAGAGGTATTTTTTTTTAAAGTACTTTATGTGGAAGTTTCCCCAATTCAAACTTTTTTAGGGCTGCATGCATATGTGAAGTGTGTTCTGCAAGTGCAAGTGAGGTACAGAAGGGACTGCACGATGGCACAGAGTGAAGGCACAGCAGCTCTCACCTCCACATCAGTGGCTGGAACCAGCCGAGGGCTGCACTGATGGCTGTCCCCATCTGTCACTGAGAAATGGTTTGATGGTTTGGAGTTGTGTTTTTACGGGTTGAGTTTCTAGTTAACACGAGAACACCAGTGAAACAGGCACTTTTGCTAATGGTTATAGAGGCCAGAGATTGGCTAGATGGTGGAAATGGAATTTCTTTCTCATTTAGCTCTGGCCAACACCATGAGAAAAATAGAGCAAGCCTTAAATTGGGAAAACAGAGTTCATCACATTTTGAACTTCCACAGTTGTTTTAGTTGTGCAGGAACCAGAATGGACTTCTTCTATTTCTTGTGAAATAGGCCATAGTATCCTTTAATGAAATGTGTTAGCAGGATAACTCTTAAGGTATTTAATTTACTGAAATTGGTTTTTTTTTTTTTAAGAGAGCAAAACCACTCAGCAGTAACTGTGGTGCTGATTTTGTTAAAAATGTTGACAAGTTTTTGCAAAAACAAGGGAAAAATCCTGAAAAGTGTCATTTTTCCCAACTAGAAGGTATTTAATGTGAAATTCTCTGTTGTTCTCAGGTGAAAAATGGCCTAGGCATTACTCAATGATCACTCCAAGCCAGGTTTGTGCTTTCTAGGATATTTTTTTTTTTTTGCTTGTAATAATCAGTCACCACACTGGAAACCAGACCTTTAGCTGAGGTTCATTTGAACTCCTTGCCATTGCCTGTCTTTGCTAACTTTTACAGATTTTGAAGTACTTACACCTTTTATTTTTCCTCTCCTCTCCCTTTTGTAATTTTATTTTTGCATTAGACCCACACCAGCAGACTTGCTGAGGATTAGGGTCCTGTTGTGATCCTGTTGCACGAGCACATAGCGAGAGCCTGTTGCTGCCCCAAAAACTTTTGTAAACAACGTGATGAAGGCAGATGACATTTGGGAGTGGAAGCAGGGAAATGGAGACACAAGAACTTGTCCAAGGTCAGGGCTGGGACCAAATCCAGATTTCCAGTGTCCTTGTCCAGGGCCTGACTCATGAGTGGCTCAGGCTTTTCCACCCGGAACTCTTCTTCAGTATTTTGCAGTTGGGTGGACTTTTCCACTGGCCTTCCCTCCCATTTCACACCATCTTTTGGGGAGCCACCTCCTTCCTGGTCACACCTTAGAGGAGGTGGGTGAGGAGAGGTCAGACACCAGCAGAGGTGGCTCAGCTGAGCTCGCTGAGCTCCAAACACTATTGCCAGCAGTTATTGGAGCCACATGTTTCGAGGGAATAGAGAAGAAACCCACAGCAGGAATTATGAAATGGCTTACCCCTGGGAAAGTTTCCTTTGAACTGCTGTCAATTAAAGGATGACTTATGGCCTTGAGCTCTAGTTGTTTGGGATTTTTTTCTCAATATTTATTATTTAAATTCTAGATGTTCTTGTTACCCAGACTTGTTTGTGTTTGGTCTGCCTAATTTAAGCAAAAGCAGCTCCTCAGGGCAGAGTTCTGGTCTTCTTAGGATTTTTAATTACCATGTCACCCCTAAAATCATGCAGATAGTAATAAATAAAACAACAATGCTGGGTTTTTCTGGTTTTACCCAGTCTTTCCTTCTCTTTTTGGTTAGCCATACTCCTTGTGCTGAAATCATCTTCATCCCGGATTTTAAACCAAAAGAAAATTGTATTCAAAGGAACCAAATGTCATCCAAAGAAATGAGGACCCTGTTTGGGATGGCTGCATCTTTGTTCCTATGAACTTTTTGGTTTGGGCACCTGGGTCAGTAGTGAAATTCAGTGTCAGGGGTCAGACTTTCAGCCAGCTTAAGTCAGGCTGCTTCCCAGAGGGCGGTGGGAACTGAGGGCATGGCACTTGGGAAGCTGCTCTGGGGCACTCGCCAGACAAGAGTCATTTTGGGATGGCTTGTGAGGTGGATGAGCCCCTCAGGAAGCAGCTCCAGGGAAGCCACAGCCATCCTCCCTGCTCCTGGCACAGCAGCCAGAGTGGCTGAAACCAGGGCGTGGTGGGAGAGGTGGATAACTCAGTTCCTCTCTAAATGAGACAAAGAAGATGTGGCTCTTCCAGGGTCCTTTCAAAGCTGTTGTTTTGTATGGCTTTGAGACCACCTACCCTGGAGGTGGCACATGCTGAGGAGGTGTCTGTGCTGATGGTGAAAGCAGGGGACACTGCTTTTGGAGAGCAGGGGGTACCACATCACCTGTGAGACCCGTGGACCTGGAGCTGGGCGTACTCCACTTACGGAGGGTTTGGCACCTTTGTGGAGACCCCTTTGGATCATGCACCTCCACCACAATATTGTGATGGTTTCTCCTCAGAGCATAACAACAAAGGAAAAGGTTTCCCAGGGTGAGTTAACTTGATGTAGTAGCCTGAGTTACGTTTCACTGGGCTTGTCTAAATGTCACTAACCCAACAGTGAAGCAATCGAGGAAACCACACTACAGCCACACAGATGTTGTGATGTAAAAAACCAAACCTGCTACCCAAATCTAAGTCTCCCTGGTCCAGCCTTACTGAGAGAAATGAAGATAAACGAAAGCTGCTGTGAACTCTGGACTAACCCCTGTCTGCAGGTCTGGCTTAGATTGAAGATGACTCAGTTGCTGTGACATGGTGGTGAAAACGAGCATCTGGATTGGGTTTCCAGCATGCAAAAAGCCACGCTCTGCACGCTGCAGTCCTGCATGCTGAAGGAGCATGAAACAGTGATTGTTTTAACAAGTGGATTGCTAGAGCTCTTATTAATCTTCCTTCACCCCTTTCCCCCTCCCATAGTCCCAGAGACCAATGTGGGAGAGGTCACAGAGAGGACCCTCTACCCCAGTGTGTGCTAGCCTGCACCCTCAGAGAGAAGCAAGCATGCTGCCTGCCTGCTTGGAGCAGCACTCATATGCAAGTCTTCACCACAGATGGCTGAAACTGAGTTTTCAGTTCACTGGGTGTGTTATTTCTACCCTGTCTGAACCAGAAATATGTTTGCTTAAATATTTTCTTTGAAATTTCACTTTTGGAAATTTGCCTTGTAGCATTTTTAGAACTAGATCACTTGGTCATTTATTTAATTTGGGAGCTAATTATTACAATGTTATGGTATTCCTTGATGTCAGCTATTAGAACTATCACGATAGGTAATATAAATAGTACAAAACCTAAAATAAACCACCTAAAAACGTTTTGACATTATATTCTCAAGTTTCAAAACTCCAAAATCTGACCTCAGCATGCCAACATGTTCTGGGTTGAAGGCGCCTAACTCATTTTTATTTCATTCCAGTATCTCTTCAATTAGATCATTGCAAAAAAAGATTAAAATGGGTAAAGGCTTCAGTTTTACATTATAAATTCTGTTGCCACTACCCTGCACCTGCAGCAGAGACGCTTACGTGAGGTACGTGTTTCCATTAAGTCTGGGTGAGAGGCTTTTGCCTGAGTCTTAGAGAAATCTTAAATGAAACATCCAGTTAAGAGTTTGATTTAATGCCACAGTGAATTTATCTTAATGTATCTTTATTTTCTCAGACCTATCTGGGCTCCAGCTCTTTTCATTAGGAGTAAATGCTCAGAAACTAAGTCACTGCCTAGTTACATGTCATACCTGACTGAGCCAAGCCAAGAGGGATTTATGACGCCAGTATTAAATATGATATGAGATATGGGCATGTAGATATGTGATGGAGGCTACCAAGAGAGGGCTCCTGCTGTATTACCATGTACCTTCATGGAAAGAGCTGAAGGAGGGATCAGAAGAAGACAAGGTCAGGAGATAGGGCAGGAAGCTCCAGATTTAGTGTTGAATATGGCAAATCTTGAAGTCATTTTCATTTCTGGTGATGGTGAGTTCTACACGGCATCAATCACAGGTTTGTGGGAGAGCAGCCATGCACTGCTGTCAGGAGAAGATGGATGGCTGGTGGGGAGAGGGGGGCTCCCAGGTGAGCCTGGCTGGGCCACGCACAGGCACAGCAGGCATCTTAAACCTCTCTGGCTGCACCGAGGACTCTGCATCCCCTGGGCAGGATGGGTGTGGAGCTATGTTCCCAGGGACCTGCTTTGCTGAGCAGATGTGCCGCTCTGCTTCTTTTTTTTTTAATATTATATATATATATATATATGTATATATATATATAACATCAGAAAGCATCAAAACTGTGCCCACTTGACTCACACTGGGGCGGAGCAATAAGCCATCATGGGCAGATGAGAAGCACTTTGCTCTGTACCTGCTGTTTCTCACCTCCTAGTGCTCAGCCCAGTCTCCAGGGTGGAAAGCACTGACCCCAACAGCTGAGTGGGAGAGGAAGACAGCTGAAACCAAAGAAGCCTTTCCCACGGGTGTCTGATGTTGCCAGTGCACTGTTAGGACACACACGGGAACAATACAATGCTGCTTACAACCTGTGCCTCCATAGACCCACCACTCCTCCTGCCAGCCTGCCAGCCTGGCATCCCCCCAGGACCCCTTCTCCTGACTGGACTGAGAGCTGGGGTTCAGTCCTGGGGGGCCTGAGGCTTGCACAGCTCACAGAGAGGGCTGCCCCTGGCCCTTTGCACAAGTGTCCTTGTCATGGGACAGCATCAGGGTGGCAGGGCTGTACTTTGCCTTGTCTCATCTTTGGTCATCCCCTCCTGTCTCTGCACTCTGCCCTGTGCTGAACAGGATAGCAGAGTGAAGATAATGATCCTCATTTGTATCAGTTAAAGCCTCAGCCCACTCTGGAATTGACTTCATTAGGACTGTAGGCTGAATTTATTTTCATTTCTCCTACTCTAATGCCTTGCTGCAGTGTAACTGAAGCATCTCTTTGGAGTGTACTAAAGTAGCAGAGTTGTCTCTTCTCATTTCTTTTAACCTTCTTCAGCTTTCTCTTCCCCCACTTTCCCCTTCTCCTTCTCGCCCTTGTTTTTGCTACTTATTTACCCACCCCTTTATTCAGCCAGCCTCTGATGCTGGGCATCATCTGGATTCGTCATCCACTAGCAGTGGAAAGGCAGCAGGCAAGGATGCCTGACACATTCAGCACATCACCCGGCCTGTGGGTCAAACCCTAATCTCACTGTGGGGAACAGGTACCTCCCCTTTTCCCCTGGCTATAGCAGGGCAGAAGATGGACTAAAAGTGAGAGACTGAGGGAGGGCAGAAAGATCTTGCTGCCTCAGGGGCAAGGAACAAAAGAGCAAGGAGAGACAAGAGATAAAATTTTAAAAAGAGGGAAACAAAGGGGGCCCTGAGAGTGGAGATCACAGCCCCTAGCACAGAGCTGGACCTGTCCCAATGCAGCTGTGCACATCCTACCCTGATGTGGCCAAAAGCAGTGCTCCATGTCCAGCCCTGTCCCAGGGGCTGCGACAACAGTGGCCTGGGAGAAGATGCTCCATCCGCAAGAAGGCTGGACCCTCCCGTTCCCCCTTACACCAGTTTGTGCCTCTGATGGACAAGAGACGAGACAAAGGAAACTTTTTAAGTGTGCTTTTATGGGTCGCCGCCTCTCGGCGCTTTCGCCCGGTGCTCCCTCTGCTGGGGAAAGTGAAGAGGTGAAAACCAGCCCTAAATCGGCAGAATTGGCCGGAAAAGCGTTAACATGGTATTGCATTTTCCACTCTGTCACATACCTGTGTAGCCGTAGCTGAAGCCACTGACTGCCTGTGGATATACACAGACACTTGTTCTTTTTTCCATAGGTTTTCCTGTGAATCTATGCTTTAAAAGAGATACACAGCCTTCTTTGACAACAGCCTGGCTTTACTATAGCTGGTCTTGTGCCCTATGTTTGACCCTAACACGGGGCTATTTCCAAAGCTTGACCCTAAACTCAGGGTGCTGGGGGCTCAGAACACCCATCACTTCATTGTCCCACACCCTTAGAAACTCTACAGAGGCAAAGAAGTCCTTCATTAGGGTAAACTTTCCACATAGCACCGGTGCTGCATTACAATGCTAGAAATACCTGCTTTGAATAAGGGAAATGGCCAAGTTTAAACGTGTGTGCTTATGTGGTGCACGATCTTGCACCTGCATCTGTGCTGTCAGTGGGCAAGGAGAAAGAGTGTGCCAGGCTCTTCAGCTGCTTTGGACGTGGTGGCAGCACTTCTGCTTCCACAGAAAGCTTTACAGACATGCTTCCCATCAGTGGGCAGTCCCTGGCTGCGTTATTTCATTCCATTGAAACAAATGAGTCTGTGGCTGGATCTGGCTGCACGGCCTTCAAGGGAATTCATTCTGTATCTTTCGTGTTAGTGATATCTGTGAAAAACAGGAAACTGTTTCCCCATCTCATTCACGTAACAGATAAGATGAGAAATTAGCTGCTGGATGAGCATCCCAGGAGCTGTTCGTTCTGTCACAATAAATAAGGCTCTGCTGCCTCCTGTGCACATGCATCACACACACACACACACATGTACACCAACACACACATCATGCACACTCACACACATCATGCACACTCACACTCACGCTGTCTCCCTTCCAGGATCATCTTCTCCCTTGAGAGCAGCTCTGCCTCATTGTTACACTCTTCCTGACCTGCAAAAACGTCCCTCCCTCAGTTTCTCTTCTCTCTTGCTTCCTCCCACATCTGGTGCCTGTGGAGTGCCCAGGCTCCCCACACCTGGCTGTGAGCACACCAAAGGAGGAAGGTTTGCATGGAGAGTGGATTTTCACAGCATGGTCCATAACCCTCCTCCTTGTTAGTCTTCCTCCTTCTACCTCCAGGGGCAAGGACCAGACAAGAAGCCTGATGTGCCACTGTGGTGAGTCCCAGCCAGTGATCCCATCCAGGGACCCCCTTGGATGACCTCCATGGCTTGACAGCAATGATTTTGCTCCAGCCCAGTGAGGACCACACTGTCCTTCTGAACTTCTCCCTCTGCAGTGACCAGCATCACGTCCAGGTATCACTGTCACCCACAGGTGACAGGTAGCATTGACTTTCTTTTGACATTTGCTTTTCCCACCACCTCACATTTTGCCCACTTTCAGACAGTAAAATGAAGTCACCCACAGGCAGAATTAATCATGTCCAAGAGATGCAAATAGTCTTTAGGATGCAACAAAAGTATTCCCAGGAGGATGCTGGAGAGGGAGAGGGTGATTTTGCCCTCCCAGTTGTCTTCCAGCAGATCCAGCTTGGGGGAAGCTCACAGGCTTGGAGCAAATTTGAAAAAAGGAAAGGGTAGTCAAAGCAGAGGTGGTGGTTTTTTTTTTGTTATTTTTGTGTGTTTTGTTTAATGTTTAGAAAACTAAAGAAAAGGAAATCAATTATGAGGCCTACCTGAATTTTATTTCCTCACCAAAAACCAAATTACTCAGCAAACTTATCGCTTGCTATTGCAGGCCTTGGTATTAAAGAAAACAATCAGGCCAGCAGGATTAATCTCTGACAGCTGCCTTATCTTTAACTTGCACCTTTGTTATTTTCTGATGAGCTTCTCTTTTTTTGCTGCCACGTTGTACCATACCTCACTGGTTCCTTTCATTTTATCATCAGGCAGGAGCGGAGGACCTTTCAGTTTATTAAAAAACCTTTATTTGTGAAGAACAAAGAGAGGGGAAAAAAGGCAAACAATGAGGTCAGACAATCTCCTTATTGCCAGGAGTCACTCACCTGTTATTTAGAGTGTTATCAGTTAGAGGAGACTTGCATCATTGAAAATCAGCCCCTGACAGCACACTCTGTTAATGCACACACACACATGGACGTGCACCCACACAAAAGACCCTCACGATTGACTCGTACCAACCTCCAGACAAGGTCCTCTCTTGCCAAGCCTGTAATATTTTCACAGGGAGAAGTCCATTCTTGCTGTGGCTCGGTGCAGTGGTCAGGGGCTTGGCACAGGAACACAGCTTTGACAGGTCTGGCTGTGCCAGGCTACTCTTGTGTCTCAGTGTCCTCTGCCCCTCAGGAAAGCCTCCTGTTGTGACCTGCCTTGTGCTCTCCTGGCAGTGCCTCTTGGCACACAGAGGGACTCTGAGATTTGCTCCCTAACAACACCCTTCTCTTCTCCTGTGCCTCTCCAACCCAGCTTTGCTAAGGAGGTTGGCTCAGGTAGGACCCAAAATGACTTTGTCAGGTAGGGACATGTCATTGCTCAGATGCAGTCCTCAGTGTCGTGCAGATGTCCATCCCCTTGGTGCAGGAAATGCCTCCTGCCTTGGTCCTGCTGGTGGGTTTTGCTGTGGAAGCCTTCACAGAAACTTGTATGGGCATCACGTGCATGTTGTGAGAGGTGTGGAGTTAGTGCTACTGGGAAATTTTCTTCCCTTCCCTTCCCTTCCCTTCCCTTCCCTTCCCGTCCC
>JAWMRC010000089.1:13692343-13739763 GCA_035584755.1 Thripadectes ignobilis
TTTTTTTTTTTTTTTTTTTTTTTTTTTTTTTTTTTTTTTTTTCCACAGCCCCAGTCTTAACAGCAAGTTTTGCCTTCTTTCAGCTTTGTTCCTTCTTGTTATCCTGGTCTAGGGTATTTGTCCTTACAAAAGTGGAACTGGCTGCGGGAATTAGAAAGATTTCAGGCAATTCAAACCACCAAACAGAAAAACAGATAAGACAAGAGTAGCCTGAAGTTATACTGAGAACAAGTATTCCTAATGGGAACAAATACAGGGCATACGCTGTAATTTCCATTAGCTCTGGGTCAGCACAGAATCTAGGATAATAAATGTCACATATAATTTATCAATAGCCAGCATTCACTTTACAGTACTTGAACATTAACATTGAACATGCTTTTTAAAGTTTGTACAGAGTCCCAGAGAAGTTACTGGGTTTGAAAATAATGTAAGTGATCCCATTAAATTATAAAAACATTTAAATGTGTATGCAAAAGAAAGGACACAATGAACTATTTATATCCTCAGTGATTTTCCTGCCTAAGTGTTAAATACAAGGTCATACTTTGGCAACAAAGATGCTCCATGGCCAAACATACTTCACCAGCTGCCAGCTTACTGCTCTGCAATGAGGGACAGAAAGAGTGGTTGGGTCATGACATCCCAAGTGGGGCTGTCCATCATTACTGCTAATGGGGCCATACATTGAAAGGCACATGTCAAAGCACAATCTCCACATTTTAGAGGGTCAGCAGAACTTGAAGACTTGTCCTCTTGGGCCTGGATCTCATCCAAAACATTGTTTAACATAAATCTTCCAAGGAAAACCAATGTTATTCTGAAATGGTCTTCCCCGTAATGAAATGGAGTTGAGATTTTAGAGTTTGACAAGCTGGAGAGTATTGCTAACAAAATAATCAGCTTTTCCTTTTTATTGCAGAAGTAGTAATTAGTTCATGAAACATCTGTAAACAAGAAGTTAAATTAGTTACCTTTACTTTGCTCCTCTGTGCTTTTTTTTTTTTTTTTAAAGATATAGTTAAAAACCAGTATAGGGATTCCAAAAGGTTTGCCTATGCTTTCTTTCCAGATTAAAACACTGTTAGCTAACTAAGGGAATGATGCAGCCACCAACTTACTCTATGATGTTTACAGTTATCCCAAGCTGCCCACAGCTCAAGAAATAATCAATCTTCATGGTTCTCTATGAAAGCACTCAAAACATAAAGTAATTATAAAAATTATTATTCATTTTCTAAAAGAGTACCTACAGTGTTCAGTGTTTATACATATTTACATCTGCATTGCTTAAGTAGAAGTCCTTCCCAGAACAAGGTCAGCTCTGCAACTGTTTTCATTTTAATTTTACCCAAACTGAACTAGAAAATCAAGATGAGGATGGGGAAGAACCCAGAACTGATAAGGATTAACTGCTTCCTGCTTTTTTTTTTTTTTTAGGTGACAGAACTAAGGGAAATAAGATAGAGTTAGCAAGAAGGCAGCCTCAGACAAGCAAGAGGAGGTAGTTGTGAGTAGGTAAACTGTGGAACTGCTTGCCATTGGATACTGCAGATGCCAAAAATGTAGATGGATTCAAAAGAGGCCAGGCAGATTTATGAAAAAAAAAATCCACTCTTTGATATCCCAGAGCAATTAGAAACCACTTTTCCTCAGATAGTCCGTTAATTTCAAATTAGTAAAGGCTGAGAAGGTATTTCAGAGGAAATAGCAGATATGTTTGCTGTGTTTCACTTTTCTTTGTCATCCTTTTTGGCCACTTCAAGTCAGATTTAACAGAGTTGTATTTGCTGATACATAGAACTTTCACACTGTTAACTCAGCATAAAGCAAAACTTAGACAGCAGGTCAGATAAAAATATGATCTTATGATGCTTTTTCCTATAGGTTGTTTTCATAAATGACTTTTCAGTTCATCTCAGCAAAGAAAAAGTTCCTCCAAGAAAATCTCCTGCTATGTGGGGACTTCTGAAGCCTCTGGCAGAAGAGACCAACTCCCACCTCACCACAACATCCTTTCAGATATTTGGAGGGAACTATAGAGAGCTACTTCCTTTCCTGTGCTGTGGGGCCCTGATTATTTGCTTTGGAGCCCATAAATCATATCTCTGAGGTCCATATAATGAAGCGTTGTAGATGTACATGGAAGAAGAACAAAAAGGTGAGAATATGACAGGAACAGGCCCTTGTCTCATGTCTGACTGATTGCTATACTTAGTTTTCAGGACATTCATTATCTGTGGATTTAGAAGTGTCAGGCATTATTTAGGTGTTCTAACATTACACTTGAGTTTCTGAGTTAGTTGCATATAACTTCAATCACACATATACTGAATGGCATCAGAACCCCATGTCAGACTTCTTTGCAACCCTTAGGCTATATCGAGTCACCATATGGAGTTCCAAACTTGTGGGCTATAGGTTATATACATAAACAGTTAGAAACAAACAAATTAGCAGTGCAAATTTCTGAAGTCAAACCCATTGCCCTTCAGCAGTCCCACATAGCAGGAGAATTTCTTGGAGAAAAAGAATGAGAAGAAATGGCCTTAAGTTGCAGTAGGGGAGGCTCAGACTGGATATGAAAAAAAAATATTCACTGAGAGACTGATCAGAATAAGTTTCCCAGGGAGGTGGTGGAGTCATTGTGTCAGGAAGTATTCAAGAGACTTCTGAATGTGGCACCTGGGATATGGTTTAGGGGTGTTTATGATGGTGCTGGTTTGATAGTAGGACTAGATGATCTTGAAGGTCTCTTCCAACCTCAATGGTTCTGTGGTGCTGTAAATGAATGGCTACACTTCATGTTCAGCCATCCATATAATTTAAATGTAAACTTCCTTTTTATCATATGTAAAAAAAAGTGAAATGGCCGAGTGAGATCAACACATTCATTACTATCACTTGGCTATCCAAATAGTCATCTTTGTAGGGAAAAAGGAGAAATTTAGAGGACAGTTTTTAACAACATTATAACTCGATTTATCAGTACTCACATGACAACACCATGACTCACAAGTGAAGTGATTTGAATTTACAGTTCCTCATTCATTGCATTTCTGGGCAGAATAAAACCCAGAGATTGCTATCTCTCTATTTATGAACACTATAACATGATCTGGTCTTACTAGAAGCCAGACTTGACCATTTAATATTCTTTTATTCTTGCTAGGGAGAAATTGGTTTTTTGAGTTGAAGTAGAAAAATGCTGTAAGCATTTGACTGGGTGGGTAATTCTGCGTAGTGGTGATATATCACTCTATTTTCCCTAGAAATCTAAAAGTTCTGCTTAGAGTTCATACAGGTGAGCACAGGAGGATTTTACTGGAGGTGGAGAAGACAGGTTGAGTCATTAGAAATTCCTGGGTAAAATGCTTGAGCAGCAATCTTAACAAAAATTGGTCAGATCTCAAAACCATAGGTCACACCCTGGAAACTGGAAGATGGGGTTTGCTCTTGTCCAGGATAACATGAGTGCATAAATCTTGATTTTCATCACTTTTCTTTCACTCCTAGTTTTCTCAAGACAGGACTAATACCGAGTGGTAGAACAAGGACCCAGGAGTTGGAATTCCTCTGTACTGACTCTGGTCCTTCTGCTGACCTTTTAGAGGGCATTCAGCAACAACAGATGTGTCAAGACTACATGATGAAAAAAGCAACAGATAGCAAGCTACTGGCAAAGTATTTAGTCCTGGAAGCCACAGCGGGGAACTGAACCTCTAGCCAACAATTCTGCTTGGCAACATACAGATATTTCTACATGGTACTATACAATATGGTCCATTTTCTACAAGTCACATGGTTCTGATAACACCTATTCACAGTTTGCTGCCAAGTTAAATTTATCCAAGTCAAGCACTTTTAGTCTTTGGATGAAAGGACCTACCACTGAGGAAGTGGAAATTATTACCAACATCATAAAATGAGTGGGTTCTGCTTAGACGGAGAATTATCTCTTCAGAACGTGGTTGCTAACGAAATAACAATGGAAAAAGAAGCACCTGCCTTTCAAGTTAGTCTCTAATAGGAATAGAAGCAGTCTGTAACAAAGGATAATTGTTACGGTTTGAATCCGAGAATGGAAATTAAAAAGCTTAATGGAACAAACAAGATTTTTCCTTTACCTTAGTACAATCTGAGGAACAATCCTGCCATTTTAGTAAGACACCCTCTGTTTTAGTTAAAGGAGAAAAGCATGACTAAACAATGTAGAAAATCTTGTAGAAATATGGAACATAGATAAGAAAAAGCTGAGATGACCAGATGTGTCCATGACATTTTACTCAGCTCTTAACATTTCTTTAGATGATACATGGAAGCAGTGCAGTGAATACTGCAAGAGCAATTTCACAGAAACTGAGAGAGGATTGACAGAAATATTTGGAAAGGTCATCAATTAAAGCCAGTACACTTTTGCTTTTCTCTTTTGGGGGGCATAATAGTTATAGCTAAGAAGAAATTTGAAAGTGCCTTTTGGGAATAGAAGTAAAACCTGATTGGAAAACAAGGAAATTTATACAATACTTTTCAGCACAAAACTTTAGATTTTATTAGATTTAAAATCTGTTTTCATTTGTCTGTTGCTATTATTAATGTTTCTAATATCTAGTTAGGTTAATATTTGTGGGAGGTGAAGTCTGTGGCCATACAGACTAATTTCAACCGAACAACAGAGGATGGAGCATCATTTGAAACTGTCAGTTGTTCTTTTCTATTTAAGTGCAGTGAATTATTTAATTTAATGTTCTCCAATGCACAGAACACAGTTGCACAGCTTTTCTGAATGTATTTCTCAATCCTGATTTACTATGATTTAAGGACTTACTTAGCCTAAGTTCTGCAAAAGTCTCCTTTAAAGCTTTTACCCCAATCTCTTTTCAAAATAGCATACTATTTTATTATGGAAGGGCAATAGAAAATTAATTTATGGCTTATTACAAAAAACCATTTTTCCTGTTATTCAGCAGACTGTCTTGTAGCATAGAAGCCTGTTTCTTGTCAGTGACTAGAGATTCACTGTAGATATCTCTAATCGACAGGAATCTCTCATTTTGCTTGACAGTTCACTTAGGACTGACAGTTATTAAAAGCAGACAGCTAGCACAGCTTAATAGTTAGCTATACCATAGCATCTCTGTTAGGACTGTAACCAGTATTTTAAAATTATTTCAATCAGAATAACAAACAAATCTGGACTATTGTAGAAAGCTGAACTTCAGAGAGGCTGCTGTAACCATTCTCTTACTGATGGAACACTGAGATGGTAAGAATTTTTTACAATCACATTTTGGGTTCGTCTCCTTCTCCAGCATCAGTGTTTGGCTGATAATTGGCACAGTTAGGCATGAGCCCACAGCTCTTTACTGACTCGTTCAAATGGGATTAGATTCATCTTATTATCAGAACCATTTTCATCTCATGCCACATGTACCACATTATGTCTCTTTTAGGCTGATCAGACATCTCTGGGAGCTCATGGTCCATGTTTAAGTTGAATATCAACCCACAGAGCCACCTTCTGCTAACCCCAGAGCTCCCTCTGTCTTTCTTAGTCCAGAGACTTAAGTCCAGCTGGAGTGATAAAGGCAAGTCACCTTAAGATTCGTGGTGACATCTGTGATGATCTGTGGCTCCAGGATTTCCTCCCCTAACATATCAAGATGATAAATTAGCATTGAGTATCTAAATTATGCTATGGTTCTGTTTGAAGAAAATTTACCAGATTTTCAAAGCCTCCCCTTTCATCATGAAAGGCAACAGTATGTAACTGAAGAACAGCACCTCCTCAGTTATGCCAAAATAGTCTTTTTAAACATATATGCTGTAATCAAATTTATGTTTCAAACACCAGGTACTGGGATCAGTCAAAAAATATTCGCATATGCATGAAGCAGATAATCTAACATGGTAAGCCTTCATTAGCATGTACTGTTTGCAGTATCATTATCCCTTAGGATTAAAATTGACTCCATTACTTTACTTCTAATATTTAATTGATTTTTTCTCCCCATTCTCGAGGACTGACTTGTTTCTTCTGATTGCACAGATTCTTTAAGTCACCTCATGCATTTTCCTTGCTAAGGAAGGAGATTTAATTGCAGTAAGTCCCCAACTCCTGAGAAGATATATCCCAGTCTGTTTCTAGTACAATTTTGAGATTCCTGCTGTTTCAAAGCCTAGGCAGCAGTCTTGCTTCAGAAATACATGTCTAGGCACCACCTTCACTCCAAGACAACTGCAGTCAGTATCTCTTTCTCAGCTAGCTATGTGGTTTTCCAGTCTCTCTCAACACAGTTTCTTGAGCCCCTCACTATTCGCAGAGAAAGCACTTTGTGTCCTAGGAAGGGTCTTTCCTTGGGCACAAATCGTGTTACTAAATGGTTATAAAACAATCAGGCTGAGGAAGCTATTGTAAAAAGAAGAAAGATCTAGAACTGCAGCAGGGGACATAATACAGAGGTGGTACACAAGAATGAAATCTCCATGGACGAAAGAAAAGAACTTATGAAATGGTCAAATATGTTGTGGCACAAACCAATTTTAGGATAACTTTTTCTTGTCAGACATGCACTTGAAATACTTTCAATTCACTTTGGCAGTCTAATTCTACTACACGTCATTTTAAATCTCTTGAATGCCATTAGCATTATTCAACATTCTGAATCTAATTTATTGAGCTTCTTTGCTATGGGATATTAAACAAAATAATCATGCATTAGGCATAACTAGAACATGACTAAATTAATTCCTGTAATGCCAATTATACTGGGAAACTGCAAAAGTAATTCACACTTCTGTGCTGTAGACCCAATATGACCCTTAAGTCAGCTCACAGTATAAAAGGTGCATGGCACGCAGGCTGTAATGAACAAGAACCATAATTTGCAAACTCTTCACTGAAAGCATGCTTGTTGGCTTTAAGAATAGCAATTTACAATATTTAATTAACTATGATAAAGTAATCACAGACTGCTGTACTTTCACTGAATTTTAATCATTAAAACCATGGCTCTCCCTTTGTCGACATAACTGGCCATTTCCTCCTACAAGACAACCAGTCTGGTCAAGAATGATTTGCCCTCATGACTCTCTGCAGGTTGTTCTTCCTCATCCTGCCCTTTGTGTACTGGAAATGGATCCTAAAAGCACATGCAGCAAATGCTCTGTGATTGTTTTGGAGACTGACGAAAGTTGGATCAACCAACGTCTTCCAGTTTGATCTTCTCCGGATCTTCCAGTTCACTTTCTTTAAAAATGGCCACAACAGGCTCAGTCCAGTTGCCAGGGACCTTCTCAATCACAATGCTGTGTTACAGCTGGTGGGCAATCATATTGGAGAGCATTTGTGCACAAGCCCACGTGTGCATTCCCATGATTACAAGGTGACTGTGCTCTGAAGTCTATCTAACACATTTCTCCCCTGTTATTGGCAACTCATTTCCTTCAGAAAGGATGATGGTGTACACAGAAAACGGAAGCAGGCTTTGCCTGTGAAGACTGAAGCAAAATAAAGGTATCAAGTATTTCTGCCCTTTCCATATGCACCAGTGGGTAGTCATCCTCCCCCACCCACAGGAAGGGAGCTGCAGGGATTTCTGTACAGATGGTGCTGTTTACTCTAGCACCATGAATAAACCATCTCAATTAAGCACTGATGTAAGCACTGTTGAAATAGCTTACATTTATCTTTATTTTGTTGAAATGGAATTCTTAAAAGAGAATGGGGCAGTCATCCCTCATCCTTTCATTAACCCATAGAAATGGGAAAATACAAAGGTTAATCACAAAGGTGAAGAACAACCATCTGCACAACCGTGTGTGATCAAACCCAATGTTCAACAGAAAACATAACCTGACACACTCTGAAAACACATCTATCCAGGCTTTAACCTTTGCCACACAGGACAGGAAGGAACATGTTGCACTAGAACAGGCTGATGACTTTTCAGTTCCAGCCATGTCAAAGAGATGGAACATTTCTAAAGCAGCAGGAACATCACTGGTTGTAAGAAAACAGTGTCATAGCCACTCTTTTTTTTATTTTTTTTATTATTATTATTATTATTTTCTCCAGACAGCTATTAACAAAATCCTTCTGGGATTTGAATCTGAATAACCCTCAAGAACAGTTTGGGGTGCTGATGGATGGGATGAATTGCTAAATTCATATCTTGTTTTGAGACCAGCATTGGGCAACTCAAGAGACAGAAAGTGCTAGATCTTCAGCTTTGTAGCTGTAAGGCAAGTAGCAGCTTGGCTACAGGCTAACACAACAGGATGAAGGAATCCTCTGTATCTAAGTTAAGTGGGTAAGTTTCTTTTTATTCCCAGAGCCTTTACAAACATAGCGACTGAGGGAGGATTCTACAAGTAACTTATTTATTCTACCTTATTCTGACTTATTCTAGAGGTGCTTTCAGCTAACTGCCAATGACCAGGGTGGTCTGATCCTTCAGGGTGATGACCCTTAACACTGCCATAATCTAACATTCATGGAGCCTTTAACAAAATGGAGAGTCAGGGCAATAGTATGTAATTCCACTTAGCCACATGACCTGCTTTGTAAACAAGAGGTGCACACATCAGTGGAGAAAAGTCATTTTCCAGAGGTTGCCACTAAACAGCAAAGCCCTGTGACGTGCAACAGAGCATCAGAGAACTCAATCAATCCTTCAATTCATCTGGGGAACACTGACCATAGAATGGAACACACAACCCACAGAATGATCTGTTATTTTGTCCTCTACTTTTCTCTCCTCACTGCTTTTCTTTCACCACTGCCTCACAAAGAAAAGCACAGGTGCTAAGGACATTTAATGGCAGCATTTTGGTCTCCTCTAAAGAATGCTGCGAACATAACAAAAAAGTAAAGTGGACTCCTTGCACTAGCATCAAATAAGGTGCTAATTAGACTCCTCACCTGTACTGATTTTCTTAAAATGTACTTTTTTAATTAAACAAGTAACTCTTAAGCTACATCTAGTGATGTACTGAGACAACTAACATACCATGCTCAGGAAACATGAGCGGATATCAACAAACAGCAGAAAATACTTCTATATTGGTGATCTTTAAACAATGTTAAACTCCTTCAACTCAGCTCATCATCAGAGTTCATATATGCCAACAAATACTTTGGCTTTTCTAATTCATAGAATGCAAATTACCATCTTCCAGTTTCCTTACTCTGGGACTACAACACTTGCAATATTACAAATTGCACAGATGAGAGCTTCCCTAACTCTTCTTTTGAAGAAGCAAGAGTTAAATTTGAAATGTATGAAATGTTGAAGTGCTTAAAGTCTGTGGTCTGTGGCTACTGAATAATGTGTACACATTTGCATCCCTTTACTCTCACTTCACACTTGCATGCTTCTCCTCATTATACCCCTATTTCTACTTGAATGAAAAAGGAAAGTAAAGACTGATAAGACTGAAGTCTTATGGTTCAGAGAACCCCAAAATTCACTGTTCAGAGTTTGAATCCATTCAGTAACAAATTTAGGTAGCAAGCTCTAATTAGTTTAGAATCAAAACAACCATGAGTACCAAATCAGTTTGGAAAGCATAACACAGTCAAAAGAAAACAGTGGAAGTACTGAGACCCAGCTTGACAGGACTGGTGTGTACAGAAGTAGCCAAGAGCAGCAGTATGCTCAGAAGCCACAACAGCCATGAAGACCCTGGTGAAAATGAAGCAGAGGGACACAGACAGGCACAGGCAAGTAACAGACTTGAGACAAAGCTGGAAGGTGTGCTCTGACATGCACAAACATTGGAGAATTTTAACAGCAAGCTACTAGTCAGAGCTGTGTTAAGATGGGTCTGGCATTGTGTAAGAATTGTAAAATCCCCAGTAGTTGTACTGCTTAGAAAAAAACCCTAGTTAATGACTGCATCCCTTAATCCATCTAACAATTTTTCCCCATCCTATTGCATGTGCCAGTACAAAATCATCAGATTAAAGTGAGTTCTTATGGATAACACAAAGTCCAGACTCTCAAATTCAATTGTCATATATCTTACCACTTGTGACCAACAACTTTTGACTAATATCACAAGGTGTTGTCCTTGATGTCTCAGGAAAAGGAATACAGGAAGTAGCAGGTGATACATTCAGCTCTAAGAATAGCCAAACATCTCTGAAATAGCACTGTTGACTAGGAATGTTGAGAAAAAGACAAAAGAATAAGGTGGGATAACACTCACATCTAAATAACATTTTCTGAAGAAAACAATTGAAATGTTCCAGGTAGACATAAAACACATCTGTGTATGATATATGAAACTGAATTAAACACACTTATTAAGATCATTCAGACTGCAAATATTATGTCAACTGTGTTATACATACATTGTTCCTAAAAACTACCTTGATGCTTCTGTTTTCAGAAGAATGGTCTGCCTGGCAGAATACACCTTTTTTCTTATGATTACATCAAGTAGACCATGAAAAAGGAAAGAAAAAACCCCCACTCATCTCTACAGTTCTTACAAGTTTTGTAGATAAATCTTGTACATAGAAACAACTGTGCCCAAAAAGGTTCTTGTATGCCAGTGAAAAACACACATGTGCACTGAGTAATATGAAGTAGCTTCTTCGGTAGAAACTTTCACCACTGCTCTGTGGTGGAGGGGTTGTGAACCATGAAGACTAGAGCACAATTGGTATTTCTCACATTCAAAAAGTGGGAGGGGTATGCAACATTAGAAGACAGCAGGTCTGGAGTATATAAACAGAAACATATTGCTTCTGTTAATTAAATTGTAGGTCCCATTACTACAGGATGTTGTGAAGGATAAATGGGTTCTAAAAGAGATTAGATGAACTCAGAGAGAACAAACAGGTCTGTCACAGAACATTAAACACAACTGTTAGGTTGCAGCTGGGTCATGAAGTATCTAAATAGCTGTTTGCTGAAAGGTGGTGTGATGAGCTTGAGAAAGGATCACTACATACAACCAGGTTGCTAAACCCTTTGCATCTATTCCTTGCTCCAGCTGGAGACAGGATACAACACTTGACATATCCTTATTCTGGTCCAAGAGGAAAGTTCTTTATCCACTGTTCCTTCTTCTACTGAGACAGGTGCACAACTAATGACTTACTAATCTTTTAATATTTTGTCTTGGTTGAAAAAATTATTCTTTAAGATCTTCTAAATGAGTTATAATAGCACCTTGTTATAGTTTTAAAACTCAGAATTCCTTCCAAAAGCTTGGAAGCCAATGCCTTAGTATCGATAAAGAGTTTTAACAAAGGACACAATGGATATGCATGTCCTGATGGTAACAGCTCTAGCCAGAGCCTTTGTTCTGATCCCTCCCCAGGACAGAAGGTGAGGGAAAGACCAGCTCAGGGCGGGGGGAAGGGGTCAGGGGCTTCTGTGCTTTTCTGTGCAGGTCTGGAGTTCACCAGCTTGGCACATATTTTCCTAATTAAGTTCTGTTTTCTAAATTTAAAGGAGAGGGATTTTTTTTTTCTTGGCCAACATAAATATCTTAGTTCTCCCCTCGAACTAAGACACACCTGTAAGTTCAGAGGTCTATTACATATTTACAGTGAAATCTGAGGGATTTTGGACTGCTTCAGATCCACTGAAGAAATCAAGAGTAATGGGTTCTTAAGAACTGTATCATCAGAAGCTAATAATTCTATGGTACAAAGGATTTTCTCATATTTCTGTAGTAAACTTCATTAAAAAAAACTTCAGGTGTACATTATTTTCACTAACTCAACACTCTCAGTCCTAACTGGTTAGAATGACAGCCTGTAAACTTCTATAATATTTTGCTCTTCCCTTCAAGCTTTTGCTTGAGGCAAAGTTATGGAGAAAGAACAACCAGCACAACACAGAGAAGCTAGTGAGTGAAATTGCTAAGCCACTGCCCATCATATTCGAGAAGTTGTGGCAGTGTGGTGAAGCTCCCACTGACTGCAAAGAAGGAAACATAACTTGTTGAAGAGAGTCCAGTGGAGCGCCATGAAACTGAGTAAAGGGATGAAACACCTCTTCTATGAGGAAAGGCTGAGAAAATTGGGATTATTCAGCCTGAAGAAGAGGAGGTTGCAGGGTCACCTTAATAGAAGCCCTCCAGTATCTACAGGGGGCCAACAACACAGCTGGAGAGGGAATCTACAAGGGCCTGTAGTGATCTGACAAGGGGAGGCTGTTTTTAGACTCGACTACGCTCAGATTGGATATTGGCAACAAATTCCTCCCTGTGAGGGTGGTGATGCACTGGCACAGGTTGCCCAGAAAACCTGTGGATGTCCCATCTCTGGAAGTGTCCAAGACCAGTCTGGATGTGGCCCTAAGCAACCTGGTCTGCCCATGGCAGAGGGCTTGAAACTAGATGATCTTTAAGGTCCCTTCCAACCCAAACCATTCTATGATTATCTGATTATTCCATGTTTGCAGATAATTTGTTCCAGTACACATGACTAAAACAAGGTCTATGATGTGTTTGCATTAAAAAAAAAAAAACCAAAATCACATATACAGCATGACAAAACCACACTCTAGTTTCAGTCTTGTGCCAAATGCAATGAACCCATCTTCATATTTTACCCACTGAAATTACATACATTTGTATGACTTAATCTGTAAGTCTGTATGTAGCTGAAGCATGTGAAATACAGCAAAGGCCTTGTTCAGGAGATTCCTTTGCTGTGAGGAAGGACTGTCAAACAGCAAAGTTAATTTAATTCATGAATACCCAAGCAATGCCCAAATCTTATTGTTTGAAACCTAAATATTAATTTAAAAACCACCCTTCTAATTCAAATAAAAATTCCCCCAAACTCAAAGCTTTTATTCCAGTAATCTCTTCTCCTTAAGAAAGGAAACAATTTTTGTAAGCAATGAAGCATCCAAAAAAACCTGGTTATAAAATACTGGTGATGTTTTTTGTTTGTTTAGTTTTGTGTCTGCTTTTTTTTTTTTTTTTTGTTAAAAGTTCATGCATCTGTAGTACAGCTGGAAATCTCTGACTTCAGAAATTGATGTCTGCAGCTAGAGAACACAGCTTGCCAAAGTAAGAAGACTCATTTTTATGAACTTCCTAGAAAAAGTGCTCTAATTCAGAGAAATGCAACTTTTAGATTAAATTGCTTTAAGCTAATGTTAATAAAATACCAATAATTCAGACATTGTACTTTATTTTTGCAAAACCAGTAACTTTTATTAAACACAATATAGGTTTTGGTCTCCTGCAGAGAAATTACATTCCCACCTCTTTTGTTTTCATTTTTTCATTCTAGTTGACAGTTTTGGCCATGAAAACCTAAGGTAACTAGCCACATTATCTATAGCCACAGAATCATAGAGTCTTCGAATGGATTGTGTTAGAAGGGACCTTAAAGATCATTGAGTTCCAAACCCCTGCCCTGGGCAGGGACACCTTCCACTAGACCAGGTTGCTCAGGACCTGAACCCCACTGTCTGTTCACTGACAGCAAAACCAATACAACATGAATAGCTGCAAGTATTGACTTTGCTCCAACTCAAGTGAACAAAAACATGCAGTTATGCATGTTCTAAAACACTCTGCCACACAGAGATGTATGAAACACTGCATCAGAAGAAGCACGGACACAGTTTCTCCAGGGAAGTGGCAGAGTCACCACCTCTGGAAGTATTCAAAAAACAAGTAGACGTGGCACTTAGTGACATTGTTTAGTGGACATGGTGGTATTCAGTCAAAGACAGGACTCAATGATCTTGGAGCTCTTTTCCAACTTTACTGATTCTATGATTCTAAGACCAAGTATAATTTTTGGAATCCAGTATTTTTGGTAATGAATTGTGTTATTATTCCGAGGGAAATTTTATGCAGACAAAACCCATTAAGTATGTTACAGCAAAGCACTTTTCATGTATGTTAAAACACAAAGACTCTGATTGAAGAGAGTCTGCAAATGAATCCAAGTTTCCTCAAGCTGCATTGACAATTTGGATAATTCTTCTAGTAGATTCGGCTCTGATGAGAGAATCTTAAGATGTAACTGAAAATGAAAACAAACAGTTAGTGAGAGATAATAAAAAAATTAAAAGATCATTTCCCTCATTCAATTTCAATACTTTGCCTTCAGGAAACGTCCCAAGTAAGGAAAGGACTCTTCCTTCAATTAATTTTCTCCATTGAATGCTGCCTCCCTTTTGCTAATTTTTCCCAAGCCATTTTTCTCACACATATGTACTAGATGTCTTAAATATGCTATTGATCTTCTAGAAAAGAATCAGCTAGATCTTCTGCCTAGGCTGCTGAATCTATCCTAGTCACACCCTTCTCCAGAGGGTAACTTTCTCTTCTTTCTCACCAGAATCACTAATTCCTCTTTAGGCGAGAAAGGCTAGACAGATGCCCTGAGGTCAATCAGGATTATTATTTTAATTACCCATGTTGCATACAGCAAGAAGAATGATGCCAGCACACTCTGTAATGATACAGATGGATGATATCTCTTCATGTAATAAACAGTAACCTTTTTAAAGCAGAAGGAAAAGAAACCTTTTGATCTTTTAGCAATTATTACCACTTAATGGATGGAATAGTTATTTTCCAGACTACAATTTAAATCTAGGAGTCTTGCTATTCAGCTTTAGCCTGAAAGACAATAGGTTCAGTTTGGATACTGGGAAGAAATTCTTTGCTCTGAGTGTGCCAAGTCACTGGAACAGGTGCATAGAGAAGCTGTGGATGCCCCAGTATTACACATATCTGAATGTTTATAATAATGTTTCACCAGTAAAGTGGAATTAATTGCTTTCACACGGTTTCATAAATCAGACTGTCTTCAGCACCTGTACATCAGAAAGGTTTCAATCTTCTGCAGAGCCACTTTCTCTCTAAGTAGAACTGTTACTGTGCTTCATCACAATAACTTTCTAACTCATGCAGACCTGGGAATCATTTCAGTGGCTCGGTGATGCCTAACAGGTAACAGAAGAGAGGCAGCCCACTGACATGAAAAGTAAGTCAGGCTTGGAGTGGTAACTCCAACAAAATGTCTAACTTACTCCCCAACCATTGTGCATTAAATTCTTTGCTTACTTAAGACATGGCCTATCTCAGCTTAACAATTAACAACTATTAAGAAGTTACGTATGTTACAAAAAAAACCCCATACAATTTTCAATAAGGAATACTGGAACAAAACACCTGTCTGGCAGGGTCCTACTCATAATATCTGGTTTTCTGCATGTTTTTCTTGACTGTGGCCAAAGGAGTTGCCAAATCTCCAATATACTCAGTCAGACATTTTAAAACCATTCCTGAACAAAATCACTTGAGATAATTCTTTCAAGCAGACAATTTATATCCTTTTAACATACAACCATAATTTTAAACAGGACTAACATAAAATTTTTTAAGAAAATTAATACCTTTAAAAATAGTGCAAGGTATGCCTGAGCAAGTTCAAAGTTGTACTTCTTCTTCAGCATCATCCCAATCATTCTCAAAAAGCTCAGCATCACCTGCATCGAGCCACCACCTTCAGGGGCCAAACCCCGCAGTTCTATCTCAATATTAGATGGTCCCAATCTTTTTAGTAGGTCAAGTGGAACATTATCTGTGTGAAAGCATTGAGGGGTAAGTTACCAGCAACATTTGCAGCAAAGAACCTTATACATCCTTCGCAAGACAGGTTTACTCCAAAATTCTTAAGCAGTGACTATGAATTTAAAGTTCCTACCGTTTCCTTTCTTTTTGTTTACAACAGAATGCCTTCCTGCCTTTAATTTACTGTATCATCACATACCAGAGAAGTACATCAGATGCACTTTATTAGTAAGTTCATCCTAAGAAAGGTAAGTAACATCTTTGTATTTGTTTCACGTTTTTCCCCTCTTAGGCTGAACAAAATTTCTTATTAACAACACAACATTGTCATTTTACATCCCTTGGCAAAAAGAATGTGTACACTTGGGATTTCAAGCTGTTACTGTGACAATACCCTGAAAGAGACAGGGTACTACTTTTATGAGGTGTCTTTAATCTTGTTGACATAAAGCAAAACTGGGGATCACCTTGTGCATCTAATGTAATTACTACTTTTGTTAAATGAATTCCTGCTTTTCCTGGGACTTTTCCATGGTAGAAATAGATTCAATTTACAAACTTGTTCCTTCTCTTCATAAGTGTCCCTCCTCAGGATTTCTACAATCCTACCCAATGATCAATGACAATTTCATCACTTTGCATTAAAACTGAAGAAGAAAAAACATGTTTTGTTGCAAATGCAACTGATGGTTATCGTCAACATTTTTAGTGAAATATCTTGTTAACTTACATTCATTAGTGCTCAGGGCTTCTTCAAGGTGAATGTAGAAATCAGATTTCTGTGCCAGTACTCCAAGGTTTACTACCTTTGACTAGACCACGAAAGTATAAAAGAGTGTACATGAATATAAAAACATATTTTTACAGCTTAGTTATTTTCCTATTGACCTAATAAAAGACTTTGACAAAAAAGCATTAACAGAATGAGGTAGAATGGTTATCAGAAGTCTTAGGAATTTCATTCAGCACTAAAAAGCATTTAGGTTTCTTATAAAATACATTAGATAAACAAAATTACATTGATTCTTGGTTTTACCTGTTCATTATTCTCTTCCTCTGGTGGAACATACCGGGGTATAAGACCAGGAACAGTTGGGATGAAGAAAGGTGCTGACTTTGGAACTTTTGGTGGCTCTCTTGGTTTATTTTTTTTCTGTTAATTAGATATTTGAATTAAAATCATCATCACCATAGTAAGAACATGGGGGAGTAATTTTTTTTGTCAAGTTTTATTTTTAAAATACTATTAAAAACTCTATAGACTAACTGAAAAATATAGGTAAAAGTTTTGCTAGTAATTATGAAGACACTATTAAGAAGACCTCTCCCAAACCCCAGGAATTGTAAAAGGCACCATATGGCTTTCTACAGCAAAAACTTTAAAAATACCTGAGAAGAGGGGACAAATTTTGTGAATAGGTAATGAACCTCAAAGAACAAGGGAAAATACATCTGGTTGTTTGCTACTTTTTTTGCACAGTTTCAGTACCTTGATAATATCAAGGCTGAGGAGGTTTTTCCACCTTGATTCTGGTAATGAGGAAAGGGTCACTAGCTGCTCTCCCAGTTGCTCAGGTGAGACATATTCTATCATTTCATCACATGGCTCTTCATCTCCTGACACATCCACATCTTTCAAGACAGATATTGTTTATGAACATACATATTCCACACTTAGTTTTTTTAAAAATCAAAATCAATATGATTACTTATTTTGAAACTTTTGAATAACAAATGCGTAACAGCTATGGATCTAGGTGCTAGCATAATGCAGAGCTGAAAACACACAGAAACAATCTTTTTAACTCTATGAAATATTACATTTAGATTTTAAAAAAAATTATAGCTAAAATGCAGAATTGGATTAACAAAATTTTAAAGAATGATAAGATTTGTTCACTTTGGCTGAAATCATATAAAAGCAGTTTATAGAATTCTTAAAGAAAGAACAATGGATTACTGTTAAAAATTTTGTTACCCTTTCAGATATAGACACAGTAATTTTAGTTCTAAGTTACAAAGCTATAAAATCTTTCCATTTAAATACACAGAATATTCACAACCTCATCACAATCTCTTCATAGGTATTATTGAAGTGGCACATAAAAATGAAGAAAAACTCAGCTTTAAAGTACAACATCGCAAACCAAAAATTATAATATCTATCATTAGATTTTCTCTGGACTTCCTGTGTGGTCTTGACCAAACATGTCTACTCTCCCTTCTTTTTGCAAAATATTACATGGATAAAACAATGAATCTAATAGAAAAGCCTACAACAACAAAGAAATGTAAATCATTACAAGCCCTGAGCCTCTAAACAGGAACTTTACATTTGCTGAAGACTGGAAGTGGATTAAAGCTTTCAGCCAGAATCAGGATAAAAACATTCAGAGTTTTTGGATGAAATCCTGTCCCCCCGATTTAAGTGTCTAAAATCAGCATGTGTTTAATAAAGCAGCTATCATTAAGCAAGTCCCTCGCTCTTTTAGTGGCCAATAGCTAGGTGTGTTTCTCCAAAACTCGGCACTCCAAAACTCGGGCAGACAAGATCTCCATCTAGAGGACCTCAGAAGCACAATCACTTCTATTGAATGTAGCTAAAATGCCATTTAGCCCTTTCTTTCACTGGGAACCTAGACAGGCAGGGTCAGCTGAACCCAATTCTCCTGCCAAGGAGACAACCATGGCAGTGAATCTACTGTGGCATACAAGGAGAGAAACAAGCTGTGAGGGAAGAGGGATAAGAACAGTCTCCTTCCCACTGCCAGACAGTAACATTAACTTCAAACTGGACTCACAAACGTCACAACATGAAGTATTTACACAAGTCTGGGACTAAAGAAAGCCAGCAAACGGCACTATGTTTTGCTGCCTAAAAAAATCTTCCTGAAGATGTTGAGATCATCACAATGTAATGCTTTATGTCTGAACACAGAAACATAACTAGATTTTAGTAAACAGTATCAGCATATGAGTAAGTATGCAAAAAATGGTGAAGCAATAGGAACAGTTCAGAGAAAGAATGCTAAGACACAAGGAGTTTGTCACTGAGGAAGCAAACTGTGTTCTATTTGAAATATAGAAGCAAACTGAAAATAAAATATGCTTTCATCTGAAGATTACCTTGCTCAGGGCAGGTGCTAGGACGTGTCACCAAAGAAGGTTCATAATCTGCAGGAAGGGGCCGTAATGACACAAGTGAATACAGAGAACGGTTTGACCTGAAAAATAAGACAGGCATTTTAAAAACATCTTCTGGTGAACGGAAACAAGTACTTTAGACATGATTTTTACTGCAGTCTAATACTTCTGCATCATGGCAATTCACCAGGGACTAGTCAACATTAGTTGTTCTCATCTCCCAGAAGATAAGCAAGAAATGGAACAGAGCAATAGACATCACCTGAAAATCTAAAACATAAAGGCTGTACTGAAGTATTATTGCCAAGAATATTTAATACACATGGCATTATGAAGTGTGAATACTTCAATCATTGCCAACTATGGCACTTACCTGAAATTGCAGATTTGCCCATCTAAAACTCTTGTTTTTTGTACTTAATATGTACAGAATGACAGAATCATTTAGGTTTGGAAAAGACCTCCAAGATCATCAAGTCCAGCCTGTGACAGATCGCTACCTTGTCAGCTACACCATGGCACTGAGTGCCACATCCAGTCAGTCACTTTTTGAACACTTCTAGGGATGGTGACTCCATCACTTCCCTAGGCAGCCTGCTACAATGCTTAACCACCCTTTCTGTGAATAAATTCTTTCTGATGTCCAGCCTGAACCTCTCCTGGCACACCCTGAGGCCATTTCCCCTCATCCTGTTACTGGCTGTCTGAGAAAGAGCCCAATTCCCCCCTGGCTACAACCTCCTGTCAGGGAGTTGTAAAGAGCAGGAAGATCCCCTATGAGCCTCCATTTCTCCAGGCTCAACTTCCCCAGCTCCCTCAGCCCCTCCTCATAGGACTTGTGCTCCAGATCCTTCCCCAGCTCCATTGCCCTTCTCTGGACACGCTCCACCACCTCAATGTCTTTCTGGTCATGAGGGGCCCAAACCTGGACACAGGATTCCAGGTGTGACCTCACCAGTGCCCAGCACAGGGAGACGGTCACTGCCCTGGTCCTGCTGGCCAAAAATATTTACCAGTGTCAGTACTCCACTACTCTTACAGTCAACAATTGCTTCCCAATACCTAATCCAAACCTGCCCTCCGTTGTTTTGAAGCCATTCCCTCTTGTCCTGTCACTCCAGGCTCTTGTCCTAAGTCCCTCTCCAGCTCTCTTGGAATCCCTTACAGCACTGGAAGGGACTCTAAGGTCTCCCTGGAGCCTTCTCCAGGGTGAGCATTATATACAATGCATCATGTGAACATAAGTTACTCATCCTGCTTTCACAGGTTTGCAGGTTAGCAAATTCTCTTCAGGTTTGGAATATGCACACAAGTCGTTCTGGCAAATTATTTTTCCTGCCAATATAAACCACAGCTAGGTAAAAGCACTTGTCATTATTCACAAGCAAGTACTTCTACTTAACCACAGGCAGGTCTAACAGTGGAACACTCCTCAGGCAAAACTACAGCCAACATATGTAACATGAAAGGTCTATCAATTAAATGAAAGGGGAAAAAACCCCAAACCACTTAAATGGTGCATTACTTCAGGATTGGACCTAAGCAGTCATTTGCTTTAAAGCCCTATCATGAGGAAATTGAACTGAAAGATGTTACTTCTATGCTCATTTACAACTAACAAAGAGAAATAATTGGGACTTTCAAACAGTACTCAGAAGTCTCAGAAAGAAACACTATTTGAACAAAGACATTTCAAAAGGGGTAAAAAAGAAAAAGTCAAAGAAAAACTTTAGGAATGGCCTAAGAGGAATTTTTAGAAGTAAGAAAAATGATCTTTTTTCTAAATGTTTCTAATTATCAGAATAAACATCTTAACTGCAGAAATGTCAAGATTTACAAATCACAGCAATACAGAGTACTTATCTTAATTAGAACCAGGGAAGACAAAATACTGGAGATGATACTTCAAAGAGCAATTCTCTATTTGCAATAAAGGTGATTAAAATAATTGTTTTCCACATGAAATTCTATGCAGAAACAAATGTATTACATACTCACCACAAATAAATTCCAAGATCATCCACATGTGCTGAAGCTAGAAAATCTCCTGTAGGCGACATAGTAAGGCTCACAGCTGCAGAGTCTACCAAAAAACAGTCTATGAGGCTAAGGAGAAAAACACAACAGAGAAGTTTTCAGCAAGATGAACTTGTTTATCTATGCATAACTGCATTACAGCTGAATGCAAACAGGACACTGGAAGCACCAACACACATCAGAGTATTAGAATTATCAATATTACATAAACTTAGCAAGTGAGTACCACTGTGCAACAAACCCCTCCATAAAATTCTCTAAAATCAGCTGAAGCTGTCCTTAGACATCCACATTCTGTGGAAAATGTGATGAACCATCTGCCTGCATTCTTATGCCTAACACTAATCTTCTTAGTGGCCATAAATTTTGAAATTCCAACCAGCCCCGTGTTGCTCTGACCTCATCTTTTAATGATGTGCCATCAAGTGACAATTCCCTCTCTCAATATACTTCATATACACCTGGTTAATACCAGGACCTAATGTTTCTCAAGTAAAGAATGAACTGTACAATGCACAATTTGATTATCTGCAACAGTTTTGGCTTTGCCATATCTTCGGCCTGATATACCACTCCCTGATCATTCCTTTCACTATTGCAGAAAATCAAAAAAATACCATGTAAACAAGGTTAAAACACTCAATAGTATGTGGCTATTTGACACTCGAGTTCTGGATGATGCCACCAGTCCTGAATGATGCATTCCCTAGCAGACTTCCACTCAGCCCAGGTTCACAACATGCTTGTCACTTGTTAAGGTATAAATTTAATTTACTCAAAATTTTAAGTAAAAGTTGAATTTGACAACCAGTTCACAGAGAGAAGCAAGAAGAACAAATGGAGAGCTTGAATACTTTGCTCTTGTTTACAGACCAAAAGCAAAGTGAGAAGTGATGAGAGCAGCTAGTCCTACAACCCTGGTCTGTTCACCAACCACAGAAAAAATACTGATGCAACAAAGCAGTTTAAAATGTAAAATCCCATGGCATTTATTTTCTCAAATACTAAGCACGCTTGTGAGGGTTTGACAGACCATGTTAAAAATAAAAACCCTTTTTCCCCTTGAATTCTTTGTTTCCCCCTGAAAATTTTAATCCTTCTGCATGTTGTTAAGACACATGTTGCAAACCTCAGGTAAGAGAAACATCATTCATCACTTTCAACACAAAATATATAAACACCAAACCCATAAATTCCAAACACATACCAATTACACTGATACCTTTTGTACACAGTGCACAATGGCTAGAAATATTTACCATAAATAATGTTTACAGTTTCAAATCCATCCTTTTTCCACAATTTTTATCAGTAACTGAAAAACTGTGTTCAATAAATCAACCACAAAGAACAACTGCAAAACAAAGTTAACATGGAATTAAGTTTTTCTACTTACTGAATTTAAATAATGATAAAAATTGCAATCTTAGGGAATTAGATAGAATCTGTTACAGGATTATGAGATACATGGTTGTAATTTTGATTAAAAAAGTACAGCAATTGCTAAATGAATCCTGCCTTTGTGGCTGAATGCATCTACCTTTATATTTCTTGCCTAACTGCAAAAATTAAGACAACAGAAGGTATAAAATTGCCGAGCACACAACATCAACAGGTCTCTTATGCCACTCTTCCTCAAGTATTCCATCCAAAATATAAACAGTCAGATCATACCCTCAATTCTTTAATTTGACTCTGCAAGCGGCACTGCAGAAATAAAAATTTGCATAATGCCAAGGTTCCTGCTTGTGCTTTTCTTTACATAAATTGGCAGGTTTTTCCCAGTTTTCAAAAAGCCCTGCATTAAAAACATGCACTAGGAATATTTACATTACATAAAGACAGAGAAGCAGTATTCCCAAGTAAAAACAGATGTTCATCTGAGAGCTGCCATACTATTTATCCACATCACTTGGTAATTTTTATAAAGTAAGATTGCAGAAACCAAAGCTGAGGTTTTAGAACACCGAGTTTGTAATGAGATACTTTTATTTGTGAGCCACAGAAGAAGTAAAACAAGCATCAGGCTTTTTATTAAAAGCTATTCCTCCTTGTCAATACACTCCTCTTCCTACAGTTATGGGAAAACTTTGACTCTACATTTTGGAAGAATAATTTAATCTAATTATTTTCAAACCCAGAATTTTAATGTAGCTGCCTAGATTTCAGCTTGACCCAAATTTCTTGCAATCAGAGAGAAGAGATAAAATATTTAGTTTTGTTACATGCAAACAAGAACTATGGTTAGAATACTTTTAAAAACATTATGAATAGATTCTTACTGCAAAGTGCTATGTTATTAAAGAAATGAAAGATGCAACTAACTAGTATTAATTAATGCTGCAATTTTTTATGGGTATATTATTTTGGAAGGGAAAACATGTTAGAAAGATGAAGTCCAAACAGAGTGTTAATTTCCTCCTCATTTATAGAAGATGACACTTAATGTGCATTCAGTCCCATTTTAGACTAGTGTCACTCTTCATATAAGAATAGGTCATTCGTTGATTTTCAACACACTTCTGGTAGTAAAACTTCTAACAGTATGCAAAATTATTTACCAAACCATGTCAACTAATCAATTCAAGTGAAACCACTCAGTTCCAGGCAAGACGACCAGAGCTGCACACTGCATAGCACTACCCCAAATTACTGAAAAAAAAATGGTAAAAAAAAAAAAAAATAAAAAAAAAATCAATCTGATGTGCTGTTAAAAGAATGCACTGGCAGAATTCAAAGATATTTTTCAGCTTGTTTTTTTCTGTGCTCCTGAACTTCTTGTGTGCACTTGTCAATTTCTAAGCCAAATTTTATTCTGGGAGAAGACTACCCATAGTGGATGATAAAAGAGTATTTTTGGTAGTTGCAATGAAAACTATAAATGATTTAAGACCTTACTGTGTCACTAAAATGAATGTAAGCAAAAACAGACTTCTATTTACAAAACCAGCTGGAGTACTGCATCCAACTCTGGAGCCCTCAGCACAAGGCAGACATGAAGTTAGAGCAGGTCCAGGAAAATGACTGGAACACATTTCCCATGAAGAAGAGGTGGGAGAGCTGATGCTGTCCACTGTGGGAAACAGAAGGCGCTGGGGAGGTGACCTCGTGGCCTTTCAATGCTTACAAGGGGCATATAAGAAAGACTGAGAAAGACGTTTTAACAGGACCCGTGGTGAGAGGACAAGGGACAACAGTTTTGAAGTTAAAAGGGGTGGGTTTATATTGGACACAAGGCAGAAATTTCTTGATGAGGAGGACAATGAGGCACTGGAACAGGCTGCACAAACAAGCTGTGAATGACCCATCCCTGGCAATGTCCAAGGCCAGGTTGGATGGGGCTTTGAGTAACCTGGTCTAGTGAAAGAAGGCCCTACCCACATCAAGGTAGTTGGACTTGATCTCTGAAACTCCCTTCCAACTGAAGCCACTCTAATTCCAGGATTACTTTAGTATATCACAATGCAATGTAGCTTAAGCAATCTCTTGCCCTTTGGATTATAGTGCTGCTTCCAGACAAAGAACAAATTAAAACTCATTCAAACTACATGCAAACTCCAGGTGTCATCAACAGGTCTTCAAGACGCTGTCATTCTGCAGACCCAGGAAAAGGCAAATGTTGCTAGCACTGGGCACAACTAAAATACTGGGTACTGAGTTGTTATACCATGTGCAACTTGGAATATCACACAGTACAAGCTGGTGACGGATAATCAAGCCAGAAGGCTTTATGCCATTTATCAGACACAGAATTATTATTTCTGCTGTACATTTTCAAAGTGACTCACCATCCAGAGGGAAGGTCCCAAGTCTTAATGGTACAGTCCATTGATGAAGTTATTAGCCAACGACCATCAGGACTAAAAGTCTAAAATAAAAAAGTCAATTTAATGGCACAACTGACAAGTCAGTCCCTACAGGAGACCCTGTCAAGATTAGATTGCTCCCTAAAACCTGGACGAAATGGTCAGGCCATAAACCAAAACTGACAACACACTGTTGAAAAGGAGAAAAGAACAAAACCAGAAGGTATTTCAGAACAGATTTAAATATATGATATGGGATAGATCTGAATTTAGTCAAAACACTTTGGTCCTTACTTTCATGTTAATGAGGAAAACCAGCAAGCATAAAGTTGAGGAAATTCAATAAACACTCAATTCAGTAACATTTATAATTAAAACCTATTTCAATGGACTCTACAAAGCACTACTGCATAAGATGTAAATAAGGAATTATCAGTGTGTTGCATAATCTCAGATCTGTTGACACTTGACTCATCTTTTCTAAATACACAGATCAGACTACTCACAATTTTGCTCCTCCATGTGGTTTTCATTATTCCTAATGCTTTGTTTTGTTTGACCAAAATTCAGCTTGTTGTAAAGTTATAGTAGAATCCCAAAGTACATGAAAAATAGATGACCATTCCAACACTACACATCTTCAGTTGAAAACTAACAAGGCCAAAAGTGCTGTAGAGCTGAACTACAGCTCTGCAATTCACAGCTGAATATAATACTCAGTGACTTAACACATGCAGAAAAATTCATTATCTTTAAAATTAATTAGGTATCTGTGTATGTCACCTCTAGAGAAAACGAATTAACAATTACCATGTCATTAATCCGTCCATGGTGTCCTGAGAATGTCCTGACAATCTTCCTGGTTTCTATATCCAAAACACTAATACTGAAGTCATCAAAGGCAATTCCCAGAATACCACTGCCAAGAAACATTAACACATATGATAGTGAACACTCAAGAGACAAAAAATAAAAATATTTTAAAATTGTTCCAGGTATCTTTTATTCTAAAATAATTTCAAATAATATCAGCATTATATTCCTTCAGCTTAATAAAATGTCTTCTAATCATTTCGTTTTGTGTCTAGTAGTCACTTGTATTTCAAAGTATCAGATATATAAACTTAACTAGAATAGTGGTTGCCATTCTAGATGAGTATGCACAGCAAAACAATATGCACATGGAATAGCTTCAGTTTCTTACCTGTCTCTGTGAAGTAGAATTGCACTTGGAGAAGAAGAAAGTTCAGTGGAGTAAACTAGAACTTTAGTTTTGAATTTCCAAAATTTAATTAAGCCTTCACTACCAGCTGTGATAACCAGCTGGTTTAATCCATCCACTGCTACCCCTCTAATGGCCCCTTCATGTGCTGCAAACCAAGATAAAAGAGAGTATTATTTAAACTTAGCATAGAAATCAGCCGAATGCCAAACACTGTTCTGTATGTCTTTGCCTAACTAAACTGAACAACCAGTAAGCAAGTGACAAAGAATTCTAAAGCCACATGACAAGACTACTCCAATATTGTAAGTTGGTTTTTTAACCTGTAGGGAAACAAAATTGCTTTCAAACAAGCACATAGAATAAAAATAAAAAGTTGTGAGCAATTGAACCTGAGTATTAGCTCATATTTCTGCTTTCATTTTGGGGAGCTTCTTCTGAATATGAGATTTCAGGGACTTTTTGAATCACTTAGGGAAATTCCTGCAGTAGGTAATTAAAAATAATACCCTGTGTAAAGAATGGACTTGCTTAGGACTTCAATTTTCCACTCATGTAAAGTACTCCTTAATTTTTAAGCAGGGAGCGAAAAACATATGGGAAAATTTATCTCAGAGGGAGAACCTTGTAACAAGAAGCTAAGGAATGTGATTATCTCAAAAATAGTGAAGGCCAGAAGATCTCATTTTTGTGCTAACCATTTTGGTCACTGACAATTTTGTGTTAATTAAAACCAAGGATATGCTAACATCAGAGCTGTTAAAACTAGCAAGTTAAGAGCCAGTATTTTAAAAGTCTAGCAATCCTTACCTTTTTCTTTGCCATAACGCCCTCTGTGAATGCCAGACTGCATGTTGTACACATCTACCTGTCCAGTTGACATCCCAATTACAGTGAAGTTGCCACACGAAGTAATGTCAACTGCCTTTCAAGGGAATGAAAAAAAAAGCAAAATAAAGCATCTATGAAAAAAATTCTTTAAGCATATATTAACAAAGTTGTTAGAAGATACAAAACATATCAGGAATACCAAATACTAACTTTTATTAGAGTTCTTTAAGGAAACCTGCACATAATCAACAATTTGTATCTCAAAAAGGTAGAAGGAGGAGCTCTGAAATTAAGCAAATAGTCAACAGGTATTAAATATGGCCATGCATGGATCTGAAAATTTAGTGACATCCATCAGAAGTCATATGTAATAATATCAATAAAAAATCAAAACATCAAAAAATTCAATCCCTAGGATAAAGCACTGTGATTCTTTCAGTGCCCACACTGCCAATGGCACCCCAAAATGAGGTGAGTTCACATAGAGTGTAAATAGTGGTCTAGATGACAATGGAAAGGTACAATCTAAAGAATCCAGTAGTCAAAAAGAAAACTGGGTATTTACAACTTAATTTGTTTTATCTGCCACTTAACTACTAAGCACAAGGTCAGAAAAACAATTTACCACAAGACACAGGAGTTGCTGAATGCCTAGCACATAAGAAACACGTAAGCCTCAGCAAACATTTGTATTGTCCTCACTGCATGTTAAACATGTCACTGAGTCCAACTCAAGTTGTAAAGCGTTTTAGAGGTAATATCCTGCCTGCAATTTAGAAACACACTTTTCCATACTGCCACAAAAAAAGTGTCTTCAGCAAACTGCATCCAAAGAGCAAGTTAATCACCACAGGCACACAGCCTACATCACTGTGACAGGCTAAAGGTAAATACCAACCACCTATGTGAGTCAGAAAGTAGCATCTGCACTTAAACTGGATGTTGAAGGAAAAAATGCAAAAGCAGCTTTTTTCTTAAGACCATATGCATTACAAAACAGCTAGTGGAACAGTGAGCAGGCAGAAAGCACTTTGCAAAGCAACTAAAAGACATCTAGATAGTGTTTTTTTCATTCTAAGCATTATTTCTGTACAGAAATCAAAATATCATGCATTGTAATGTTAAAGAAACTTCATATTAAATACACTTACTGTTGCATATATATCAATTGGTTTATGTTTGCTGAATTCTTCCGGCTTCAGTTTATGAGCTCCCATGGAAGTTTTCTGGTAGTTCCAGGTTGTACAGGTTATATACCCTTGATGGCAGGCAATAATACCATCCCAGTCGCTCTGATGTGCCACTTCTGCAATGCAACACATGGTCCTTTTAGAAACAGTAATTCTAAAGCCAAACAAGCTTTTCTGATATCTTAGGAAAGACCATTTCAAAATACCTTTAGACAGAACAGCTCATAATAGTGTTCTTGCAGCACAGCCGAAAAGCTGCCATACAGAAAAAAAACACCAGGCAAACTGTTGTGCATGTGGTAGTGTAACTAAAGTACTAACAGAACCACAAGCTTTTTTTGGATGTTTTATGTCTTTGTATATTTTAGCCTATGCAGTTTGAAAAGCATATTTCAATGTAAATGGCTTAAACTGCTCAATCTGTACACATTTCCAGCTGAGCCTCTTAACTATTTTCTCAGCTGTTGAAGCTGCAGAAGCCACTGTACAACAAATTAAACCTGGGTTTAACAGCTAGGTCTGCTTCACACTCCAAAACACTCTTTTTGCATTTCCGAGAAAATATGTTTCTCCAAAGTTCAGTATCCAAACGTTCTGGTTAAATGTGATATGGGTGGATCTAAATAATGAGCAAGTTTGATGTTTTTCTGTAACGCGTACATTAAAAAAATGTTGGGAGCTTGAAACTGGGTATTTCTAGAGCTTCAAAAGAGGAAGCTCTAAGTAAAACAAGATATAAACTGGTTCACTTTACCAAGCAAAGACAATACAACAAAAAGGAAACAACACTATAATGTACTTAAATAAATGGGGGCTTTATGTCTCCAAACACAGGCAGGTCTAATATTAGTTTTAAAAAGAATTAATATTAAATTAACTATATTTAAATATAACCTTTAAAAATATATTCAGAGATATTTGCAACAAGTATGTACAGATAGCCTGTACCACAGAAGTCTGCAAATATAAATGCCATATGTAGTCAAATAGCTACAGAAAATTGTAAATCCAAGTCTTTCAACATAGGAAAAAAGAAACCCTCCTCATAATAGGAAATAGTTAACACTCAAGACAAAACAGGCTTGAAGTCTGAAGAGGAGGTGATTAAAGAAATATATTTTGATGTAGAAAAGATAATTGCAAATCTGCTACAAAAAAAAATTACGTTCATTATTTGCATACTGAATTAAAAATGAACAGATTTACTTCAACTGTGACTTTGAAAAGTGACTCAAATGAAAGAATTGAGGAATCAAAATCAACCATTGTACCTAAGATTTCCTCAACTGACAACGATCTTCATCCCCCCTTTACCTGCTGGTTCTCCAGCCTGGAATAATATGTACACCAAAAGATTTTGGCCCCCATGCAGGAGACTTTCAAGCCAAAAGCCAGATAAAGACATTTGAGATTAAATGCTCTTTTTGAAACATTAGAAAGGTTTATCAAATAAAATGTACTTCTAAACTGTCACTCAAGAGGTCACAAAAGGCCACAGATGCTCAATAATCTGATTGTACTGGAGCATGAGCTTTCAAAACAGCAGTGTTCTTGACAATCAAAAGACAAAATGAATACATGATGATAATGTATTTATATTAACTCTGTAATGTATGTCAAAGACTACTTACCTGAAGCAAAGGCCGTAATTGGTGGAAGTGCCATAGTGTCAAGCTTAAGACCTTTCTTTTTTGATTTCTTTTTGTTAATTGAACCTTAAAAATAGAAGTTAAGTGTCTCAATCTCATGGTTAAAAATGAGAATAATGGTTTTAAAAGGACTGTTAACAAAATATAACGTTCCTATTAAACTGAAAAAAATCTGGCTTATATAAACACAACATTGCTGTTCCCTAGGGTTTGAAGAGATAAGAGTAACAGAGTTCCTGTCAAAATTCATGTGAAGCCCAGCAAATCCCCAGCCTTTTACACAGATGTGCTACTCAACCTATTTGTTCCAGGATCTTGTGCTGGAATCCTGAGGCAGAGGTTCCCCCATTACAGCTAAAAACATGGTCATACAGACATGATTATACAAAGCAACGTACAACTCCCAGCCCTTTCAATAACCAAAGAGTTGGCAATTTCAAATTTATGCCCAAAGGATACATACATAAAATCAATAAATCTGTATATGTCTTTTCAAGTAGATTTAAATACATATATAACAATATTGACAGATACTTAAAACAGTTAACTAAGAATTATTTTAGTCTTTCTGATCCTTGCTCTCTGAACTGTACAAGGTTTCTTGTGTGCAACATGTGTTTCAGTTAAACTCCACATTAGATCAAAGGAACTCAAGTCATGAAATACGAATATAGTCAATTGAACAGAAGTGAAATACGGTAAAAACTTGCAATTATACATACTGAAATGTCAGCTACTGCTTTACATATTTTTAATATAAAAATCGTGCCCAATGTTTCCCACAGTGAAGTAGCATACACTGCCAGGCTACAGAAATTACTTTTTTTAAATACAAACCAATCTAAGAGTACACTTTGTATGCAGCAGGAAGGACTGAATTTACAGAACAACTGAGGTGACCAGGTTTTATACAACGCTTACAGTTAAAGTAAGGCCTGGCTAATGTTCACATAAACACTTTCCAGAGCTTTTCTTCACCAATACTTGCACTTTGACTGAAATACTTACCACGCCCTAAACTTTTATTGAACTTTTCATGCACTGTTGAAAAGGACTGCAATGTTCCATCTTGACCTGACAAAACATTAGCAGAGAGCAGTGAAGAGCAAAAATCAGCTTTATGCATAAGCTGTTTGAGCAAGAAAAATAAAAGTAAAAGCAATAAGCAACCTCAAACACCATAATAGAGTATTTACTAAAAATTCTGATCCAAGAAAAAGCACAGATACACTATAAGCAGCAGAATTAATGGAGCCTGGTTTTCTATGGCCTACATCCCATTCCTAGAAGTTTGCCCCACACATGATTAGAATCACACCTCTTTATGGACATCTTTTTCATGTTAATCTCTCTCCTTTCATGTTAATCCCAACTCCTTTCTCCACCACAGTATCTAGCTGTACCCAGCTTTCAATGATTAGAACATTAAATAAAGTGCTGCATCCTTCAAATACCTCCATAATACTTCCAAAGCTTTCCCATAACCCCATATACTCCCTTCACCAACTACAACATTTCTTCCTTTACTCTTCCTCTAATCAGTAAACATGACGAGTTAAGAGCTACACCTAGGTTAGTAAACTAACCCAAGCAGAAATGGTAAAAGCTGGGTTGTGCACCTTCCCGTAACCAGGACACTAATGGGACTTCCCTAGTCTATTGAGTGACCAATTAGTCCACAGTACTAATAGGAATTTAATACAGGGACAGAAGGCTCACATTTAAAACCAGCAAACAGGTTCAGTTTGTGGGGGAGACATGGACAAGGCAGAACTAAAATCCAACAAAAAATGGAACTGCACAACAAATGTAAAATTAAAGGCACTGAGATGATTTTTAAAAATCACAAGAACCGTAAAACACTTCTACTATTCCAAATAAGTAAAGAAAGAACAAATTAGTCAGAGTGAACTCAAAGAATCTGAAAGACAATTGGCAATTATACTATTCAAGCAACCTTTGCTTGCTGCTACGATAGAGTAGGCAGGATCTGTATAAGTCTGTGAGATCAGTTAAATTTTATGAAGGTAATTTGTGGAGATGCCTGTTCTAAGGAAACTAATAGCACCTGAAAGGCACCCCACAGCATTGCTACCTCATTTCTGTTGAAGTGTTTTACTACTGTTTCAGAAAGGAATGTAGAGAGTCAGTCTCTTTACACTGCAGATACATCAGACCTCAAAGCCTGAGATGCTTTCCACTTTTGTGGTTGCCTCTGTGCCCTCTCCATATGTTTTGCTGTGAATTACAAAATCAAATATGACGATTGGTTAAGCAACACTTCATAGATACTGTAGTTTCTCTGGTGTGAGCTGGATTACTGTCAAGTAACTTGTTACCTGAATCCAAATTACTAGTTGGGTGACCAGTAAGAGATTTTAGTAGGCAGTTTTAGCACAATATTGCTGTGCCATATTGGGTGTAACATTTATCAAAATGTAGTGTAATGTTGTCAAACGTTGCCCATGGAAGCAATCCATTACTTAACAGTAAGTAAAGACTAGGTGAAGAGTCTCTACTATTCCATCACTTAAGTGTTCTGGGGTACAAAACAGTCTGATCCAGCACTTCATTTCCTGAGGGATCTTTTTAGAGACTTTTAAATATGCTAGTTTCTAAGAAAAGGCAGTCATTATGCCTTTTTACATTTTTAGGTTAATACATCATTAAGAAGCAACCTTGAAAATATACATGTTAAAGACACAACTGAAATGCAATGAATTAGAAAGATAGTGCAAGCCACAAAGCTTGCTTAAACTAGTGGGAAAATAGTCTGGCTCCTCTCAGTTACTAAATGCATTATGCTGCTTATTTTTTCCGTCACAACCAGATTTCCCTAGTTGTTACAGGTTTTCATTTTGACCAGCCAGAGAGTTCCTCAGGAGACAACAAAACAATTTTTATTTATCAAATACCTAAAGACATGATAAAACCGACTCCTACACTATTCTTCTTTTTACTTTTCAGCTTACCTGCTGATAAGTTACTCCAGGGAAACTGTTTGCTACAGTAATACATGACACTGTCTACATGAACTACTTCACATGTTTCATAAATGCATATACACAGCATACTAAATATAATCTAGTTGTATTAATAAGAAAAGGACACTTAACTTTGTGCATTTTCTTTATCACAGCAAGATATCAGACTGAAAAACAAGAATGAGAATTCATACCTGCACTAAGAATTTGCTCTCCATTTTGCCCATGGTATCTGATTTTTGTTGGTGGTGCACTATGTCCCATTCGGCTTCTCAATACACGACCTGTACCACCAGGTCCATCAAAAATCCACACCTGCATCCCGAAACAAGCAGAAAAACAAGGCTGATAAACGCTGCCCTACCAATAGCTGCACCTTTTGTCATTGGAACAGGTTTAGCCGGGAGCTGGTGCAGCAAACTTCACATGCTGGCTTTCACCCTTGACCCTAAAACTCTGGAAGTTTCTGTCACAGCATTAATTGTTTCCTGCTGTTTGTTCTGCTCCTCCACCAAAGGCTGATGGCACCAGAGGACATGCAGCACAAGGCAGTTTTATCAGCAGCAAATCATTTTATCATCAAAATTTTATCATCCAAAACATTAAAAAAATGGACCAAGATTTATGATAGTGTAACAGAATATAAGGTATGGTCCTGGAAAAGTGGATGCAAAGCTTTTTTCTTCAAGGCTACCATGAAGCAGCAAATGAAGCAATGGCATCATGTTAGCAAATCTTTAAACTACAGTCCAGCTGACGAGCCAGTAACTTAAGTTTTGTTGTATTTGTTTCATTTCAGAACTACTACTTCAATCTAAACTAAACATTTACACTCTGCACTCTCTCACAGAAGGAAAAGCAGACAGCAGCAGCCACTGTAACTTACCCGTAGAGCATTATCAGCACCATTAGTAATAAGAAGTGGCTCTCCAGGGACAAATGACATGCCAGCTACTGCTGTGGAATGAGCATCTTGCATCTGACACATCAATTTCTTCTCTTCTAGATCCCACAAACCAATGTGTCCAACTGGGCTACCAGCTGCCATTATTGCGTGTCCATCTGTTCCAAAAATAGAAGTTTAAAAGGCTTGCTTATTGACATTCAGCTCATTTACTTCTCACATCTTAAAACTGATGCAAGAAAAGGCTACAATCAGAAAAAAAAAACCAAATCTCAAGTTGATGCTACAAATAAGATCTGTTTTAACTGCAACAGTCTAATATTTCAATCAGAAAAGGAACAAAGTTCACTGATAATAAAACCAGGATTTTTTTCATATCAGATAACAACAAAATATCTAAATCCAGCAGTTAGCACTAGAAGTTCTGCTTGAAAGCACAAGAGAGAGACACTGACTCCAAAAAACCCACTCTTTCTGCTTCTGAAAAGCGTTTTCACAATATTCTCCAGTACCATTCTTCCTCAACAGGGCCTACATCAATCTATATCCTGGTAAGATTTGCAAATGTCTCTATTCAATGAGAGACTAGATTCAGTATCAGCAGTTCTGTAGAAAGGATCAACATTAAAGTAACTAGTAATTACTACTAGTAATTACTAGTAATTACTACATGCTCGCTAGTCAAGAAAAAGCTGTGGAAATAAACAGCATTCCCCAGTAACATCCACTCAGTAGTCACCCAGCTATTAACATTCTAACTTTGTTTTGGGGAAAGACATTTCTGACAAGTAGATTTGGACAGCAAACTAAGGTGTACTGATCATTCTGCACTAACTCAGCTAACTCTACTGTGTTAACTCTTGGCACACAGCAAGCAAACTTTTCTTTCCTAAAATGCTGTATGTCACACTTCCCATGGACTGAGTCAGAACACTGTTAGAAAATACTATAGAACAGCACTATAAATCAAGATGAAAATGCATGGTCTTCCTTACTACTGCTAACCTCTCTTTATTACTTGAAAGCTAAAACCCTCAGCACAAATTTTGATTCAGAAATGTTTTATCAAAAATTGTTCTTCCCATGTCCCACTTAGTTTTAGTGATTTTATACACATTTTCACTAAAAAATGCTAAGGCTTACCTGTACGAAACGATATCGCTGTGATGGGACCCCAGTCTTGTTGAAATTTCATCAGAGTTTCATCAAACTTAATATTATGTACAATGATATGACCAGATACAAGACCAACTGCAACAACATCCACTGCTGGAGCCTGCAAGAAAAATTGAACAGCAACTAAAATGAGAAAGGAAAAGCCTGCTGCTACACTACTAATACCAACACATTCAAGACAATGTATCTAAATCTGGGACAAATAGTAAAGAAAAAAAATAAGGCATCTCACATGAGATTCTCTATCACCATAATGCAAAACTGAAACCCTGACCAAAAAAAAAAAAAAAAAGGAAGAGATGAAAGATTTTGTGCTTAGTCTCCACTGTTTTCCAGAAGCTGGGAATCCTTTGAAAAACAGATCACCTTAATTTGCCAGTAGGTAATGGCAGACCATTACATACCCCACCACACATCCCCATGTTTACAAGTTTCACCCTGGCCAACTGCTAACCATTTTCAAAGCTGTCATCAATGTTACCAATAAGTTTTCATTAATTTTTATATCTAAGAAAAAAATACAGCAAATACATATAGAAAATCTTTTCTTGATTCAGCAAAATCTACATTTTATCAGCTTCCATAGCAAAATAAATTTAGCAAAAAACTACCAGTGTAATGAAGTTACACATGAATGATACACATCCATCTTGCAAACTGTTTCTGTGAATTTATGATAACATTCAGTGAAAACTATAGATGTGATGAACACTAAATAGTTAAGATGCTAAATGCAACATAAGTAGGACTAGACGAAGAGCAGATAATAAGCTTTCACACCAGTGAGAGTTATTACAATACCTGAGAAAATACAAGCCATCTTTACTGCTGTAATTTTTAACAATGGTATTTTGCTTGCTCTTCTTGACCAGTTATGTATGAAAATAAAATATAGCAAAAATACTAACTTGTGCAAGAGTTGTAACTGCGAAGCCCCATCCTGGAAATGAGTATAAGAGTTTGCTGGAAAATAAACACACAAAACCCATAAATCAATTAACCCTTGGGGATCTTCCATTACAAAAGGACTACTTTATATGCACTTACTAAGAAAAGTAATCATCATTCTGTCCTTATAAATCAGATGAAAGGAAAAAAAAAAAAACACACCTGTGATACTAGTAAGGTTGGGAATGAAACTTACGTTTCAACTTTATTGAAAAATTTAATGTCATGCACTAATCCCACAACTGTGAAAGGCAGCTGCTTCCCTCGCATTTCTGCCACGATCACACCTCTGCAGAATTCTCAACAACGACATAAAAAGCCAGTCAGGGTTCAACTTCTAATAGAATCAAATTCCTCATTTGCAGGGTAACTTCCCTTAATCAAGACACTAATGGGCATTACAAGCACACCCCATCTTGCTCCTTTCAGAAATGGTAATAGTCAAAATGTGAGCAGGACAGCTCACAGACAAGGCAGTACTTACTACGGGTGAAATTGGGAAGATGTCATTTAAGGACACAACTAAAAAACTATTCCATCACCACATGTACAGGTTGGCATTCTTATAAGACTGTAACCAGACAAGTTACCACCTCTCACTTTCCTTTCTTGCCAGATACCATCAAACTTTCCCCTCAGCTCTTTCATTTGTTTTTTCCTTCCCCCTAGCTTTTCCATTCCTATCAACAGAATAATCTATGTAGGGAACAAATAGGCAAAAACACATAATGCTTAACCCAGCAACACTGCCAAAGGAGAGCAGTAACAGTCCCATAAGTTTTTACACAATTAACAGAGAAATTAAGCCATCTAAGACAGACTTTTTGCCATCTAGGATGTACCGCATCTCAGGATGCTGCGACAGAAACTGAAGAGACGTAAAAATACTGTGAGCAAAGACATTTACTTTTCTGTATTTTTAGGTTACTCCTATTTCCTGATTTATCCAGCATATAGGGCATCTCTAAAACATCAAAGTATGAAACAAAAAGAAATCTCAGTGATACAATTTAAAGTATACAGTGGTTATGAAAATAAACACTGAACTATGCAAGCTGAGTTAGGAGAATGAAACACTGATTTACACAGCTGACTAAACATTTGCAGTATGTACATCAACATGCAGGGAAACTCACTGTACTAGTAACTTTCACAAGTTAGAAAAGCATCTAATCTTGACAGACATGAAGTATTGACATTATGAAGGATGATCTACTTGGATGTGCTCAGAGACAACTGCATGTCTATACATCTCTTATTTGAGTGTGAGGCTCATATGCTAGTAATTACCTTCATATTATCTGTCAACACTTCCCTGGACCCAGAAAACCCAAAAAATTACGCTTGGAAGAAGGGAGGCAGAAGGCCTGAACATGCTTTAATTATTATTTTAAGTGCTTTCATGGGAAAGCTATGTGATTCCAAGAAATTAAAGAAAAAAAAAAAAAAAATTCCTGAAAACCCCTGACATTTTGCAAGGAGAGTAAACAACACGCAACCTGAAAGGCATCAGCATTCAGGGAGCAGCAGCATTCTTTGCTCCTGGAGATAAACCAACTGAAAACTTGTGCCAATATTCAGTAAAAGATTCCATGTTCTAAAGCTACTATACTTAAAAGTATTATTTGTTGCACATCAAGCTACTTGGAGCATGAAGTGTGGCCAAGTTATTAAGAACCTTACTTGGATTTTATATTCCATAGCTGCAAGCTTCCTTGTTCACTCCCAAGGAGAATTTTATTCAAATAGGTGCTGGGATGCAGAATTGCAGAAACTGCAAAAGTAGCTTTATCAAAATCTACTTGAAGATATTCTTCTGCAAAAAAAAAGTAAGAAACAGTGTTAATGTGGCTACCATTACAAATCTGCAGGCATGTCATCACTTTAAAAAATGTAAAAGCAGAACTAATGTTTACTTTTACAAATCCTTTAACTGGTGTTTCTCACACTAAAGGATTATCTAATGTGTAACACGACAGGCTCAACTTTGCAACATCTATTGGCTCGAAGATGTATTTTTTCCCTACAAGCCTACCTAGTACAACAGTACTGGCAAAAGTGCAGTGATTTATATCTTTCTGAGGGATTCCTGCTCCTGCCTGAGCAAAACACCTCACCTGACTAGCATGCCTTTTGTTTGTTATAGCAACTTCAAATCTCTAAAGCCTGTTTACAGCCACTATTGAGACACAATATCCAGGGAACAACACTGGTCACATCAATGAGAATGATTTCTAGAAGTTTGGGGCACTGAAGCACTTGACACCGGCATGAGAAGATGCTGACATAATCAGAAGATTATTCATTAGAATTCAGTATTACCCAGTCTAATAAACATCAAGGAATTACAGGATTTCAGAGATAGAGTCAAAGCTGCTGTATTACAGTCTTTACCAGAAAATGGAAAATTAAAATGTAATTTCCACATAACCATTACCTCTTTACACCCACATGGAACCTTCCTGCGTCTCTGCATGTGGTGCAGAATCCATTCATGAAATATTATTGCAAAATTAGGACTTCAGATTAACAATTAAGTAGCACTATCATTTAGGAATATTTTTTATTAAGAACAAACTACTTCTGAATATGTGCATTAACAAAACCCCTTTTTAAATTGAATGTTTAACTGAATGTTTAACAATGCTACCCTATGAAGTAATAAAAAAATTAAAGTGTCGCACCTTCTGACTGTATATTCCAAACAATAAGAATGTTATCAACATCCACAGAGATGACATGATCACCAAAAGGCTGAAGAAGGTGTATCCTTGCCTTGTGACCTTCATATGTATGAACCACCTATAAATTCAAAATAGAAATGCTCTCAGTGTAAGCTGTTAAGCATATCATATTAATGTAATACCTGAATATAACTAATATGGCAGCAACAAGTTTAAATAAAATACATGGAAAGGCCATAAAACTTGAAGTGGAAGACAGATGACTGTACTGACATTTAAAACTGCTGGCAAAAATATTCTACCTAAATATTTTTAATTATTTAATTTCAAGTCATTTCACTTATGTGAATTAACAACTTATTTTTTTATCTTTAAATGACTACTTCATTATGATAATTATTACATAAAACACAGGTCAGCCATTACAGAATTTGCACTTACATTCTCCTGTATTAAGCTTTTTATTCTTTATTCTACAGTTTGTTTCTCTAAAATTGAAGGTACTAAGTATCTACATAAACTGGCATTGGTAGAAAATTAACTGTCTTGAAACCACACACACTATGCAGCTGTGTTGTACTACTAAGCAATAAGTAAACTAATAAAAACCTCTTTGTTCCTGGCAAAAGCATGGAGAATATTGTCGTATGAAGCAAATATCAGCATGCGATCTGCTGCCAAACATGTAATGTCTTGTGCCAAAGCATTACCTGTTAATCAAACAAAAGAAAAGCTGAACAAGTCTCAGGTTTGTAACAAAAGGGAAAGCCCAACAATGTATTTCTTTGGCATGGTGACCCACCAAGAAAGCTTTCCTGCTGAACATTATGTTGAACTTTAGAGAAACACACACAGTCCAGAGGAATGCAAAAATTACCATAAAACATTAAACTGGCAACAACATCATAAGTATCATCAGACTGGTAGATCACAAGGTGGTTCTTTTGAAAAACACTTAGTAATAAATCACTGAACTTTCATTGTAAGTGAAGAGATGTGTTATCTTTGTGAGAGCTGGAAACACAGATGATAAATCGAAGTCTTAGCAATGCTTATTAGGGTAAGTTAGGAAGTGACCCAATCCTGCACCCATTTCCTGATGACAGCTAAAGACACTGGGAATTTACTGCCCTAAGAACACACCTTACTCACCACCTCGTGACTGGTTCAGGATTACCTGCCACTGGGATCTGCTACTTCACTAGCTTAAAAGGTAAAAGAGTCAAAGCTCCAGACCACACTCAGAAACTGCTGGGGTTGTCCCAAATGGTAGAAAACTGAAAAATACACACTCTAGGGAAAAATACTCTCAACACAGGGGAATATAAAAATGCCAATTCCAGCATTTAACAATTGTACAGAGGAACACCAGATCAAAAATCACTGTGTGAGCACACCTATGACACAAACTTGCATGGTCACACACCAGCCTGTCACCACAACGTTGTTTGAATTATTGTCAGACACAAAGAAACCAGCACCTTTGCTGTACTGCAGACACAGCTTAAAAAGGATAAGACTAAAGATTAACTAAGAAAATTAAAAAGGTTGCACTTTAGGTTTCATTTGCTTGAACACATTAAACATCTTCCCACAGCACCTCTGAAGTGACTTAGGCTTACAACCAAGTTACCTAGTACTCCATATGAGCTGTCTGAAGTCTGCTCAGGCTATGACAGTTTAAGGTCCAATTAAAAAGCTCAGAATACCAACTATATAACATTAACAAACCAACACCACCACGCAGAGAGAAGCACACACAGCACTGATTTTTATCAATCACAATTTTGTACATAAACATCTCAATTTCTGAAAAAGCTTAGATTACCTAACATGTAGCCCACTGAATATGCAACATTTCTATGAATTTGTAAGCAGAAAACAGAAGTTATATTAACGTGTTTACAGCTGTTAACTATGTTAACTTGGTCTTCTAAATCTAGTCCTGGTTGTGTGACATTTATTCTCAAGTTTACAGATGCTCTTTTAATGAAAGATACTTTAATTATGAGGTCTCTGTAAAAACTTGGTGGTATATAGAAGCCCCTACTCTTCAAGACAGTGTGCATCCCTCTGAATCTTCTAAATGTCTATTGAAAGGGACCTCTGGAAACCAACTAGTTCAACATCCCACCAACTCCTCCCAAAGCTGGGCTATCACCAGTACTAGGCTGGGTTAACTGCAGCTATGCCCAGCTCAGTCTTGAACACTTCTGGAGAAGGAGTTCTGCTCAGACTCTGCTCTCTACTAACTCTTAGAGCTGTTTTTCCTAACCTCCACTGTGACCCCCTCAAGCTGCAATCTGGGTGCATTGCCTTTTTTTACTTTGTCTACCATCACCACCACAAATTCAGCCATGCCATCTAATTACTCTTCAGGTAGCAGGCTGCCTCTAGGTCTCCCCATATCTTTCCCTTCTTAAGACTAATCAGATCCAGTAGCTTCAATGTCTCCTGCTGTAGGCCCTGACACTCTCCAGCTCCTCAGTATTGCTCCTGCAGGAGGAAGGGAAGCTGTGGAAGGGAAAAACCATGATAACTGGGTATTGCAGTCCAAGTATGGCCTCACCAGCATGAGGTACAAGAGAGTACCAGCCTTCCCTGCTCTGCTGGCTGCATTCCTAATGTAGCCTGACACACAGCCTGCCTTATTCCCAGTTACTGTGTTGTTGGTGCACATTCAACCTGGCACCAGCACAGCCTCAGCTCCTTTTCAGCAGGATGCCATGCAGCCAGTCGGTTCCCAGCTTGTTCTCTCCCAGGTGCAGGATTCTGCACTTGCACTCACTGAACTTGGCAAGGTTCCTGTTGGCCCAGGCTTAGTGTTTTGCAATAGCTCCCTAGACTGAAACTCCAGGATTCTGGGTGTCAGCATCATCTGCAAACTTACCCTGAGAGTGCATGCTGCCTCATCACCCAGGCTGTTGGTGAAGGTGCTGGAGGACACAGGCCCTGCTGTTGACACTCAAGGGTGCTTTGTTCCCAACAGCCCAGTGAATGTCAAGCTATCAATTTATATCCTTTGTATCCAGCAGCATAAACAATTCTTAACACTCCCTGAAGACTTCTATTCCCATCTACACCTCTTACTTTCCTCCTATATCAGACTTCTAATAACCACAAAAACAACAAAAAAGGATCTGAAATTAATTAAGTAAATTAATACTTGAACTTTATTCAGTGCTCAATCCTTAAGGCCTAGGTGCATTCTCTGAAGGCCAAGATGGTAAGAACAGAAAACTCACAAGGTATGCCCCTAAGACAACTAGGTTACAGTTTCACCAGTGGACTTATTTCCAAGTTGTTATCTTATATTTCTGAGACTCCTTTCACCATATTTGAGTGTAAATATTAGTGCATACAGTTTATTTTTTGCTTCAGAGTTGAGAATCAAGTGCAGATGTCAAACATGTTAAAAAAGCCCCAAATAAAAGGAACAATCTTAGAATACTTACTCACAGCAACAATACCAAGCTTCTTCACCTGCAATTGAAATGTTAAAAAGGTGTTTTTAGTGATTGATTGAAATGAATTCACTATAAACAGAAATTAAAACTTCTAGGAATGATAGTAAATGAGATGAATTCGCATACCCCACAAAAAATAACTATTCATCTTAGTTTACAACAGTTGTCTGGAGGAAAACGTAGACAGCAGGTCAAAAGGGATGGGATATACATTTGCCAAAAGAAAGCCACTCAGTAACTTGTGCTTCCTGATGTATTTTACTCTAATACAAAGGAAAATAAGGTGATTTTAAAACACCATGCAGAGCTTGGGCAACTTAGTTTCCTCATAATCTCTGTTTCGACTTTATTTTCACTACAACTGCACAGTATTCTGATTTTATCTCTGTTCATACAGAATCTGCTATAGTTGCAAGCATCTTTGCCCAGTGATGACCATTACTATTTTAGTCCAAAGTCTGTGAAGGACAGGAGTGAACACTGAAAGGCACCATAAAGGCACAGGAAGTTCCATGCTGTCTGCACTCTGCTGCTCACTTACAACCACTCGATTCGATTCTGTTTAGTTACTGTCTCTATACCCTGGATCAGCTTTGACTGTGCCCAAAGAGGTCGTCAAGTTTCCTTCTCTGGACACATTCAAAACCATCTGGACAAGTTCCTGCTCCACTTGCTCCAGCTGACCCTGCCCTGGCAGAGTGAGTGGTACTGAATGATGTCCAGAGGTCCCATCCGACCCTAAAAGTTCTGTGATTCTGCACTGCAAGAAATGAGTCCATATCACAAGCTTTTCACCCTGCAGAACTTAATTATGCCCATCTGCTTCCACGGAAGAGATTTAATAGGGTCCAACTGCCTGCATCCCCGCCTACCCCCCAAAAAAGATGTGCAGCCCTCAAACGCTAACCCACAGCTTGCCGTGCTGCAGGTGAACTTTGGTTTATCTTGCAAAGAAAACCTTCAGCACCCGGGCGCTCTCCTGGAAGGATGGGCTGTGCCGAACCAGCCCATTCCCGGCCTGTTTCGCCGGCAGCATCCCTCATTCCCTCCCTCCGGGCCGTGGTACCCGAGAGCATCACGGCACTCCGCACACGCTCCCGCACCGGGATGCCGTGATGCTCGGGGAGGATGCTCGGAGGAAAAGGCGGGTCTTCCCGAGGCTGGGGAAGGATGCGGGGTCGGCGCGGCGGGGAGGGCGGGGATGCCGCCCCGTACTCACGTTGTAGGTGTGGATGCTGCGCCCGACGGCGGTGGCCACGTAGAACTCGCGGTGGCGGCTGTGGTAGCGCAGGGTGTGCGGGACGGGCCCGCTGAAGAGCCCGAGCACCCGGAACGCGGCGAACAGCCCCGCGCCCTCCCGCGCCATCGCCCCGCACGTGTCCCCGTCCGTATCCGTGTCCGCACCCGCCCCCTTCCCGCAGGAAGTGCCCGCCGCTTCCGCCGCCCGCCCCGCCCCGCACCCCGCCCCGCATCCCGCCCCGTGCCCGCCCCGCATCCCGCCCCGTGCCCACCCCGTGCCCACCCCGTGTCCGCCCGCATCCCGCCCCGCATCCCGCCCTGTGCCCTCCCCGCATCCCGCCCCGCCCAGCCGCGCTGCCCGCACCGCGGGATACGCCAAGGATTCCTCGCAGCCACCCTCTACGCGTCTTGTGCTTTTATCCTTCGTGGCTTTGGTTTTTTATTTTATTTTTTAATGCCCTTTTATTGTTCGATTTGGTTTGATTAGCTTTGGTTTTTTCCTTTTTTTTTTTCCTTTTTCCTTTTAAAATCCCCTTTTATTCTTGGTTATCCCCTTTCTCCTCGCAAAGTGCCGCGTCCAGCTGCAGGCGTGAGCGGAGCTCCGACGGCGCGTCCGTACCCCCGGGACCGTGGGGTGCCCGCTGCGGCAGCCGCTCCGTTTCCAGAGGTCTTCCTTGTGCTTTGGTTTTTTTGTTTGGGTTTTTTTTTTTTTTCGGTTTGGTTTTTTCCCCTTTTGTTTGTGTGGGGGTGGGTATGTGTTTTTTTCTTTCTTAACAAGTTATGCATGCTAAAATAAAACGCGCAAGATGACTCCGTTGCGATGACTTGCAAGGCGGGCAACAAAAGTGAAGTTTACACACACACCCCCACCCCGCCCCAGGCCAGCTATCCCAGGTTGTTGTAGCTTCTCCACACCGCCATGAGCTCCCGGGCCTTGCTCCTGTCGCACGGGGCCGGGGTCACCGCACCCCGCCACCGCACCGCCCCGTCGGCGCTCCCGCTGCCGCCCCGCGGTGCTGGCCCCGCACCCTGCCGTGCCGGGCAGTAGCCGGGGCAGTGGCGCCGCAGCACGGACACGGTGTCCCGCCACAGCGCCGGCCGCTCCCCGCATCCCCGAGCCCGCTCCAGGAGGCACTCCAGCAGCCGGCCCGCTCGCTCCGCCCGACGCGAGTCCTGCGGGAAGACACCTGGTCACCACCCCGGCCCTCAACCCCCTTCCCCTTCAGCGTTGCCCCATGCGTCCCTAAAGAGAGGTTGTCTATCTACCCCTTCTCTCCGCCTCGCTCCTCATCCTTGCCCCCTTCTCCCCGCTTTCTCTTCTTTTTCTTACCTTCCCCTCTCCCGCCTTTCCCCACCCCCCTTTTACCTATTTTTCCCTTTCCCTCCTCTCTGTCCACCCTTTCCCCCTTTCTTAACCCCTCCTTCCCACACTTTTTTTTCCTTTTTTTCTTTTTCTTTTTCATTTTCTTTTTTTTCTCTTTTTTTTTATGGAAAGGGGATGCCACCTAGCCGCCGGGGAGTGCGTGCACCCGGGCGAACCTCGGACTGGTGCGTGCCCGTCGGCTGGAAGGGCGCATCCTCGCAGGTGTGAAAATCGAGTTGTAGCTCCTGGAGGGGAAACAACAACAGAGGATGCTTGTTAAAGCCACGGCCCCTTGAGTCGCCGTCGCCGGCTGCCAGCCCTGTTGGGCACCCCGCTACAGACATCCCTGCTGCCTCGGCGCGCCGCGCCCCCCGCACCGTCCCGTCGGGGCCTCGGGGTGTTTGGGTGGCTGCGGGAATCGGGAGGCGGCGGTGCGGGGCAGCCGATGCTGGGCTGCCCTGGGCAGCTCCGGGCTGTGGTGCCCGAACCAGCGACAGAGGTTTCTTGCCCCAAAAAACACCGCCCGGTCTTTCCGCTATGGGCGGGCTGCGCGTGTGAACCATCCGCGTAGCTTCTAAAACCACTTTTCACCTTCGCAACCGTGACACCGTCTTCAGCGTCGGCGGAGCATTTTACAAGCGACTTTCAGTCCTACGGGTCTGCAAGGCGCTGGGAAGGGTCGGGTAGCGCTCTGGCAGCGGCCGCCCGGGCTCCTGCTCTCCGTCCCTGACAGTCCCAGCTTCAGCGAAGCACGTTTTAGGAAGGTCACCGGAGGACAGTTGGACATAACTTCAAGGTCCTGTTTCACAGGCACCGATTTACTAAACTAGCCAACTCCCGGCTTGCTAATCGAGATTTTCAGAAAGTAGCTGCCGGTGGTCAAGGATAAAAACGTGGAGGCAGTGCCGTCCCGACAGTTTCCCTCCGATGCCACCAGAGAAAGCACCAACCTCTTGTGTAAAGATCTTGTCTGCATCCAAAACGTTTAGTAGATCCTCTTGTATCATCTCGTGGTTACAGTGGCTGAAATTGTAGGTGAATCCCCGGGGTAAGAAGGCGATCTGAAGAAAGATGATCAAGCCACAAAGGACTGTGTAAGAAAAAGCCAAAGGTTAATTCTCCTGCACCGCTACGTGACCCGAAAAGGCACGGAAGACAGATCTGAAGAGAGGGATTCCCGTGCTTCGGAAGCACTAGAGAAACTGGTTGGTTACCCTTGTGATTATCCATGGTGTCTTTACACGTTGTTTTTCTCCTCCCAGGCTTCAGATCGTTGCTGGCTTCATATATGTACCTGTACGCCTACGGAAATAAAGGTTTCCAATTCCATAACCGGGGCTCATTTGGACGTCTCATACACCTCTTTCCAGAACTGTAAATAATAATTACTCAGTCTTGAAGTTGTGTCACTGATTCGAAAAGAAAACCGGGATAACGAATAATAATCAAAGGCAGCGTCCGAACCCAAAACAAAACAAAAGCAAACACAAAAGCTCCGCAACAGACAATCTTGCATGAGACAAGTGGGAATAGCCTTCATAACTGCGTGGGGTGCACCTTCGGCGTGGACCGTTTAGGTAACACAGGATTTTCTCTCAAGGGCTAGAAAAGAATGCTTCAAGGCACCTGTAGAGGGACTGCCCGGGGGTGGCCGCTCATACCCTGCACACGGAGGTTGCAAGGGGCATCTCTAGTGCATCTTTTTAACACGCTAGCGCGGGAGCGGGTCCAGGGTAGTGGTTATTTCCCCACGCCGCCAGCAGTTGTGGGAGTTTTTTTCTCTTGAAGGTGAGTATTTTGCTTCCCACTTTCCCCGAGGAGCACCTTGGCTTGCTCAGGCTGCGGGAAGCGTCGGCGAGGAGCCGGCTGCACCGGGCAGTGGGGATCGGGATGTGGGAGACATCGAGGAACAGTCTGCCCCGGGCGCTGGGGACGGGGATGCTCAGGACGACGAAGGACAGGCTCCGCCAGGCACTGGGGATCGGGATGTGGGAGACGTCGGGGAACAAACAGGACGCCTCTGGCACTGGGGATCAGCATGAGGGGGACGTCGGGGGACAGTCTGCCCCGGGAACTGGCAAAGAGGGTGCCGGGCCGAAAGGAGGCACGGCCCCACTGCCTCCCTCGCTCCCAGGAGCTCTTTCTCCGAGGGCGGCCGGCACCGACGCCTCTGTCACGGTCTGCACCAGCTATTGCCTGGTCCCGCTAAAGTGTTTCAGGGAAAGTGCCCCGGGAGCCTCTGCGGAAGCGCCGTCCGGGGGCGTGCTCGTTTTCGGGGAATGCTCCTCCGGCATGAATCATGAGGGAAACCCTGGAAGGCTGCCGCGGCCGCTGGGGGACAACGCGCCTGTCTGGCCCGCTGAGCTGGGGACGAGCCAGAGCGGGTTAGTCATCCGTGCACGCTTGAGTGGGTTCCCGCCCCGCTCTCCTCCTGGGTTTATCCATACTCTCGGCCCTTATTTCTTCCTGATCTACATATCGCATCCCAGCCGGGATCTGCCTTTTCCTCCTCCCGGGCTCCCAGGAGGGACAGGCACCGGGGCAGCCGCTCAGAGCTCCGAGTCTCTGGTCCAAAGCGCGGCCACAGCCCTGTGGCTCTGTGAATGTGTGTATGTGTCTGGTTTCTTTGTGTGTGTTTATACATCTAGTCAAAACCGACGTTTCAAAGTCGGTGCCTCCAAAGCTGTTGCAGCAGTGGTTGCAAAGCAGGTACACTGAGCTGCAGCTGATCTTGGGTGGCCCTTAAGAAGGCTTGAGTGTCCTATCAGGGTGCTTAGCTTCATCGCTTTCACAATGTTCCCAAGCAAATTTCAGTTTCCTAAAAGGATATCTCGTTTTCATATTCCAGGAGGGGGTTTATTAACTTGCAAAGTCATGTGCCTTCATCTTTCTCGGAGTTTTCTGTCTAAGGTTGCTAATGGACTTCATAAAAGTAAGTTGATAAAAATGTGAGTCTTCTAAATAGCTTTATGTTTCTTGTCTTACAGCTGCATAATCAAAGGTGCACCCTGGCCTAAAGAGGGTCACCTTAGGTGAGTTTTGTTGTACATCTGCAAACCAGCATCACAACCAATGACAATTCTATTCGTGCCATGAATGCAGTGTAATACTGATCTAAGGACTAGGAACATTGACACGGTCAGACGAGGGTAGAAGGACAGGTTCTCACCCGATGGTAGGTTGAAGAGCGAAAACGGTTTATTAAA
>JAWMRC010000089.1:13739863-13827985 GCA_035584755.1 Thripadectes ignobilis
CCCAAGCGAAACTATGCTGACAGCTCTATCCACTCTTGGAAAATCTCCTCTCCGTTGCTCTGACATTCTCCGACAGAACATGTTATTTTTTACTTTTCATTGTTCATTTGTCTTTACTGAATGGGACACGAACCCCTGTGAATAGTTAAATAAAGGTGTTTATTTGTCCTTACTAAACATGACGTAGTAATCCTTGAAAGAGGTAAAAGGTACAACTTTGTTTTAATGCAAATAAAGCTGGGTTGAAATTCTTTTTCATCTCTGTTAATATGCACAGGCTTTTATTTCTGAAACTGTGTCTCTGAAGTTAGTAGTAAAAAAGATTGCAAAAGACACTGGCAATATAATCAGATTTGCAAATTAAAAAAATGTGTTTCTTAAAGGAAGAAAAAAGACAATTTGGCATTCAAAACTTGCTTGTAAGTTCAAGTGAAAATCTATTAAGAAAAAATAATTAACTTACTTTTTCTTTAACTGCTTTTTTAAATGCAAAATTTCTGTAAACAAATAGTGCCTGTCAAGAACTATACTACTCTCTAATGTGCATCCAGAAATGACCTCAAAAATGGCAAATTCTGATGAATATGTGTTCAAGTTGCTTTCTATTTTAACTTCCTCAGACATAAAAGTTCAGTTATTCATTTGTGTGCCAGAGAGGCAGGGTGTAAAAGAGGAATTTAGAAAAATCTGTTTATAACTAGCAATTCAAAATTTTTAACTTTTACTTGCTCCAGCCATAAGAACACAGCTTTACATCTGACAGCGACTTTTGACCAGAGCAGTTGGCCAAATTCAAAGGATTTGTAAGTGATTTCCATTAAGATAAATAAGTTGTGACAAGAGGAATTTTTCTGATGGACCTTTATTCTCAAAGGGCACCCACTTCTTCCTTAATCCCTGTTTCCTGGTTGCATTGAAGACCTCACATTTGTGATGGTGCTTGAGCAGCAGGAAAATGGGATTGAGAAATAGCTGTTGCTACTTTAGTGCAGGTTGAGATGCTATCTGTGTGGGTGGGACTGCTGCCAGCCCTCACCAGGAGAAGAAGCATTCAAAGCCAACACAAAGGTATTTTGGTAGACATTTCTGATCAATATTATGAAATTTTTGGCATGATTTACTAGCGTGGCTCATATTTGCTGAGCCAATTTTGATTGTTTTTTCTTGGTACATGTAACTGAAAGGCAAACCTTATGCTTTTTTTTTTTTCCGTAAACATGAGCCATATTTTATCTCCTAAAATATCTTGCCACTACAAAAATGCCATTGTATCCAGGATGCTTAACTTATTTATACTTTGGATATGCAGGATGTGGAAATTTATGAAATTATGAAATTATGTAGTTGGAAAGGAGAGATGAGAAGAGATTACAGCAGTGATGTTACAGATAACATTCATGCCCAGAGCATGGGGGTAAAAAGCTCAGTGGCCTTACATTTTTTTCATATATTTTGTGTTATAAGAATTCTATTTCTGAAAATGATGCATTTTTTTTTTCTTTTCAGTATCATAATTTCCAACATAATGGCAACCATTTTTTTTTTACATTCCTATATGGTGCTTGGACACTGCTCTTCCTGGTCACAGGCACACAAAACTGGCTGGTTGTCCCTATGCATATTTAGGATCTTACCTCCTTGAACACAAGCAGCAGCTGAATTCTGGTCATGACCTCCACATGCTGCTTGGAAAATGCGTGTATATCCCTGTCAGGAGCACCTGAGGGTGACTGATGGCTGGCAGTGAACAAAACAGCTCTGAGAGGGTGTAGCAGCTGTTGCCTGTGGTACACCTTGGCTTCAAAAGACATTGGTAAAACATGGGAGTATATCCATGTTATTGGGAAAAATCCCTAACAATTTTTACCACATATGGCTGTGGTATATAATGGTATTCATTTTGGTACTTGCCATCTAGACCATCAGCACATTGCAGGACTTAGGCAGGTGAGTCCTGAGATGAATACAGAATAACTTTCTCAGAAGGCTCCCAATGCTGATGGGCACACAGAAAACTCTGGGCTTGAACACCGAGTCATCTAAGTCCCACAACATCAACAGGTCACACATACTTTGTTTTAAAAGCTTCATAAAGATCTCAAAGCTTTCCTCAGTACTGTTTGTTTCTAACACTGACCACCCATGTCCTCAGGAAAGTGAGCACCCATCAGGAAGGGAAGCTTCAGCACCAGGAGCCAGACTGATTGCTACTTTGCTTTGGCAGGGTCCACACTCTTAGCTGAGATCCTTTCCAGTCAGGCTGACTAATCATAACCGTGGGGATCTGTTATCCTCCAAGCAGATCAGTTGCTAGAAGGCATAAAATACACATTACTAGGAGGAGCCACAGTGATCACTGCCAGAAGACCACAAAGACTCATTGCACTTGAAGTTACTATTATGGCCCTTAAGGGATTGCAGTCTGTGGGTTAAAAAACGTTTGTCTGACACATTGTCACTATCTATTCTCTTGCCATCTTCATTTTACCTGTCCAGCCATCTTCTCCCACCACATCGCCAATGTCAGCCTTTGAGTCTTTTGCCCTTCTATTCTTACCCAGTCCTGATCATTTTCTAAGTCCACTGTTAAATGCTTTTTTTCTGAGCCTTTACCTTTCATGGGTAAAGAAGAGTCTGCCTTCTGTCAAACTCCCTGTTTACTTTCTCCCACTCCTCATCTTTTGAAATCCCATGAGAAGTTATTAAAAATATATCTCAAGGTATCAGTTGCACAAATGCTAAAATACCAAAATTGTAAATATGTCATGCTTCTGGGGATTCTTGGCTCATTTGAATTAAGGCTGTTCCTTGAAATGTAGCTTGGATTTCCCAAGTTACTGAATTACAATGACATTACAACAGTGCCGCCATTTTTTTATCCCTTTTTTCAGTACTGCTCAGGTATAACTTCAATATTTTTTCTCAAATGTAATGTATTTACACTGAAACTTATCTTTGTTCAAATCCAGTGTGCCTGTAAAATCTGAACAAATGGAAGCCATCACTTCAAACTTAAACAAAAGAACTCTCAGCGTGCTGCTGAAGTATAATGGACCTTTGCATTAGAATTGAATATCCACTCACTGTCATTACAACTGGATATGCTGTATAGAAAATGTTTTTTAAACCACCAAAGCAGGGCTAGGAAGCTCAATGCAATAACTTTTCCTTCAGGCACTACCTTTGAAGCCACCACATTTAGCCAGGTGGGTCAAAGATTTTTCTAGCTAGCAGAGATGATGAAAAATCAGTTCCTACTTTTGAAATATTTCACCAAATATTTGGGGTTTGTCTCATCCAAGAATTATTTCAGTAGAAATCCTGTTGAACTATTGATGTGTTTTGTCAAGGGAGAAACCCTGAGGCACTTACTCAGCAAGGTGAATTTAAAACTCTTGACTTCTTGAGAAAGTCAGACTCACTGTTGAAGGCACTGAAACTGAAAGGGCATCCTTATGTTTATCAGTCATGGCATCCACAACTTCTGGAGAAGTGGAAGAATGTTATGGAATCAACTGGAAATGCTGACAGCTAAATAACATTTCATTTTTCTGGTACAAAACTGATAATCTTTAAACCCCTACAGTTTTAAAGCCTGTTCATTCTTCTATATTTGGTCTTCTATACACTATGTTTCTTATTTTAACTTTGAACAATGATGGTTTTATAACATGGTTCTGAACATTCCAGGTGCACACTGTTTAAAATGATTATAATTAGACTAACACTGCTCTGACCTTGTCATTGTCAGTGTAATTAAAGGGTACTATAAAGAAAAAAAGATTTGTAATATTTTTTTTCTCACAGATATTAGTAAAGTCAATTATGTAATTGACACGTCTCAATGAGACGATAAATTCTAAATTAAGTGTTAATTCTACTGAGATATCATTCACTATGGAAAACAACATAACCTTAATAGTACAAACAACTTGCTATCAAACAATTTCTTATCTTGCTATTTATGACTGAAAAATAAAAGCTCACTGCTAACAAGCTTGTGCCTTTCTGCTAATTAAGTAAAAACTGAAGTGATTCTAGCCAATACTGGAAGGTCCAGATCAAAAAAGGGATTAAGCTGTTGTGCTTCAAGGGCTGCAGAAATAATCAGAACTAAGCTCCTTCATATTCACTGGATCCATTTCACATGATCCAACTACAGCATGCTTTACTTTTTATTAAAGGAACATAGTATTTACCTGAATTTTCTCTCCTTCTAGTCTCCAATAAAACAATATGCCAAAAATCTACTGTATATAAATAATGCTGAATTATATATTGCCAAGAAAGACTACCAACTAGAGTAAGACACAGATGTAGTTCAGCCTCAGGGAAAGCAAATAGAAATTCCTGGTAACTGGAACCAAGAGGATGTCCAACTCTCACTGTACTCTTAGTTTAAAGTATCACTCGGAACTATGATTCTCAATACTGCTGCTCAGCTGTTGCATATTCCAGCAATATTCACTCCCTATAGGAAGCCCTCTACCCAGAAGTCTTCCTTAATAACGTTCCAAATAGCTACAGAATCACAGAATAGCTTTGGTTGAAAGAGACCTTAGAAAGCATTTGATTTCAAATTGCCCCTCCACCCCGTCCCCTGCCATGGGCAGGGACAACTTTCACTAGACTGGGTTCCTGAAAAACCTATCCAACCCGGCCTTGGACACTTTCAGGGATGGGACATCCACAGCTTCTCTGGGCAACCTGTTCCAGTGCATCACCACCCTCACAGTAAGGAGTTACTTCCTACTATCTAATCCAAACCTACATTCTTTCAATTTGAAGCCATTCCCTCATGTCCTGTCACTACATGCTCATGTAAATAGTCCCTCTCCATCTTTCTTGTGGGCTCCCTTCAGGTACTGAAAGGCTGCAATTAGGTCACCCTAAGCCTTCTCTTCTCCAGGCTGAGCAATCTCAATTTGCTTTCCCTGTAAGAGAGAGGTTCCATCCCTCTAATCACCTTGGTGGCCTCCTCTGGACTTGCTGCAACAGGTCCCTGTCCCTCCTGTGCTGGGACCCCAGAGCTGGAGGCAGCCCTGCAGGTGGGTCTCACCAGAGCAGAGCAGAGGGGCAGAATCCCCTCCCTCCACCTGCTGCCCACCCTGCTTGGGATGCAGCCCAGGACACCCTTGGCTCTGTGGGCTGTGAGTGCACATGGAGGGCTCATGTCCAGCCTCTCACCCACCAGCTTCCCCCAGTCCTTCTCAGCAGGGCTGCTCTCAATCTGTTCATCCCTCAGCCTGTGTTGATATCGGGGATTGCCCTGACCCAGGTGCAGCACCTTAGTCTTGTTAAACCTCATGACATTCCCATGAGTCCATTTCCTCATCTTGTCCAGGTCCCTCTGGATAGCATCCAGTCCTCCAGGTGTGTCAACAGCACCACTCAGCTTGGAGTCATCTTGCAAATTTGGCAAGAGCGTACTTGATCCCTTCATCTTTCTCATTAATAAAGATACTGAATAGCAGTGGTTACCATATGGACCCCTGAAGGACACATCTCATGGTCTTGGATTTGCATCTTTGCAAACGACCCATGCTCTCAAGACAGGCTATAGAAATTACAGCACATGGCAGCACCTTACAGATCACTGCTTTGTACTGCCCCACTTGTCAGCCTGAGAGAGCTGGAAGAATATCTGCACTGAAAGCACTGCAGTTTGCTTTTTATTTCTGCATTTATGGCTCCCACCCTTGCCAGCCCAATAGAGAGACAGGCAGGCTGCCTGTCCTGCTCATGGGGTGGGCAATGGCATTTTCCACTCACTCTAGAATCCAGAGCAGAGTGTGAAGGAGCTACTGACTCCCCTCCAGAGGTGACAGCATCTTCAGCATCACTCCTAGTGGGGACTGGAGCCTAGAAATGGAATTTTTATTTCCTGCCAAAACTACCCTCCCTCCTGCTGGTACTTTGTTCACCAGCTGGCCAGATGGTGTGCTTTGAGATACACCTATTCCCAAAAGTCACTGGAGTATTCTATTGGATAAGGTAACCTGCAGCTTGTGTGAGACTAACAAAGGTGAAATTTGGGTAAAACATGTATATCCATTTTGTATGTTCATACGTTATGTCCCATTCCAGGTTTCATGTCCTCTCATGTCCTTCGTGTCCCTGGGCACACACCACATCTCTGGAGAGTCTCTGCTAGCAGTTGCCGAGCTACACCCCATGCCCCAGCCACTTGCCCTCTCAGCCCTGCTGCCAGCCCTGCTTGCTCTCTCCAGAAGTCTGCTTTCAGATGACCCAAATGCCACCCATCTCTCTGTCTTTAACTTTCCTCTTACATGGTCATGCCTCCTGTTAGCAGCCAGGCTGGGTGAAACGCAGAGGATAGGGGATGTGTGTCTTGCACCCATTCCCAAGTGGGAAGAACCAGTTCAGACCTACTGCTAGTGTTGGTTGGTTGCATTTATGGTTTGACTGGAACAAAACTTTTCCCAGGAGTTCTGTGTGATTAGGAAACATGGTCAGTGGTCGAGGTATCAGTACAGACTTTGAACCCAAGACCAGTTTAATTTCACAGAAAGGGTGAACCCTGAGCTAAGGGAATGAAGAGTTCAGGTCTGTGCTGCAAGATAGAGGTGTTTGACATTCAAAACAGGGTGAAAAGGAAGTGGGACAGACAGGAAAATGAGACTTTGAATTTAGATCTGTACTTAAGCAGTGTTAGGAAGGAGGTTCTCCCTTACAGGGAGGCAGAAGCCTTATTCCTCTGTACCCACATGAAGCATGACAGAAGCCACGTGGCAGCATGGAGCTGACTGACTGCACACATCTTACCAGGTGACCATGTAACAAAAAATGTACCAGTGAGTAAACCTACATCCTCTGATGTCACAGTCAGGGGCCTGTTTCACTCAAAATTAAGCAGGAAAGAGGGAGGTCATAGGGAGAGGAAATGTAAATAATGAAGATTTTTTATGTCTCTTTCCCTGTGGCACAGGGAATGTAGAATGTCTTACTGGGAATTACGCATGGACAGTAGGGTTGTGACCTGCAGGGAACTAAAAGTCAAAATATTTGCTCAACTGCAGCTGCTCTGTGTCCACTCACAGGCAGCAGGGAGTAAGAGGAAACTGAGAGCCAGTTCCTGCTGCAGATGGAAGTGGGATCTGGTACATTAAACCAAACTGAGAGACATTGCTCTTAAAGCCTAGATGACCAGGTTCAAAAAGGATTGTGACTGGGAAATGTCTTCTTACTCATGCAAGTCTATCTCTGTGTAATGTCTTCTGACGAAAACTATGAACAGCTGGAGGTAACTCACTCTGGTATTTGAAAGTTATAACTGTTTGTATGTTGGAAATGAATATCTTAACCACGCATTTGAGGTCTGTTCCATAAAGAATTTAAAGCCTTCTGGGACTGATGTTTGTGTAAAACCAGACATTTTGGTGGCTTCTGAGTTGAGAGGTTGCTAACCTGTTTTCGTTATGTGGGTCTTGATTCACTGTGTGTTATGCCGTGTGAAACAAATCAAAGCTTTGCTTTCAATTCTGTCATTGTTTTAAGAGAGCCACAGTCTGATTTTCTGATTGTGGGAAGAAGACAGAAAAGCAGCAGAGCCATGGTTTGTGGAACTGGAGGAGACCCTGCTATCTGAGACTCCACATCAAGAAGGTTCTTCATACGCCATGTGCCAGTCCTCAGGGTTTGCCACACAAGCATTCACACATTCACACAAAAATAGCTTGGTCAGAATTTGGTTGAGAACAGGACTTATACTTTTTAAGTTCAAAATACTATTTTCCTAAACTTTTTTGTTTGTTAAAGGAAGCAATTAAAAAGGAGAAAAAGCCCCCACCAAACAAACCAAAAAAACAAAAAAAACCAACCTGAAAAAGAGATCATAGAAACTTAAATTCACATTTGTCTCATTATATGCACACAAGGTCTTAAAATAGAAAGATATTGAAAGACTGGCAGAAATATTCATGACAATGGTTTTTGGGAAGATTGATGCAAAGTTTAACATCATGTTGTATAGGATGAAATAACTCAAAGGAAACATTAATAAAGTACAGTTTGTAGATTCAATAAAATTATATAAAGACAAGAGAAACCAGAAATGTTAAAAAATGTTGTCTAGTAAGTAACATGTTTCGCTGGGAAGAACAGACTGTGGATTATAAATGTAAGAACATTGTTTCCAGTAAAATACAAAGATATATATAATTTCAAGGAAAAACCCCCAAAACTAGGAGATATTAATGAGTTTACATGTGGCAATCTTTTCACATAAAGATATTTTTCAAAAAGTTAAGTTTTCTTTGAAGGACAAACCATCATTACCTATAAGTATTTTCTAATTTCTCAGTTTGCAAGTTATTATCTTTGTGCTGGAATTGAATAGTATATAGAATCAGAAGAGAATCACAGAACAGCCTGGGTTAGAAGGGACCTTAATGATTACCTATTTTCAACCCCTCTGCCATGGGTAGGGACAACTTTTCCTAGACCAGATTGCTCAGAGCTCCATCTAACTCCTATTTAGATGAAAACATTTAGATGTTCATTGCAAAGAAATGTTTAAGGTGGATATTTTGCATATGGACATTCAATACTCCTCATTTATGTAATAACTGTTGCCTGAATTGTAAGGTGTTTTTCTATAAGGAGAAGAAACACAGATGGTACGAATGAATTACTACTGTTGCACAGTTTTATTCAGTTCCAAGGAATGTATGTGCAATGTATTCCTGGAGGCTGTGAAAGGTGGTGTGGAATAAAGGAAAAAAGTGTTTTTGCCAATGCTCTTAATCTCATGATAGGGGTCAGGGCATAAGCCTGGATCCTCCAGATTTCCATTTGTTTAAGAACTTTCTTTTATTTCTCCTGAATCTCAGAGAAAGATGGTTAAGCAAGTCTCCTTCTGGTTTTGCTCTGAGAACCAACTCTGTGGTAGAAATTATTATATATTAATTGTAATATCATGGAATTGTAGAAACATGGAATCACTTAAGTTGAAAAAGACCCTTACGAGTACTGTGTCCAACCATAAGCATGATACTGACAAGTCCACCACTACACCCTATCCCCAGGTGCCACATCTACCTCTCCTTTAAATACCTCCAGGGATGGTGATTCTACCACCTTCCTGGGAAACCTGTTCAAATGTCTGATGATCTTTTCAGTGAAAAAGCTTTCCCTCATCTCCAATCTAAATCTTCTTCTGGCACAACTTGAAATCTTTTCCTCCTGCCCTGTTGCTTGTTACCTGGGAGAAGAGACTGACCCCCACCTGGCTACAACCTTCTTTCAGGGAGTGGTAGAGGGCAGTAGGATCCCCCATGAGTGTCCTTTTCTGCAGGCTAAACACCCCCAGCTCTCTCAGCCATTCCTCATAGGACTTGTGCTCCAGACCCTTCCACAGCTCCGTTGCCCTTCTCTGGACATGCTCCAGGACCTCAATGTCTTTCTGGTCAAGAGGAGCCCAAAAGTGAACACAGGATCCCAGATGTGGCCTCACCAGTGCCCAGCACAGGGAGACTATGAGAAGTAGAAAAACCGGTTTTATTACAAGCAAATAAACTGAACAAGATTTACTAACCTAAGGCTTATTTTTGTTTTTGATTGTTACTAACCTATAAGCATTTTGCAGAGGTTGCAAGGCATCCAGTCCAGTTTGGGAATGTATGCCAGGGATTAAGCATTTGGGAAAAGGGCAATTACATATTAATTAAGAGGATAGCTGACACAACTTCATGCCATGTGGTTAACCATGTGGCCAGATGGAGGCTGACATATTGCCTGAACCTCCATCCCTGGCATGAGGGGTGTCACAGAAGAGCCAGTCCGAGAAGAAGAAATGCCCCACCCCGTGTTGTAAATGGGGTTGGATCTTAAGAAAGTTTAAAAGTGCTGTCTTTGAATTGGAATGTGTGCTTCTAGGCATCCTGTGTGACCTGGACACCCAACACGTGTTGTAGCCAAATTTCCTTTTTGTTATATTCCTTTTGTTTCACAGACTTTTGCCGATTTTTCTAAATTTAATAAAAGAAATTTTTCTAGACAGTCATTGCCCTGGTCCTGCTGGCCACGTTATTTCTGATCCAAGCCAGAATTCCAATAGCCTTCTTGACCACCTGGGCACCGCTGGCTTCTATTCAGCTGCTGTTGACCAGCACCCTCAGGTCCTTTTCTGCTGGGCAGCTTTACAGCCACTCTGTCCCCACCCTGTAGAGCTGCAGGGGGTTGTTGTGACCCAAGTGCAGGAGCTGACACTTGGCCTTGTTGAACTTCATACCACTGGCCTCAACTTACTGATCCAGCATGTTCAGATCCCTCTGGAGCGCCTTCCTACCCTTCAGCAAATCGACACTTGGGCCCAAGTTAGAGGCATCTGCAAGCTGACTGAGGGGGTACTTGATTCCTTTGTCCAGAGAATAGATAAAAATATTGTCCTGTTTCCAGTGGCTGGGACCGGTTTATCACTGTATGGGTTTAACCAATATTGTGTGTTCTACACCCTCTATGCTATTTCTCATGAACTGTCAATAATGGATCATTTGCAGCAGCTGCCCAGGGCACACCTGACACCTCAGGCTACAAAATGGGTGTTAAAGGACCCTCTGGGGCAGCAGAGTGTTTCTGTCTTCACACCAGTGACTCAGTCATGATAACTCCCCCTGGGGAGGCATCAACACCGTCACACCCAGCCTGAGGGGCCATGTCTGCTAATGGGCCACGAGGGACTGGCACAACAGGCAGTTATAATGACCCAGACCATCAAAGATTGCAAAAATATCCCATGACTAACAGAGTTAAATCACCCATTGTGAAAATCCCTGCCCTGGGAGAGGTATTGATCATTCCCACCCGAACCCGAGCATATATAATCTTGGGGTTTGGGAAATTCTGGTACCAGTCTTTGGATCCAGAGGAGGACCACAACCTCAACAGGACTGGGACTACCATTCTCAACAAGACTGTGACCATCATCCTCACCAACAGGTTTTCCTTTTACTTTGCGCTCAGGGGGACCATGTGGTGCTCAGCACAGGGGCTAACAAATGCCATTCTGTTCCTGGGTGCTGTGTTATACATCGGTTTTTTGCTGGTTAAAACCATTTTTTTCTCTGTTTCATTGTATATATTGTAACCTTTTTGTAAATTATAACTCTGACTTGTAATCTCTCTTGAGTCAGGTTCATTTCTCCCTCCAGTTTACCTCTAAACCTGCACAAATATGAAACAGAACTGGGCCCAACACTGAGCCCTGAGGAACAGCACTAGTGATCAGCTGCCAACTGGATGTAACTCCATTCACCACCACTCTTTGAGCTCAGCCATTGAGGCAGTTTGTTGTCCAGCAAAAATGTACTGGTCCAAGCCATGAGCAGCCAGTGTCTCCAGGAGAATGTTGTAGGAAACAGTGTTAAAGACTTTACTGAAGTCCTGGTAAATAACATCCACAGCCCTTCCTGTGTCCACTAAGTTGGTCATCTCATCATAGAAGACAAGGCTAGTGAAGCAGAACCTCCCTTTCATAAACCAATGCTGTTTGATCACCTGGCCATTCTCCACATGATGTATGATGTTGCTCAACATGATCTGCTCCAGGACCATCTCTAGCACTGAGGTCAGACTGATAAAAATTCTCTAGACTCTCCTTCTGGATCCTCACATAGATAAGAGCAAAATTTACTCACTTTCAGTCATCTCCACTGTTAGCCAGGGCTGCTCATAAATGATGAAAAGTGGCTTAGTGAGGACTTCTGTTGTCCCCCTCAGTTCCCTTCGGTGGATCCTGTCTGGATGTCTAAGTGCCTAAGACAATTTAACACTGGGGTCATGGAGGCTTTTTCTGGCTCCTCTTCCCTGTCTTCCAGTCAGAGGCTTGGGTACCCTGAGAACAAATGGTCTTAGTATTAAAGACTGAGGCAAAGAATAATTTAAGCACCTCAAATGTTTCCTCATCCTTCGTCACTACATTTCACACCACATCCAATAAAGGATGGAGTCTCCTTAGCCCTCCTGTTGTTGTTAATGTATTTATAGAAACATTTTTTAATTGTCTTTTATTGCGATAACCAGATTAAGTTCCAGTTGGGCTATGGCCCTTCTATAGTTCTCCCTGTATAACCTCCTGAGTTGCCTGCCTCTTCTTCCAAAGATCATAGGTTCTCCTTTTTCCCCCCTGAGTTCCAGCCTGTTGAGCCAGGCTGGTCTTCCCTGACAGTTCATCTTTTAGTGCATGAGGACAGGCTGCTCCTATGCCTTTAAGATTTCCTTTGTGAAGCCTGTCCAGCCTTCTTCGACCATTTTTAACTTGAGGACTGTTCAAAAACAACAGATCCAGCTCATCAGTTGTGTCAGGATTTTATCTTCCACACAGTCCAGGAATCTCCTACACCATATCCTATCCACTGTTTTTTATTTCCAGCAGAAATAAAAATTGAAGTTCACTCAGAAGGCAATGGCTAGCAATCATGAGACTTCTCAGCTGCTTATGGAGTATTTCATCTGTCTCTCCATCCTGCTTGGGATGATCATGATATGTTTGAGATATCCCACCATGATATCTGCCTTTTTCTTTCCCCTGACTCTTACCCATAAACAATTGACCCCTTCATCACCATTGTCAAGCTCTAGACAGTAAAATCACTCACTAACTCATAGGTCTACCCCACTGCCTATGCCTTCTTGCCTATCCTTTCTGAAGAGCTTATAACCATCCATTGCAGCACTTGAGCTGGCTGAGTCATCCCACCATGCTTGTTTGCTCTGAATGCTGGCCTGATCAGCAAGCTGTATTCACACTTTGTGCAAGCCTAGCAGATCAGGTCACCCCAAGAACAGTGGAGAATTCTGACTCCTCTTTCCAGTTTTGAACTGGCGGCAAGTTCTAATCCCAGCTTCCACAGAATTGTGCTGCTGGACATACCTTCCTGTCAGCATGAAATATATAAGGGAATGTGAGCTTCAAAAGGGGGAGCTGGATTGATTTCATGGACTGCCTTTAGGTAGTGCTTAATACCAGGCCATCAAATTATTCTCCTGGCCATCTGATCACATGAAACTGAACTTTCTAACCTTGGCTTTTTGAGCCTCTTTAAACTTTTTAAAAGAAATTGGGTCAAGAGTTCACAACTAAACCAGGAAATTAGAGGGTAAAATTATGATATTTTTACTGAGTAAAATCCCTGGTCTTAGAGGTATCAATACTTTTCCAATGGCTGAAAACCTCCATTGGTCCCTAGAAAGGACTCCATTATGGATTATACCTTTCAAACACAACAATGTGTTTGTTGTGTTTTTGGTAAGTGCTTTGTCAGGTTTGATAAAACTTGACAAAACCACTCTAAGTGTGTGCAGGTTATGTTTACACACCAAAACTCTAATTATAGTATAAGAAAAAGTAAGTAAATATACTATTTTGGTGTGTAACTGACCACAGAAATGCTTCAGATAAACTGGACAGGTTGAAAAAATATTTTCCGGGATACTTTTCCCTACTTAGATTTTAGAAGTAAACACAGTTAGCTGAAAGTAAAATTTATCATCCTTCCTTTAGCTTTTAGCTTAGAAGATAGAAGTGTGTGCCTGAGAAACCACTGGCTTGAATAGAGCTATTTTGAGCAGAGAGCCTACATGGTTAACTTTTAGACATACTCCCAATCCTACACTGGGACAGACATCCAAGTGTGTCATGCCAAATATTAGGAATAAGTAAGAAGTCTATAAAGTCTGGACGTTGCCTTTCATCAGTTTCCAGATACAGCTGCTTTCATCGGAAGTAAGTTTATGAGTATCACAACTCTTGGATCTAGACAAGACAGCTTATCTGTGAGTTTGTGAAGTCCATGGCAACATGCTGCTTCAAACGGCTTTTTAAAGTAATTGGGATGAGAAGTTTGAACCTCCTACATTTGATGTTTCAATTCTGCATCCTGTGTGCTAATACTCTGTTGATATTCCAAAGATCACTGCAGAGAAATTAAAAAAAACCCAAAGCGTGCCATTTAAACTCCAGTGAAACTAAATGGCTTCTAAAATAATTGAGATTACAAATAGCAACACTTAAGACCATTGCTCCTGGAGAGAAAGTTCTCTATTCTTTAACCACAGGTAAACTCCTGTATAAATACTTTAGCCCACAAACAACAATGCCATATAAACTCAAGCCCAGTGTTCTCAGATTTGTTTATTCTATCCTAATCTCCCAATTTTTGGATGTAGTTTCGGATGAGTACAGAGAAGAAGACAGCCTACCTGAGGAGCCTCTGAGGTTGTTATTGATGACATGTTAAGGAAAGAAGAGCAACAAATTACAAACCAAATAGCACAGATCTTCCAGTAAATATCATCTTACGTACCTCCTCAAGGCAACATCACCTCGCCTGTGGAGATTGCTGTTTTCTGGTTGTGAATGACCGCAATTGTGGGGACTGAAGGGAATCTGTGGGCCAGCCTAGAGCCAAAGCCATATTTAACACATTATTAACATGAGCTGTCTGCAGATCTGATTAAACCAACGTGATCTTCATCATCCAAAAAAATATAAATAATCAAACCCAAAAGGGAATTAGATAGTTAACTCATGGTATTTCCCTTCTGTAAATATTTTTCCTATTAGAAGAGTGATTTTCAGGCAAATCCCTAGAGACTGGTGTCCCACTCTAAGAAAGCCTTTTACTTCATTGCTGAATCCTGATAAATAATAAAATATTTATCCAGAAATAAAAGACAGTTAACTTTTGTCAAGAAAGATATTAATGGAGGAGATGGGATAGAAGCTGTTTGGAGTGGAAAAGTCAATGGAGCATAAAGACAGTAGCTGGTTATTTCCATTCTTTTGACAGTACTAGTTATAGCAAGAGCTCTGCCCTGATCTCTCTGAAGCCAGTACTTACTGTGATTAAGGGCAAGTATCAAGGAATAAGATTATTGAAAAAGAAATAAAATCATAACATGTAAGGTTCCAAAATAAATATAATTGAGAAGGATTATGACAGGTAAATGGAGCTGGTTCTACAAATCTATTAGCTGCTAGTGAATGAGGGAAACCAAAAACTAGTACTTCAGAAGGGAATACAAACAGTAGCGGTGCTTCTTTATTCATAAAAATACATAAAGCTAGAACAGCTGTCAAGAGATGATAATTTACACCATTTCTCAAGGCACAGTCATCTGTATCTACCCTGTATCTGACAGAGGGCCTGTCAGCATGTGTTTGATCACATCAAGCTATGAAAATAACATGACTGCTCTAGACCTGTTTGTGTAGTGCTACTATTCAAAGTGTTTTCTCATGTCTGTGCTGCACCACCCATAACAGAGCTTAAGGCCATTTGTCAATATCTTTCCTACCTGGGAGAAAAAGAACTAAACACTTTGCTCTTTGCAGACATTTTTTGTACTCTTGAGGGATGTTATTTTCCCTCAGGGTTCTTGTACTTGAACAACCAAAATTCATTCAAACTACTTTTAAAGATCACATAGACTTCCAATCATTCATGGTCAACATTCTTTTTCAGCAGAAAGCAGACTCAACTTTGCAGTTGAGAGATTATGAGTCTCATTGAAAATGACATTTGAGGTTAAAAATTACATTATGATGTTTGCTTTTTCTTTTTCCTTATCTTACGTTGGTGAGTCATGCTCAGTTTTAATAGCATTTTTGCTTCAATCCTAAAAACAGAAATTTAAACTATGGCTCGATGTTTAATTTAAAGGATTCTTTAAAAATGAGTATTTCATTTATCACCTTCCTTCCCTACAATACCAAGGATGCTAGAGGACAGCTGTTACAACTCCTTAGAGAAAAAGAAATAAATTCTGGGGATTTCACAAATGTCATAAACATTTTTTCTCTTAGTTTCAGAATTGATCCACATTTTCCCCCAACTGAATCCTAGGGTTTTTTTTCTCTTTCTGTTTTTCTCTGCATCATGTTCAGAGAAGGGCAGTGCTGCTGAGGAATGGCCTGGAACACAAGTCTGATGAAGAGCAGCAGAGGGAGCTGGGTGTGTTTAGGCTCTCTACAACTACCTAAAAGGAGGTTGTAGTAAGGCAGGTGTCAATCTCTTCTCCCAGGTAACAAGCAATTGGATAAGAGGCAATGGTTTCAGGTTGCACCAGGAGAAGTTTAGTTTAAGAACAGGAGTGCTGGAAACATGGTCCTTGGCAGTGTTCAAAAAATGTGTAGATGTGGTATTAGGGATGTAGCTAAGTGGTAGACTTGGCATGGTTGGACTCGATGATCTTAGAGGTCTTTTCCAAGATAAAAGGTACTATGATTCTATGATTTTCAAAATGGGTATTTGATTTGACATTTTAGTCTTCAAAACTAAAATAATTCTATCATTAAAATGAAAGTTTAAGAAGAATTGACAGGGAAAACAAATGCATAAATGTCCTCAAATAGTCTGTGCAGGAAGATAATGCTTAGTGTAACACAACCCAAACAGTAAGGAGTGCGTGAAGTGAATGTTCAAGAGAAGTTATGTGTGAAAATGATGTTCTATGATGCTGACACTCCTCATTTATGATTATACACTTTTAAATCATGGTATATAATACTCTTAGGGAATGGACTGAATTTATATCACCATATCTGAATTCTCAGCTTACTCCCAAGGGCTGCTTTGCTTCTTGTATCAACACCTTTGTGTGTCCCCCTTTGAGAGTTCACAAGGTGTAGCAAGGAAAACCCCCATTTAAGGAATGTGCTTCTAATGAGCATAGTGTGAGCCAGGCTTTGTGCTTCATAGTAAAGAATCCTGGGATTCCTGGACATTTGGAGAGAGTGGATAGCCTGGTCCTGACATAGCAAAGACACATACCTCCCAGACTGGAGAAGCTCGGGAGGGAAAATTCCTGCAATTAGAAGCTCCCCAGAGAAGTTGTGGAAGTGGAAGGACAGCACTGGCACCCCCTGAAATAATCCCACTACATCTATCATGAGCTAAACTGTGGTTTTGTCAAAAGATTCACTACCAGCCTCTCACAATTGATGAGTGGCAGCAAGTGGGCCAAGACCAAATCTAATATCTGTTTTTACCCAATATGGGACTGAAACAGATCCAGGAGAACAGAAGATGAAAACTGAGGTCCATAATGCTGCAATTATTCTATTATTTTGTATCAAGTAATTAATATGTTGGAAAAGAGTACTAGAAACACGTCATGCAGAAAATGGATGCTGCCTTGTCTTACTAAAGCAGTTTCTGGTATCAGTGGTTCAAGGACTTCCTCAGCCAGAGGCAGCTTTCAGTCATGATGTTCTATACCCCTCAGTGGATCCTCCCAGCATGAATTGCTCTACGGCCTGCCTGATTTAATTCCCACGTTTTGTTTCCATGGCTCCCGAGGTGATATATGCTACAGCTTGACTATGGTTTAAATAGAAAAACAATTCCATTTTTGTTTTAAATCTGATGTCTGAGAGTGTCATGTATCTCTTGTCATAAGAAACATTCCCTGGTCATCCCTTTTCCCACCCCTCGGAAATTTTATGTCTCCATGCCCAGTTGTGTCTTGCAGGTGGAGGAGCTGTTAAAGTCTTCTTTTACAGAGACTCCATCCTCTTTTCTTTTCCCATCTATCTCTTTTATTCAGATGCAGGAACAAAAACTGGACTTGGTATTCATATTCATAATGCAGAATATGAACCTACACAACTGCAGAATCATTTTTGTTTTTCAGCTCTTTTCCAATGCATCTAACTGTAGGAATAATATTGCAGCCACAATACCAAGTAAAAGCTTTAGCTTAAAATCACATGACCTATTAAAAGACATTATCCATAAATCATGCCTTCTTAATGGGTTCCAGTATTTTATTTGCCTTTTTGAATGCTTCTGCACAGTGAACTAATGGCTTTAACGTCTATGACTTGAAAAATTATACCTAACCTACAAAAAACTGGTAGGGCAGTTTCTTCACATACACCTATTTCATTTATCATTATTGAATGCCATTTTAACACTCTATCACTTTGTACTTTGAAACTTTAGTAAAAAATAAAAGCAGCTGCCAGAATTTGCTCCAAAAAATGTTTATTATTATTATTCCATTTCCAAAAGTTGCCGTTTCACTGTTCAAATCTTTCTTCTAGGTCATATAGGAGAAAGACAACACTAATCCTTGGGAGATCTTACTGAGAATGTCCTTTAATTGTGAAGCCTCATGGTTTATTCCTGGCATTTATTTCCCAATGTTTAGCTGGTTGTTAGTTAGCCTTATTCTCCTGTGACAGCGTAGTTCCTTAAGAGACTTTCACAGGAGACTGTGCCAAAAGCTTTTTGTAATTCCATCTGTGATGTACGAGCTGACTCACCTTCCACATACAATTACTTGAGAGTAACTAGTAATGCTGGTGATGCATGATCTCTCTTACAAAAGCTATGCTGTTTCTTCCTGAGTATTATGTCCACCTCTGCTGTCTGCAGATTTCCTTTCTTGTTGCTGTAGTCACGCATTTACCTGGCACTGCTATTACACTTACTGGTAGTTAGATTTCTGGTCCTCTCCTGGAATCCTGTTGAGAATCTGGGGCCACACTTGCCACCTGCCAGTCCTTCTGTGCCAGGCCTTGTTTGACCAGAAGTTTTATACTGCTGCTGCTACCTCAGCTATTTCACACCTTGATCTTTTCAAACTCTTAGGTGAATATCGGCCGGACCTGAAAGTTTTTTGTTGCTCAGTGTCTCATTCAAAGCAGACTTTTGAGAAATTTTATTTTCAGTCAACTCTTTAGACTTTTCATTTCACAAAAATGAAGCAATACAATACTTTAATGTGATGGAGGTTTTTGGCGTATTTTTTTTACTAGAGCATTCTTTTTTTTAATTATATTTTTATTTTATTTTTGTTGTCTGTCACATCCCCGGCTTTATATCTTTGGTAGTTGCTTTGCTCTTTGTTTGTCTTATAGTGGTTTCATTCCTAATTCTTAAAAAATTCACTTGTGTCTCTGCTTTTCATTTGGTCTTGACCCCTGTGTTAAAAAATCCCTTATTTCAAAACTGGTAAGTGTCTTTCAGTTGTTGAACACAGTTGCTTTTTGTGTGTGTGCACATGTGTCTTTACAGCCATTCTTGATCTGCCATAAATCTTTATTTGATTTATTAAATAACATATCCCTGATGCTTGGAAATGTTTTATATTTTGACCTATTATTTCTAATTTTGTTCTAGCAAGTTTCATTTTTTTATGTTGATCAGTGCACCCACACCCAGCTTATTTAAAAAAGATATTGATTCTATAGGGGATTTCTTCCCCTTCTGTAAGAATACTGCATTTGAGCACCTTGTGGTTAGTTCTATGGGAGTCTAAAGCTCATAAATTGGGCCAGGTTGCTTGGATTTTCTATAACTAATCCAACTTTGTTTTTCTCTTTGAGAGTTCTCTGACAAGTTGATTCAAGAGGTTATAATTTACAGTATCTAAAATTTCATTCCCTGCGTCATAATCCAATGTGATGTTTCCATTGTTCATAGGGTGGCACAGGAACAACTGAAGTATCCCATTGCTGGAGTATTTTCTTAATATAAACTTCATGAGAAATTTTATGTGGCCTATAATAGTCTCCTCAGACTTTCTGCCTTATCTACAACCTCTTTTTAGTGAATCAGTGTGTAGTTTTAGAAGAGGATCTGGACAAAACTGGGATCTCAGAAACTCTGAGTAAGGAGTGAAGTCATCATGAAACCATTAAAGTAGGTCCCAGACTGCTGAGAGCTGGGAGGCTTTGCTTAGTCTTGAAGCAGCTATTCTCTATCATGTTGAGAAACACACCAGAGAGAGGTATTTCAGATTGGTAATAAAAAATCCCAATGGATTGAAATCTCATGCCTGAACGGGAATGGATTAGGACTGTGGTGCTACCCACCTGACTGGGACAGTCAGAGTAAGTGCAAAATGTTTAGAAAGAGCAGGCAGGTGCTGCTGAAAAAAGAAAAAGAAGAAAAAAAACATGCAGAAAGATGTGTAAAGTAGAGAAAGGCAAGGAAACAAATTTTTATGCTAGTTAAACCATGAAAAAGCATTCTTAAAGCACTAAGTATTCTTGAGGTACAAAAGTCCAAAACTATTAAAGACCTAAGTGAAGATTAACAATTTTTTTTTTTTTTTAAAAATTTCAAGTATCTCAACATGTAGCAGCTGATGGCATTAAAATGAGGTGGGAAGGAAATGAGCCCTTTTGAAAATATTTCTTTCATGAAAAGAACTACACTACAATGGACATGACTATTCATAGCTGAGCAGCTGAGGTTATACTCCTGCTTACATTGGTATTTGATGTGGACGTCTCCAAGTTTTTGGAGGTGAAAGGTACAAAGCCAACCCTGTGCAAAGCTGTGTGACTCCATTCAGACTCCCAGCAGACTTCTGGAAAAGACAAAGTCAGGTAGAGACTGCTTTTTCTGTAATCGAGCAGGAGGAAGCAATATATTATACTCTGTGTAGTATTTAATTTGCATTATCTTAAAAAATAAGCCAGAACTGCAAATTTAAAATTAAACTTTACTATTTTAATAACTGAATTCACAACACAGTTTCTGAAAGTGGTTACTAATTGAAATACAGAGACTAACATAAGTGCCTTGATTTTTCAACATCTCTCCAAATTATGGACAAGGACAGCTATAGGAAACATCAATCAGTGCCTGGGTGAAGCCCAGATCACCATGACACCAGCATTATGGGCATGTAATGGCAATGAATAAATGCTTTCTCAGTAAGTCAACTTTCAGACCAGTTTCAAAAGTGTTTCAAATTAATTTGAACTCAATTCCCGTTATGCCAAATGTCATGCTCTGAAACATAAGTATTACAATGTTCTGTGTAAAGAATGTAAACATTAAGAGGCAAAAATCTTAATATTTTACAGCAAGGAACTGAATAATGTTTTCGCATCTTCAGTTCTCTATTTTTGACAACTGAAAATCATGTCAATGCTGTGAAGACCCTAGACAGGGCTTCCAAACACCAAGATCTTCTCAACACATCCTCTGTCCTGCTCTGGTCTCTCTCAGTATCAGCTCTGGGAGAATTCTAGAGCCTGATCTATGAAGAGTTCAAGGAGAGCTGGTGCTTTTCTCATCACACTGTGTAAAAAGTTCATTGTGTGAAGCCACGAAGAGCAATTCTTGGACTCAGATAATGGCTTTTTTCATATGTTTGTATAATTTTACATAAATTTTGTATGTTGGTGCAATTTTGCATATGTTCTGCTATACAAACAATTTATGATGCACTCCTATGAATAATAGAAAAATACTGCCAAATTTTACAAGGAAATTATTAACTTTGTTTGGCAGCAGCACAGAAGATATAAGATGCCAAGAAAAGTGTAACAGTGTAAGTGTGTGAAAATCTCTCCTGGGTATGTTATCTCGTTTTTAAAATGCAGACTAGTCAACATATATCTTCAAAAAGAAAAGTGCTACCACTCCCTCAAATATAGAACCTGAAGGCAACAACTTGGTGGCAAGTTTCTGTAGCATCTCTTGCTGACAAATGACACTTCTCATTGTCATTTTCTCAAACAGAAAAGATAGCTGTTACAGCACAAAATGTTCTGATATGAAGAAAGAGTAAGGGACCCCTAAACATTGTTTAAGGTTCTCATAGCACAAGAAACAGACCTTTTCAGGCCTTACGCTTTAATAAAGCATATGAAGCTGAATTGTCTACCTTAAATGAGTTATGCATGAAGATTTACAGGTGCAAACCCCACATTTTTTTCATAGAATCATAAAATAGTTTGGGTTGAAAGGGACCTTTAAAGACCATTCAGCTCAACTTGCCTGAAATGAGCAGGGACATCAAGTAGATCAGGCTGCTCAGGGCCCTGTCCAACCTGAATTTGAATGTTTCCAAGAAAGTGGCATCTGCCACTGAGTTAGATGGAAGACTTCTCTTTCAGAGGGGAAGTAGCTAACAGTGCGGTACCCTTTTGTTCAGAAGTTGTAGGGTTTTGTTGAATCGTTTTTCACAATGAGTGAAAGAAAATTAAGAATTTGATCCTTCTTCTGCACCATAAGGTTGGGCAGCAGCTCCACATGGGTTTCATGAGGCTGTCACAGTGGTTAGGTCCTTTCAAAAATTCATACATTCTTTTCCAGCCCCGCAGTCATACACTGTGCAGTTCTGCTAAGATGAATTACTGGTGTTTTTCTCAGCATTGTATTCAGAGGTTGTCTGTACATGTATCCCTGCATATGTGTGTTTACAAAGACAAGGACATTTCATATATGTCCTCAAGGTGAAGGGAGACTCTTGGAGAGTGATGTCTTATGACAGCAGGAGAATCTAATAAAGCTACTATTAGGACATAAAGATGGCATGAATTTAGACTTAAAGCCTTAGTTAAGTATCCTGCAGCACTGACTAAGAGAAAAAAATCAGGTCTTGAAAATGGAGAGAATCTCATGTATAGAGTAGACTGATTTTTGAGAGCTGTGGAGGATCCAAGGTTACTTGAAGAGGCAAGACTTTCCTTTTTCAGCAAAAATCTCTCAAACTGGCTGTTCTCCTGTCTCTCTTCCTTTTGGTGTCAAAGAAGTGGGACAGAAAGAGATGGACATTATTTCACAACTGCAAGAGAAACCAGAGAGGCCTGCCAGCTTTCTGTTATGAGAGAAGGCTGAAATGACACTCTACTCCCCAACTCTTTTTTCCCATCAGGAAGCTTGACAAAGTTTGGAGGGAGGGAGGAAGGACCTGTAGAGCTGTTTTCCAATCACTGCCACAGTCAAGACTTCACAGGCATGCCTGGGATGTGGGAGGGCAGAAAGCCTGGGTGACCATCAAGTGAGCAGCAGACTGAGGAAGCAATGACACATACGGGGGCAAAGCAGAGTGAAGTCCTGTCTGGCTGGAAAGGCAGTTCATGGCATTAACAAGTTGACCTCCTTGCTGGGCAAATAGTTGCCAGTTGATGGCCTGGAGGTGTCATGACTTAACACCAGCCATCAACCAAGCCCCAAACAGCCAATTGCTCACATCCTCCCAGAAGGATGGGAGAGAGAGTTGGAAGAGTAAAAGAGAGAAGACTTGTGGGCTAAGACAAAAACAGCTGATAAAAGCAAAAGCTGCACACACAAGCAAAGCAAAATAAGCAATTAATTCCATGGGCAGGCAGGTGTTCAGTGATCCCCAGGAAAGGAGATCTCCATCACATCTGACAGTGACTTGGGAAGACAAACTCCACCATGCTGAACTCTCCACCACTCTGGTTCCTTCTCCTCCCAGCTTTGTGTACAAGGTGTGATGCCATACGATATGGAATACCTCTTAGGCCAGTTGGGATCAGCTGTCCCATCTGTGTCCCCTCCCATTTCCTGGTGCACCCCCAGCTTGCCCACTGGTGGGGTGGGTGGTGTGAGAGGCAGAAAAGGCCTTAGCAATGTGTGCAAGCCCTGCTCATCAGTAAGGAAAACATCCCTGTGTTTTCAGCACAAATCCAGAACACAGTCCCATACATGCTAATATGTGAGAAAACAAACCTCCATCTCAGTCAAAACCGGCACAGAATGGCAAGCGATTACCTTTGAATTTCAAATTTGGGGAATAAAATGGAAGTCCCTCAGCAGCAGGCGAGCTGTAATTCTCTGCAGTTTCTTCTGAGCTCTGCTTTTTAGCAGGAGATCCTGACTAATGACTGTCACTTTGATCTTGCAACTGTGCTGCTTAACATCAAGTTATCAAAAATGATGCAAACACACTGTGAGTCAGCAGGATTGACCCAGGATTCAGGAAGGATTCAGTCCTTCCTTTAGGTCTCATGGGTCTTGGTGATTAGTAATATGGAGTACAACCATGAAAAATTAATTACTTACCTTGAACCAAAGAGAAAAACTCTGGTGCAGGTAAAATCCCATGTCAAAGAAATATAGCAGGAAGGCCAAATATGGTTTTGATTCAAAAGAAACCACAGATGTATGTTTTACTCAAAATAAGCACGAATATAAAAAATACTTTAAAAGAATGAGAAAACTTTTGATATTTGTCCAATTGATGAGTCAGTATTATGCTGTAAACTCTAATTTGTGATAACATAGCTGTGTGATGCATATTGCTTTCTCCTAGATTGTGAGTCAGTGTGAGAGGCAGATAGACCACAAAGTCACATCAGCAGAGAAGAATTCAACAAGCACAAGAAAACAAACACGTCTGTGCCTCTTTGAAGTGAAAATGCCAGAAAATGTCACCAGTGAAAATGCCAGCAAATGTCAGCAATATGCACCAAACTCCTGGCAGAAAACGCCCAGACATGGAGGTCTAAAGGCTGCTGTCATGTCCATGTTGCAGGGGGCTCCTGCACCTCAGTGGGTCAGTGGTCAAGCAGGAAACCTGGGAAAGCTCAAGGGTGTGTTGCAGGATGGATGTGAGGGCAGCAGCGTCCTCACACCTTTTCAGAGCAGAGCCCAAAAGCTACTGTTAGGACAACTCTGGTTTAATTTTTCACCCCCACATTAGGGGTTCCTGCTGATGCTTTTCAAATAATTGTGTTGCAGATTTCTGGATGCTAATGTCGAAAAAAAAATGATTTTTAAACAATAAATTCTTGGGAAAGACCTGTAGCTACTGAGTAATTTCAAGACACGACAAACTCTTTGGGCAACACAATCAGTCTTGAGTGTCTCTCCTTTTGATGTTTTAGAAGAATCACTATTAGAATATTATTATTGTCACACATATTAGATAATATTAGTATAGAAATATAATTATTCTTCTTAAGGAAGGCAGTGAGGAGAAACATGGTTTTGGCATTTATTCCTCGGTGTTGTAAAGGTAATATCTCCATTATTTTGAGAACAATATAACATCAAAAATAAAAAAACCCCTTCATCAATAACATCAAACTTGTACCTACAGTGGCATTTTCTGTCCTAGGACACTTAAGCTTTCTTTGTTACAAGACAAAGCCATTTTTTACACACAGAGCAGGCCTTCTCCATTCTTGCTTGTGCTTTTTTAGAACATTAATACACAAGGAAGACTTGATAATTTTTTTTTTTTCTCTTAAATGAGCTGCTTTAACCAATCCTTCTAGCAGTACCCCTGTAAACCTTTTTGAGAACCATTTACATGACTCTGTAAAAAAATTCATTATACATGTTGGGAGAAGCTGTGGTAGTCTGGGACAGGTGAAGAAAACTATGTTTAATTAAATTAGAGAAGAAAGCATAAGAATGCAAGCATTTGTGTAAATATTTCTGTAATGGAAAATAGATTAATTGATATAAAGTTGATAGTCATTACATAAACGGTAAGACTTTAGGACATTGTCCATGTGATAAAAGCTCCAGTAAAAAGTGTTAAAGACTATTAGGGACAGTGACACGTTTAAAAACATGCGAACATGTTAGACTGTGCAGTGATGTGTAGGTCACTGAACACAGCCCTACATGGCAGCATGCATATCTTCTGTGGACTAGTTTCCATGAATAAGTAGCAGCTCATGCAGGACTGGCCCCAATACAACCAAAAATCATAACTGGTTTGGGCAGCTCCATATGGCACCTTGACACACAGATTGGGATGATTCTTGGTGTTGGCAAATATGAGTTTGGAAGCTTTAAACACAGTACAGATGTGACACCCTACAGAGACAGCACGTGCAGAGAGCTCCATGTAGCAATAGCCTCAAGAGGCAGATTTTGCCTAGAAAGGCCATGGGTGCCCCACCCGTGGAGGTGTTCCAGGCCAAGCTGGATGGGGCATTGAGCAACCTGGTCTAGTGGAAGGTGTTCCTGCCCATGGCATGAGGGGTTGTAGCTAGATGATCTTTTAGATCCCTTCCAACCCAAACCATTCTACAATTCTGTGATTGTGTAATACATTGCTGATATCTCCAGCTGTGAGAAGGAAGACATTGAGGAGACCTTCAGTAAAAAGTTTGAGTCAGTTTTTTAGTCATGTTAATTTAATATAATGACAGGAAGCCATCAGAGAAACAGGACAAGAACTTAGCTGGGACCAAAAGGAATCGAAAGCAGAAAGTAGGCCTGTGAGTTGTCAGCGCACAGATGAGAAATGATCTTGTACTTACAAGCAACACACAATTCAAAGGGAGAAGATAAGAGAATAGCAGATGAATTTCTGCAGGGAAGGAAGGATATCATCTTCCAAGGAAAATTGCATGTCTTTACTGGCAAGTTGATATTCTTTCTTTGATAATACACAACACTTACTAAGGTATCTTTGTGTGCCATTGGTTTTTCTATGGATGCATTGACTGGAAATGAGAATAGGAATCAAAATAAAGTAGTTTTTGCATAGTTTCCTGCAAAAAAGGTCCTTACAATTTCCTATATATGCCATTTCTGCATAATAGATTTGAAACGTCCTGACTCATATTTGGCTAGTATACGGTGTTTCTATTTTTCAGGAAACTTGTATCTTTTTGGTGATGGTGATTCTTATGAGAATACTTTTCTCAATAATCTAGTTACTCCAATTTGGTGATATATTATTGCAAAGTGAAAATTTTTGATGCAGTTATTACTGAGAGTTCTATCCCTTCAGAATGATGTACATATTTTTCTTTCTTGGATGGCTTAACTTTCAATTCTCCCCAGGTTTACTGTCCTTCAGACATTTTACATGTATGCAGGGTGTCAGACTCTTCTCAGTAGTGCCCACTGACAGGGCAGGATGCATTGGTCAAAAATTAAAACATATGATATTCTATCTGAATGCATAGAATTATTTTTTTTTATTTATTTTTAAATTTTTTTTTAATTTATTGTGAGACTTTTCTTCCAAGAAAAATCATGGAGTCTCCATTCACAGAGATATTCAAAACTCTGCTGGACATGGTCACTGGCAACCTGCTCTAGGTGACCCTACTTGCACAGCTGGATTGAATTATATGATACCAAGAAGTACCTTCCAGACAAAACTATCCTGTGGATTTGTGGGATTTCATTTGAAATACTGCAACCATGTTGTGACATAGTGACTTTTATTCTTACCAACATGTCTTCAGTATCTCCAAAAGTGAACAGCTTCTAGAAACCTATGTTGTTATAATTTGGGAAAACTGTAACTGTGGGTTTTACCTATCTCTTTGGGTAATTACCTTTGATTTTTTTTACTCCATGTCTGGGAGATTTGGAAGAGATTCTGTCAGGTAGTTTAAGTGCCACTGGTATCTAAGCTACTTGGTCATCATTAGATGTGTGGTAATCTTCCCTCCTGTGGGCTACATCTTTTGTGACATCAGTAAATGGCCATGTAGTGTACCAAATAATTTGCCATTTCACTGGGTTGGTTTTTTTTGTTTCTACCAATTTTAGATCTAGTCTGATTCTTTCTTCTAGCAAATGGCATAAGGTTCAGGTTATGATCTACCAAAAGTTTTGCTTTTGGAGAAAATCAAACCTTGGGCATACCTATCTCTTGAATACTAGGTACACACATTACCCCTTTCTTTTAGTTAATGTCTCATAAGTTTTTATTGCTATTTATTTTTTTACTCTGAGGGCTTTTGTACTTGTTCTTTTCAGTGAAAGGCATGTCCTGCTGCTGCTTAGGAATGTGAAAATGGATATGTCTCCTCCCTGCTCTTATTTTCTTCTTTACAGTTTTTTAGTTTCTTCATTTACCACCCTGAAGGAGCTGACTCATTGCTGGACATCTTTCAGTGAACAAGAGTTCAAAGAAAGTGTTTCAGACTTACTTCCTACCCTCGAATTTCCTTTCTCTCAAGCACTTTTTGAAAGTCAAGTTCTTGCCATTCCTGTATATTACTTTAGATAGAATTATTTATTTTATGACTGGTGTTTTGGGTGTGTTTTTTTTGGGGAGGGGGATGAGATTGTGTGGGTTGAGGGTTTTTCATTTGTTTCTTTTAATAAAGTAATGACAAATGGATAGCATAGTTTTGTATTAATACTACTTACTGTTCCATTTACCATTCCACTTACCGTAAGACACAAATTTTTTTGCTGTACCTCATGATCATAATGTAGGTTTCTCAGAATGAGGCTGACTGAACACGGGGGCATGTGGCCCAGATGCTGCAAAACATCCATCCCCATGAGTTTTGGAAACCCATCTGGCTAAATCCTGAGCAGCCTGGTCTAACTTGCAAGCTAGCTGGACTACATGGCCTCCAGAGGTCCCTTTTACCTTAATCTTTCTCTGAGTCTGTGCTTGCAAGCTGTTCTCTGTATCATGAGCACTGCTCCAATAATGAAAGTGGAATCTTAAAATACCAGGATTTGCTTATTTAGTTTAGAGAAAAAAACCCAAACAAAATAGCAAGTATTGTGGAAACTAAAAAAAAAATATAAAATGCAGGTATTGTCTACAGTGTTTGTTATTTGTAAATAGAAACTGCAATTCTGTGTGTAAACTTGTTTTATCAGATAATATCAAGACAATAAACACTGTCTTTAGTTATCTCTTTTTTTGTGTTCAATTTGCCCAGCAAATACCAGAATATTTAATAAAACTATTAGTTTTAACTCACTAGTTCATTTCAATTGAAAAGTAATCATAGTATGACCAGTAGCATATTAATTTTGATTCAGATTTTGTCTGGTCTTTGTGTCGGTTTCAGAAGTTTCCTAGAGGCTGCCTTGGCTCAGGTTTTCATGTTTAAATCTCCTTAAATGACTATTAGCAGTTACAAAAACTAAGCCTGCCAAAATAAAACCCCAAAACCCAAAAAAAACCAAAACCAAAAAAAGAATTGTCTTACAGTAAGATACAAATACAAACTGTGTGTAATCCTAATGCTTAGGATTAACTCATAAGGTTTGCAGACTTTAAACAGTGGTCACATGTTGATAATTCTAGCCCAAATATTTTAAGAAATGCCTCTGTAGAGGAGTTTCTGAAAGGTTACACTCATCCAAGGCATGGCTAAAGATAGAACTCGGTTTCTCTTCATTGGAGAGTAAGACTGGACTGACATTGGAATGTAATTTGTGGTCTACAGAGCTGACATGTAAAATGGGAGACAGGAAGAATTTAAATGCCTGAAGTCAAGATTTTGAAACAGAAAATACCTGCCACCTTACCCTTCAGCTACTTCAGCTGTTAGACCCTCACCTTTAGTGAAGACCCTCCACAAGTGCTGGGGGTGGTGACTCTGTGCAGATCTCCCTGCTGAACTTGCAGTTGTGGGCTGAACTCAAGCCTCACCCTCATCTCAATCCAGAGACAAGATGTTCTCTTAGCCAGGTTCCCTAAGATGTGCTGACTTACTAAGGTACATATATCACACTTAACACACATTAGGCCTCTCAGCTCCTTGAAGTTTATATGTGGGATGGCAACTTTTTTAAAGGTGCAAGGATGATCATGGGAAATTTTGTCTTCTAACTGTTTTCATATAAGATCTCTACTACTGCTAAATAGACTAGGTCTGGGTAACAAGTACATCTCACTAATTCTCTCCCAAATGAAAGTGATGTAAACTAGAGCAACGGTCCTTCATTGTCTTTCAGGAGACACAGTCATATGGCTTCACCAGGAGGCACAGGAAGAAACCTCTATCAAGTTCTTAAATGGTTGAATGAATAATTTTCATTGGAAGGAAGACTTTTAACTGGAAGAGGGGAGAGTAAGCCCACACTTATCACTTCTCCAGCTGCTTCTCCAAAACCCAAACTGCTATTCTAAACAGCATGACAAAGGAGGCAGGGAGGGAGTTCGAGTGGTGCACTTTCTGTGTTTTTAACAGGTGTCTCCAGCTCAGCTCAGGCCTTGGTTGCAGGTAGTAAACATTCCCTTGCAATGAGGTGTTCCCTCTTCAGCTCTGTCTCAGAGGCCTTGAAATGTGACTCCCCAGCACCATGGAGTTCTTGGCATGCAGAAAGAACAGGACAGAAAAGAGTTGCTGGCAATGTCTCTTGCCATTTCTGTTCAGTTTTACATGGAAAGACAGAGTGCCTGGGAATAATGTCTGTGAAGGGCACTACTTTTCATTCTGGCACTTTGGAACAGAAAGCCATTTTACTGCAATTTTACTGCATTTTACTGGGAAAGGCATGCAGTGATGCTGTTAATTGATGATAATGTTAATGCACACCAAAAGCATTTCTTCACCTTCCAACCTAAAACAAGTTTCTAGTAGATATGTAAGTGCAGAGGCAAATAATAAAATGCTTGAAATTGCACTTTTAACAGTAATCATTTTACCTTTACCTACACCAAGAAGCAACGTGTACCAGAATAAAAATTGACAAACTATATTTAAAGTACTTTGTGGATTCTTTCTAGAAGAATTAGAAGTAAAATACACAGACCTTGCTCAATGTATGTCTACAGGACATGTATGAAAACACGTTTCACTTAAGCACCACTGATAGGACAGTTCCCTTTTAATCCCATGGGCAGATTTGACCACTTGGGTCGGACACAGTTCCTTGGAAGCTTATGTATATTCTTTGTTTAATATCCATGCATCAATTCCAGTCTACACTTACTCCTAAAAGGGAGCCTTCATTAGGTAATATCGCCAGATATCTCTCTACCTGAGGCCTTTAATTGCTTGTTGTTAAGTTCTGAAAATTAGAGCAATGTATCTGTCTGCCTGTGAAAAGGTGAAAAGCCTTTCTCAAAGCATACTATGTAGCAGTCCTTACTTCTTTTCCCTCTCCTTCCCCCAAACAAAGAAAAAAAAATCCTGTGGCTCTTTTTTTTCCTTTTTTTTTTTTTTTCCTGTTAAAGGTATCAGTTGGTACCACTCTCTTTGAGAAACAAGGACATAACAGACACAGACTAAGGAAACAGCCTTTATTCAACTCTACTTGAGGTCCTGACTGTCTTAATTTTCTGCTTGACTCATGAAACAAATTAAAAATATACAAGAGGGAAATGGTGAAATGAAAAAGGAAAAGAGAAAAGTTTCCTCAAGGAGTATATGACATCCATCCTGCATATGGTAACTCTTCAAAGCACTCACTCAAAAGGGGAGGCACTAAAAATCCAATTGGAATTCTCAGGTGAAATTTAGATAGGAAGCTTGTAATTGCCTATGGGTGATTTTGCCAGGTCTTAATATTTTGTCAGTGAAAGGTCCACATTGTTGACAGCAGCAACAAATAATTACATACAGGTGTTTAAATTTTAGCCATAATATTTTCTAAATGGCTCTAACAGTTTGCTGAGCAATGTCCAATGCAAAGCTATGTTCCAAGCATCAGGGCATGTAAGAATGAGGATCAAGTTACCTTCACATGAGATCAAAGATCAAGACAGTAGCTTACAAATGAAGGTAATAATAGGTTCTCAGAGCAAATGTCCCTTGGCATTAAGGAAGACCAATATCTGCAGGTTAAGTAAAGCATAATTTAGAGTGAATTTTATCTGAGTAATACAGATGACCACAGCAAGCAGTAACAGGACAAAATTAAAAAATAAGTTGGAGGGAGGATTGTGACTGAATTTGCAGCTGATGAGTTGCAAATGATTTATCCTCTCAGTTAGTATGCAAAAATGATACAGTGATGAAAAATAAAAAATTTGTAGAGAAATTCAGATGACACTCAGGACAAAATAATCTTAGTAGGTAAAGTGAAACACTTCTGTCATCATTCAGATATTCACTTCAATAACTACTAAATTTATACCGACAGACTCCAGGGTTTGTTATTCAGGATAAAAATAAGGCAAGTGGCTCTCTAGGAAGTGAATGCCTGCCTTATGCAGTCCTCCTTGTCTCAAATGCACCCTGTCACCCTATGCTCTAGGAAAAGACAAGCTTTTTACTCTATGTTTTTGGAGAATCCAGGCCAGGAGAGCCCTCTCCTTGATCACAGCTGTGGAGTACTCCAATAATACAAATCAAGATTAAAAGCGACATGGAATTTGGGTGACTTAAACCAGACACTTTTTACCATACCTTAGTAAAAAACTCTATTTTGAGTATGTCAAGATCGGGTATGATTTTTGATTATGCTTTATCATTTTATAAATTAATTTGGTGACACTTGTGAACTATTTTCCAAGTGCTGAAAATATGTGGTTGGTTACTGCATTTTATTTTGCTGTTGCCAATATGCGATGAGGCATTTATGAAGCTAAAATTATTAAGGATAGGTTTGGATACAGAACATCAATAAAAACAATTTACAAGACTATGAGAGTTTGTAACAGCACCATTAATTTTCTGGTAAAATGCAAAATGCACTAAAACCAAATCTGAGTCATCTTTCCTTCCTGTGGTCTTTGCTCATATAAACAAAAAGTGCCTATTTAGTACTGCATACAATTTGTATTAGGTTATGATTATTATTCCAGACATCCTGTCAACATCAGTGCCCCAATAGGCTAAGCAATAAAGAAATAAAATATGATAAAAGAAACTCAACATCTTGAGGAGCTCAACCTTGATTTGGTGCTTCTGAAGACAAAAATAGATTCTGGTGCTTTGAAAAATTTCCCTGTTGTTCATGTCATATACTTGCTCTTCAGTCATTGGTTAGCAAATTGCTGATGAACCATTTCTATGACATTTTAAATGGCATTTTGGAGGAACAAGACTTGGGTGTCTGGTTATACATTAACTAGTGTGATGATTTGGTATCCATGCAGTAATTAAGAGAGTTATGCAACCTGAAGGATTTCTACAGTGTGTTTTCAAACCCATGGATTTTCTAGAAAACTGCATGTTACCCCATATAAGACACGTTTATATAATACTCAGACTAGTCTTTTGGTATGAAGGTTGTTGAACACATGGAAAGTTTGTACTCCAGCAAAACTCCAGTCATCAAAGGTTTGATCTACAGACCTGTTGTCTAAAAGCCCAGGTGAAAACAGGAGAAAGGCAGAAGCTTGAAAAAATCCACTACTGCTCTTTTACACCATTTGACTGCATGGCTAATTAACTTGAAAAAGTAATGAATCTATGAATCTGGTATTATTTATATTGGCCCTTCATCTGCGGTTATCATAGGAAATGGAAGACCCTGTTTCTGTAATGGCATGATAGGTAAGCTTGGAACAGAAGTTTTCCCCTTTTGTGGAGAGGAAATGAGAGCAAACACACCTATCACAGCTGAGGTATGCCTTCATTTGGCTTTGGCTAATTCTATAATGTGATAAAGAGTCACAGAGTGTTTCCTCTGAACAGAAGTCAGTCTATGAATAGAGCATATATAGTGTTTACTATAGGTGGTAAGTTCCTTAAGTGCTGAAACTGAACAGTTTAAGGTATTGCTTAAAGCTTAATGTGTGAAAGAATCAATTTATGCACAGGAAACTTTCACACATTAGGACAGGTGTTGATTGACTTACAAAGCTTTATCTTCACACCAAAAAACTTAATGTGTAAGTCCTGTGTTCTAAGGACAATTAGCAAACACACTCTTTTCAACACAGCTGAGTGTTCTCAGTACACATAAAATAGCATATACTTAACTAAGCCTGGCCATGGATATTGAAAAACTAAGATGTTATCACAGAGGCACTGGAATTATTTATTTTTCTGATTATTGAAATTTTGAAGGATATTTTTTTTCCAATTTCAGTGAAAATACATTTGTGATTTAAACTACTATAATTGGACAATCTGATAGGATTTTTTTAACTTCAATTATTAAGTTAGTAATAATTATTAAGTTCTGTGACAGATCATTTCACTTGAAATTTCATATGTGATAAATTTACATATGTGATATATACAAAGTGACCTAATCTGACTATAGCAGTGCATAATACACAGGCATATAAGACTAGCCAGATTGGGACAAACCAAAGAGTCACTTATCTTGATATACAGTCTCTCCTGTCCATAAATGAAAGCATAAAAACTTGCCAAACCTATAAGATACTCATTGACATTTTCTGAATAGGGTAGGTTTCCTATGATTGAGCAATTCCCAATTTTTTTTTTTTTTTTTTTTTTTTTTTTTTGTTAATGTACTTGTTCAATCTGCCCTTAAATCACCAGGAATTTTTATTATTCACAGTATCCTTTGACTAAGAATGAAATCATGGGGAGCAGCCTCCACTGTATCAGGAATCACCTCCATTTAGTTTGCTTTAAACTTGATTCTTAGTTACTTCCCTTGATAAGTCTTAGTTCCTTCCAAGACCAGTCATCAAGGTCATCTTTATTCACATTCTCCCTTCAAAGTGTGCTTGTATAAATCTCTCTTAAATTACAATTTTCTGGACAGAAGGGTCAAAGTTTCTTCTGTCACTCCTTTAACAGAAATCTTTCCAGAGCTTTAATCATCTTGTCACCTTTTATCAGTAACTATTCCTGTCAGAATTGCAACCATAGGTCCTGGATGGTGATGCCTGCACATTCGGGTAATATGTAAATTAAACACTTCTGTCAGATTAAAGGTTTCAAAAAAGGATGGTAAGTAGGGACAAGATGCACTATATCAGAGATTAAGTACAGAGAAACATTGCACACTGATAGAAGAGTCTGAGGAATGGAAAAATCCACGTGAATGGGGAAATAAGAGGACAGCTGCACAAAAAACTCCAAATATTGTGGTTGTTTTTCATGCCTGTTAAAGTACATAAGAAGATGAAATTAGTCATGCCTTAACAAAATTTCTCATTTTCCTGTCCAGGTCTATATCACTCTTGGTGTAACAATTACTAGACAATACAATTTTTTCCTAATTATTTCAGAATCATATAATATCTGAGGCTGTCAGGGAGTTCTGGAGATATTTAGTCCAACTTCTCTACTCAGAGAGGGTGCAGCTACACCATATTGCCCAGGGCTCTGTTCACTTGAGTTTCTAATAACTCCAGGAACAGAGATGCCACAATCTTTCTGGGTAACCTCTTCCAGTGTTTGATCATTCCCATGGTAAAAAAGTTTTCTATTAGTATCTTTTGCATTACTGAGCATTCCTATTGAAGTTGGCCATTCAACACATGAAACAGTCTATTCTGATACTGATTGTTTTAACCTGAACATGGAAAAACAATCTTGCCTAGATGTGTTATTATGAAATGCTCAGATAATTTCCTTACCTTAATTTAAAGAGATGCTTTTACTTTTGGAACAGAACACGGACTTCTGATTCCTTTTACCTGAGTCTTTTTTCCCTCCCTCTCCTTTTCCCTTGGATACAAGTTGTTTTTACTGATGATTTCAGAGCAGTTGTCAATGTTCAGTTTCCTAATATGGAGGAAGGACTAGATTGTTTGATAGGTTGCTTTTAAATCTAAGTGTATAAAAATGTAAAAGATTATATATTGTAGCTTTCATATGTGGTACCTTTACATGATACACTTCATAGTTCATGACATTATACTTTTTGTAGAAAACTCAATGGTATGATGACTAGTCTTAGCACTGACTAACTAACTTTATGCAATATCTTGAGTTTGAAAGAAACCCAAGATATTTTGGCATAGTTTTCTTTTAAACTTACACCTTTTTTTTTAAATAATACCTGCAGTAAAATAAAGCTAAACCTCCTTAATCTCCCTGTGAATCTAAAGTCTACACAGACTAAAACTGAAAAAAACAGGTCACCAGGTCAAAGCCATCCCATTAGTAATCCCAAAAATAATCTGGATTGTAAATACCAATGCCTGTAAACTAATGTTTAGGCATTAAATATTCCTGGTAGCTGTATTTATGCAAGCAGAACAGAGTTCATTCTACCTCTTCTGGCCTAAGCTACACTTTTCTTCCCAGTTACATAACATAGAAATAGAAACACTCTAATAGCATGTATTTCATAATTTTAACAAGTTATCCTTGCATTAGGGGGGAAAAAAAAAAGGCGCTCTGCATTATTAGAAGTTCCTGGGTGACTTTTCTCTATGAGAATAACTGAAAAAAATAGTAGCCTAAAATGAAATACATTCACTTTTTCACTGTCACCTCATGTTTTGCAGAGTACACTGTACCTCACACTTCTTCAGTGTATATATTTTTTTAATACTAGTGATGGAAGCCAGAATCAGAAGAGTGCAACCAACTGACAAGACAATATCAGGATATGCTTTTGACATAAATTATATAATGAAAAAATCTAATTTCAGTGGCAAAAAGTTTGCTGCTACTCAAAATTGACCTAATATACATGAATTAAACAAGAAAATCAACTAAACAAAACAACCCAAAGCCCTTCATAACAAATAAATGAGCAAACAAACAAACATCCACACAAACAAAAAAGCCACCATAAAAAAAAAAAAAAAAAAAAAAAAGCCCAATGAAAAGCAAACTCTCAAACATTCAAAGTTTATTTAAGTTTCATTTCAGGATTCAAGATTCCCGAAAGGAATTTCTCATACAACATTTGAATCTTGTCACTAGACCTTTTATTAAATACTGGAGCCATGTCAAAGTGGACCTATGTGTACATGGGCAGTGCAAAAATGTAGCTTTCTGCCCTAGTTTAAAGGCAAATAAAAGATTATGAGTAATTATCCAAACAGTCATACCCTTAATTCCTGCAGTGCAAGGAAGAGAGTGATTAACCAAGTACATTGAAGAGACTGAAATCCCATTTGCAGCCTGATTTGCTGAGGAGAAAAAACAGGCGAACAATTTCTTTGGATTTTTGTGATAGCTATGCTACTACATGCTCTATGTGAAATAATACTTCACCCCCCCCTTCCCTCCCAGGTTTTTTGACTTCTGATATTCTCCACATTATCTGTCCCCAGGGCATTGGCTTCCTGCATGGTGCCTGTTCCTTTTTTCTTCCTTTCTTTCTTTTTTTCTTTCCTTAATTGATAATTGCATTAAGAGGCAGCAGAACTAACAAAAGACCTTGCTCTGAAAAAAATCACTGTAAGAGTGTGTGGCTCTGGGTGAGATGAGTCAGGCATATCAGACTCTTGGATGGTTTGGATGATAATATGGCCTCTTGGAAACCATTGGATCCTCAGTGATTTTGATCAAATTAAACTAATCTAGTTTAACTATCTACACTCTATTTAATAAAAAACAAAGAGTAAATCAACAAAGCATAATAACCTGTTCCAAAACATATAGCCAACCCTCTCACCTAGCACCACTGCAGTTTGTACTCAGGAGAAACAGACAGAGGCAGCTCTCCAGGTAGTTCTGTGCTGGTCTACTGAACTTACTGTTTCTTGTCCTGCAAAGTCCAGTTTGTTTTCACGATGCTGCATGTCTCCAACTCTACTCTTTTGCAAGTTGTCTGTACCAATTTTTGATTGCTTAACTTTTGCAACTTAACCAAACTCTTTTAAGGAACCATTACTTTCAAAAACCTTCAAGCTGCCTGAGGAAGAACTAATATTCAAATTGCAAGAAGTGTGAGCCGGTGAACGTCATGACTGGGGTATGTATTTGAAGGGAAACCATTGCTCCCAACTGGTTTAATGGAAACATTTAGCTCAAACATCTTACATCCAGATTCAGAATGGACTTTAGAAACATAAGTTATGCATTGTTGTTCAGAAAACCAATATTTAGCTGCCAACTGTCTTGGAAGCATGCAAGCTTCACAGGCACTTTAAATTTTGCTATAAAAGCATCTAAAATCTGGTCTCTGTGTTGGATCAGGAACATCTTAATCTCAGCTGACAGAAAAGTGCCCAACTCTCGTTCACATCCACAAAGAAATCAATCCTCCGTTTCCAGGTAGAGTTTGGTCCCATAGTTACTACCACAGCAAACACTAAATCAGCCTCCCTGCAAGGTGCAGAAACTGAGCATATTACGTAAAACAGAGGAAAAATCACAGGGGCCAGAGAGTTCAATTCTCATCAGCTGCAGTTTAAACCCACCTTCCTCACTATTGTAGCAAGTAGCTGCAGCCAGCAGATGATCAGCAGACTCAGGTGGGCCGTGTGCTGAATCCTGCTTATAGTCATTCCTCTTAGACCAAAAGGAGAGGAATACCCTTGGTTTGAAAGGCTCTGAGAGTGTGAAAGCTGCTCTGCCCTGGCAACATTCCATAGGCAGAGGGAATGAAAATACAACTGACATCTAGAAAGTCAGTATTTCTCAGATATGTAAGCAAAAGCCTGGAAGAAAGGAAGACAGAATATTTAGCAGAACACCTGAGAAAAAGGAATGCCTTGACACACAAGCGGGAGCCCCCTGGCACCTGGTTCTTCAGGCTTATGATTTTTGAAGCATATTATTCTACCTTCCTGTGGGACAAGTCAGGCACATGAGTGACTCTGAAGTTACACAACTTCTGTCTCATCAAAGGGTCACTCTTCAGAAGCAAACTTGAGGGGAAATGGCCCCTCTTTCCCTGACAACTGAAAATGCCCCCAAAACTTATGTGATAACTAAGTAAAATACCCAAATACATAAATAAGGATCTGGCTTGATTCTGTAGAGACAGGTTTTGGTGGGCCACAGCAGCAGGTAGGAGTCTGAGCCCAGTGAGGAGCAGCCAAGAGAGCAGGACCAGCACAGCCTGGTGAGGTGAAGCCCTGGAAGTAGCTCAAATCACTGTCCCACATCAATGGGGACATTACAGAGGTGGTGGAGGCAGACCCTGCTCAGACAAAAACTGTGCAAGCTCATGAAGAAGCAGTGGTAAACTACAGTAAAGGGGAAAAATCCCTAAAGATATAAGAATAGGTGGGTCAGGAGTGACGTGAAGGTGTGAAGATTTACCTGTGAAACCTTCTTTTTTAGTTCATCACACTCCAGGGCACTTCTGATTAGAACTTTCTCTAATTTGATTTCTAGCAAAATGAAGCTTGGAGGATGAGACTACTCGCTCTCTTTAAGAGATAAATGCTGATAGATCTACCTTGAAACTCCAGCGAAGGACTTCTCATCACAGCAACACTAATAATTATTATCAGATGTGTGAGAACTGTTTTCTAAACTTTCTCTTTTTCTAACGTAACCAATTATGTTTTTCTCCTTAACAGTGGAATAAATAATATGCTATTTTTTTTCAGAACATGACTTATGTATGCTTCATAAAATTTATTTCTTAATGCAGAAAGACATTTTTCTTTTTAGATTTTCTTAGTGAAATCCGTTGAAAATACAACTGCAGAAATTATATAAAATGTCATACAACACACATGTTTCTTGTCAAATGTATCTCAGAGACTGAGTACGACAGAGAAAAAACAGAAAAACAAGCTCTCTATCACAACCTCTCACATAAGTTTTCCAAGCCAAAATTACTTTGGAAGCCTGCTTTCAAACATGGGTTTTGTAGCAGCCTAGAAAATAGTCAACATTTCTTGTGTATCGGTATGTCTCTTTCTCTCTCCAGACTTTGTCTGGCTCTGTAAGCAAACTGCCCCTCCTTTTTACTGCTTCTACCTCAGTACATTTGACCTGTCTGATGTTTTTTTTGTAAAAAGTTAACAGTTCCAGGTATTAACTGCAAGTTTTTGGAAGAGAAGTTTTGAAAAGCACTGGGGGTGAAGGGACAATTATTCACATCCTCAGGAGAATGAACATCAATTCCTTAGTCTGTTTGTTCCTCTTTTAGTTCTGAGGCTACTGGCACCTTGTTTATGGTTCAGACAAGTCCTAGAGCTGAGGAATTATTTTTCAGGTATTGCCCACAACTAAGTACTAAAGATCTCTTTCATTTAAATGATCATAGTTTCACATGGACTTTGCAGCCATCCCCCACAGAATGCTACTGAGACTACTTCTAAAGCCTCCAGCTTTCTTCTGCTCTCTCAAGTGCCTGAGGTTTGTTGCCTGCAGCTTTCTGGCTATGTATGGTAAAGACTGCTTGACTGACGGGACCACTCAAACTGACTGCTAAGCTGCAGCCCAAAAGTAAGTAGATGTGTAGAATTCAAGACATGTGGTGCCTCATATTTCCACAGTGTGTATTCCACAGTGGAAAGCTAAAATCGTAACTGAAGTTTCAAGGAAAATTGTGTTGCCCTTTTTTGGCTCCCTCAGAACTAGGAAAAACTGGCATTCCCACCTTCTGTGTTTGTCCCACTGCAAAAGAAGGCCATTTTGTCTGGTAACTTATGACAATCTCTCTCCTCTCTCCATCTGCATCAAGAGGAGCCTTCCAGCACTTAGAAATCACGTCACTTGGTTGCCCGGAGACCGCTTCATTGAGAACTACCTGAACATTCCTTTTCCCTATCAATTAACGAGATGTAGTTGGGTGCATATTTATGTGCTAAAATAGGCATGTGAAAGAGACAATAAACTTCTCCACATCCAATACCTAAGAAGTCCTCTGATAAGATTGTTGAGCAACAGCTCCTTTTCCACATGGGAAAGCTTACAGCTGGGAAAACCCCAAATAATGTGCATGTAGAAAACCCAAGATATCCAGAGGCACAAAAAGTGGAAATTGCAAAGGTATCAATGCTGCTTCCAGAGCTAAGGTAGTCTGAGCTACACTCTGAAATCTTCCATCAGCTCTGCTGACTTCTCTTAATGTAACCTTTAAGTGATGTTTAAAACTCAAAAGCAGCTAAATTTCTAAATTGCTTCAATTAAAGTATGTCAGCATTGATTGGTTTTTGGCTTGCACAGTTTCTCTATGAAATCTAATTATCTGGTAATTCAGTACCACTGTGAATCCAGCTATGTATTGACTCTGTTGTAATCATCACCAGAATTTGAAAAATCTTGTGTGTCATTTGTGTTTTAGTAGAAGGTCACAGCAGCTGGTACTAGCAGTAAGTCTGACTAAGCCCAAACTTGTTTATTTTTTTCAATTTGCAATGAAACATGAAATTACAGCTGCATGGGTTTTCCTTTCAGCTTATCTCAGATTAGATCTGAGATTTCAAAAGTGAAAGTCTTTCAGCAAATATTTATACACACATACAATATTTTGTCTCTGGCCCTAATTTTGAATGTGGATTCTCACTTTTTTTTTTTTTTTACTACAAGCACTGTGTTTATACTACTCAATTTGTCTTGTTGTCTTAATAATCACAAAAAAAAGAATGAACTATCAAGCAGGAAAAAGGATTTTATGACTTTGTTAGAAGAACTGCATAATGAGGTGATTTCCTCAGAACAGACCTATGACACATTCATATTTATTTTCAGTGAATCATGTTGTAGAGCAAAGATCTTTGTCCACAGAACTAGATAGAAGATCTAGAGTATACACATGAATAAGAACAGAAAGGTCAACATGCTGGTGCTATGACAATGTGGTTGGGTCATGACCTTTGTGGGAGAAGTCCAGGCAGTTTTTTGGAAGAGCAGCTATCCAGCTGAGCACATGTCCAATACTATAAGACACTAGTTAACACTAGACAATTTTCAGCAAATGAGAAAGGGACACTGACAGGTTTAAAAATATCCAATATCCATGAATATTGGATATGAACGGATCAGGTCCTGAGACACGAGTTTTTGTTCACATGCCTGTGTTCACAACAATCTACTTTGGAAACTGTAAGTGGGAAAAAAAAAAGTGAAAAAATCAGCCAATCACAGCATACTCAAATTACCTCATATCATGAATAAAGGAAAAGAAATGGCCACTTGCCTTGGAAAAGCTCTTTCTCAGCACCTAGGCATGACATCTGTAAGCTCTCAGTCCTGATTCTGATGGGAAACCTGCAAGATACATTCAGTTAAGAAACTTCCAAGTTTGTACTCTGTTTGCATGGCCAGGTTTTGGTAAGGGGTGGGGAGGTTGTCGGGGTGGTTTCTGTGACAAGCTTCCCAACAGAGCCAGTGCCAGACAGGTCCAAGATGGACCCACCACTAGCCAAGGCTGAGCCCATCACTAGCACCTCTCGAATAACACACTGAGGAAAGGTTAAGAAAAAGCTGCAGAACAGCAGATTCCAAGATCAGTGAAGGAGGGGAAGATGATGCTCCAGGTGCCAGAGCTGAGATTTTGCTGCAGCCTCTGGAGAAGACCATGGTGAGGCAGCTGTGCCCTTGCAGCTCATGGAGGACCAAGGTGGAGCAGAGATCCAGACTGCAGCTCATGCCTGGAAGGAAGGTGTGACCCTGTGGAGAACATGCTGGAGCAGGCTCTTGGCAGGAGCTGCAGCCATTGGGGATGAGCCCACACAGGGCCAAGTTTACTGACTGTACCTGGGATCCTGTGGGGGACTCATGGTGGAGCAGTCTGGTCCTGAGGAACTGCACCCCATGGAGAGGACCTACACTGGAGAAGGTTGAGAAGGACTGTTTCCCATGGTAGGGAACCCATGCCAGAACAAGGAAAAAGCAAGGGGAACAAGGAGCAGCACAGACAACATGCAATGAACTAATGGCAACCCTCAATTTCCCAACCTCTTCTTTCACTCAGAGGGAGGATATAAAGGAGTTAGGTTTGAAGTTGAGCTCAGAAAAAAGGGAGGAATGGGAGAAAGGTGTTTCTTAATACTTGTTCTTTTTTCTCATTATCCTGCTCTATTTAAGTAGCAATAAATTAATTTGTTTTGCCCTTGACAGTGATTAATAAGAAATCTAGTCCTTATCTTGACTCATGATCTTTCTGTCACCTTTCCCCTTCCTCCCCAATCCTGTTGAGAAATAGGAGTCAGAAAGCAGTTTGGTGAGCATTTGGTGGCCAGTCAAGGTCAACCCAACACAATATTAATATTCATAACTTTACCAGATGGTAAAAAACATTGTTTAAGATAATATTTTTTTTTTCCACATTGCAATTTTTTTTTTATTGCTGGTATATACATTCAACACACAGCTGTCTACTTACTCTAACCCTTGTTTTATTCCTATTTGCTTGTTGCCACCCACTGATTTGTGTTAAGTGTTGAATAACTTCAAGCCCTTATGTATTTATGTAGAGTGTCTGTTTGCCAGTCCCTGAAGATCTACAGCTTGATCATGCATTGAAGACTCATTTATCTGGTCTCAGCACTACTGGCTTTATCTTGTGGTTGGTCACAGAAGGTCTAAGAGCTTCTCTAGCTACAGCAAGGTATTGCTTCTATATCATCTGCCAAAACAGATTGTAGGCACAGCAGACCTCTCAGTTGTGCAGCAACGATGAAATGCTTAGTGCCAGCCATGCACCTTTCTTCTTGGCCCCAACTTTGTGTGTGTGCATTTGCAATGACTTCAGAAGATAACAGGTTAAATTCTGAGTACAAAGCTGGTCTCCTTGTAACACAGTTTTACAGGCAGTCCTTAGGAGTGAACTCTTAAACATTCCTGTGGCATTTTGTCTTCCTGTTTGGTGTGGTACAGGCAGGGAAAGCCTCTTACAAATTTCAAAATGTTTAGACTTGAGGGCAAGGTTAGATGACAAAATGCTAACATTGAAAAAAAGGAGTTTCTCTGTGTTAAAATTCCCACCCGTCAAACACTCAAAATTGAAGTTTTCTCCTTTGCTCTTTTCCTTGAAGTATGTGTCAATCTGGAAACTGATAAGATACTGAGCTCTGTAAGTCTTGAAATATGTATTTATACATTTATTTATTAATAAATAATTAATTTTATATTTTTAATATTCTTTTTCTATATACATGTTGTATTGGGCTTGTGTGGCAAGGTTTTGGTAACACAGGGTTAGGTTGCAGGGGGCAAAGCTTCCCCCATGTCCAGTGTAGTCAAACTGAGGTGGCTCCAAGGCAGACCCACCTCTGGCCAAGACTGAGCTCATTAGCCATAGTGGCAGCACCTCTGAGAGAAAGAAGGGGAAAACTTACTGTGAAACAGCAGCTGCAAGAGAGGAATGACAATATGAGACAGGAACAGCCCTGCAGACACTGAGGTCAGTGCAGAAGGAGAGGGAGAAGGTGCTGCAGGTGCCAGAGCTGAGGTTCCCCTGCAGCCCATGGTGCAGACCATGGTGAGGCAGCTGTGCCCCTGCAGACTGGGGTGTTGCATGATGGAGCAGAGGTCCACCTAAAACCCCTGGAGGACCCCATGCTGGAGCAGGTGGATGCCCAAAGGGGACTAGGACTCCATGGGAAGCCCATGCTGGAGCAGGCTTCTGGCAGGGCTTGTGGCCACATGGGGAGAGGAGCTCAAACTGGAGCAGCCTGTTCCTGAAGGACCATGCACTCCATGGAAAGGATCCACCATGGAGTAGGTTAGGAGTGTGAGGAGTCCCTCCCTATGAGGAGGAAGGAGCTGCAGAGATGTGTGATGAACTCATCATAAGCCCCATCTCCCTGTGCCACTGAAAGGAAGGAGGTGGAGAATTCAGGCGTAGAGTTAAGCCTGGGAGAGAGGTAGGGGCTGGGGGAAGGTGTTCCTCAGATTTAGTTTTTATTTCTCATTATTCAACTCTGATTTGATTGGTAATAAATTCAATTGATACCCCCAAGTCAAGTCTGTTTTGACTGTGATGGCAACTCCCTGCCCTTATCCATTTCTGTTTTAGTATTACTAAAAATAAAAACTAGGAGAAAAATTTCCCATAGATCTCACCATCTAAATTGTTCCTCTGATTTTTTGAATTGCTTTATTCTAATTTTCAGTCCTAATGAGTCTAAATTATAAATGATCTCTTAAAAAACCCACTATGTCTTCTAAAGAAGAAGCAAGTCCTTGGGGATAATTAAGATGCAAAATTTTCTTAGCTCTTAAATTTTTTGAGATTGAGATGCAGAGTTTTTCCATACGTAGTATACTATCTATGAACTGAAAACATGTACACAAACATACTTTAGGAAATAATTAATTTCTCATAACTACATAGTTTAGGGTGGGGTTTTTCTGTGCCTTCCTTTCAGTTCGTTCAAATCACATAAAGTAATGTAAGCAAAGAGAGAAAGTTAGGAATGGTTGAAATGCTGGAGTGCAAAGGGCTTCTGAAAGTCTGGCTCAACATCCCTGATGTTGCAATTCAAAGCAACTCTAAAAACTTTCCCAAAATAACCAAACAGCTATGTTATGAATGCCAAAACCAAACTTCATATTGCTGGTGTGACACACCATGAGATTGGGAAGTGTGTTTGTGGTCAGCTACTCACCAAAAAAATCTGAAGGTTCTTATGGGCAAAAGCTATGGTTATTATTAGCAGATGGCAAGGCTGTCAGCCAAAGGAGTAGAATTTTAAATGTATTTTTTACCGACTGTCCCTTATTTGTCTGGTTATACTCATATTAATCTTTTTTAATGTGTAACACATGTCCCTTGGAATTACACTTAAATTTGTTCCAAATTCTTGACAAAAAAGTCCATTAATCATCCAGAGAGGAGTAATAACGCTAATCAAATGTCTAGGAAACAAAACCCTATGTGGACTGCTTCTGTAGTTCTGTGCCATACTGATGTTCAGCGCTGGATTGAGAGAAGACTCACACAGTCTTAAAAACATTCTAGTGGCAGGCAGAGCATTTTTGCATTTATACAGGTGCAACCCATAAAAAGACTTTGGCTTCATCAGCACACTCTATTCTTCATGCTCAAATGGTGCTTGCACTGCTGTAGCAATGTAATAATCACATCCTCTAAGAGCGGATGGAGGCTGTACTGCTTTTGCTTACCACAACCTTCGAACGAAACTCACCCCCCCAAATCACACTGCAAAGCTTACTGATAAGTCTTTGTGGTTCATTTCCCACACCCACATATGCTGCTTGACTTCCACATTTAAATGTCTAATTGTCCCCCAATATCTAAGCCACTTTCATTGCTTGTAAGTCTTACACTTCTGATATTTTTCACTTCAAACTCATGGCTTATATCCCCTTGCAAGCAGCTCCTTCATCTTAGCGCCTACCTACTGGTTGTACTTAGTGATGTAATATTCAAAGAGGAAGAATTACAAGGTTTATACACACATTATTGACATGTCTCTGTGTGTGTCTCTCTCTCTTTTCCACTGTATATGTAATTTGCTTTACAGCAATGTCCTTCTGTTGTACCATTATGTTTATCTGCGCAATCCATCACTCTGGCTTTTTGGAGGTCCGGCAGATTAAACAAAAATAACCACCAAGCTTATTCAGAGAAATGACACTCAAGTAGTACTGATCTTTGACTAAAACAGAAGAAACTGATTGAAAAATAGAGGGGTTTCAGCTATAGGTTACATCCCTTTTCTGATTTTTGATCAACCTTACAATTTACACAGAAAACACACCAGGCTTAATTTGATACCATGAGCACAAACATGCAATCCTGACAAAAAGCCACTTCTGAAGGGCACATAATGACATCATGAAACTTTAATTAAGAAGAAGATAGCAAAATATCCCCAAAACTCCCCAAACTGTAACTCTCCTATCTTTCAGAAAAAAGGTGCAAGATTTATTTAGAAGGTTTTCTAACTACAAGTTACTGATCCAATAGATGCAATCATCTCAGATAAATCTTACATAACAAGACTAATTTACTAGTTTACATCAGTTTAAAATAACCTCTTGTACAGTTGCAACAATGTTGTGCAAGTTATTGAAATAGAACATTAAACACTGAGATCCTGGAGGAAAGGGATTTAACAAACACGAAAGCAAACATGCTTAGGAGCTATCACAATTGCTTCATGTGAATAAAATATGGAAAGAGGGAAGGAGGGAAAGAGGGAGAAAGGGCTGTACCCTGACTCACATAAACTTTTGGACAAAGGCTGCAAAGGGTTGAAAAAAAAGTTAAATATATTCTATATTGTCTTAACCCAACATTTACTCTTCCTACAGACTGATGCAAAAATTCACCTCACATCAATAAGAAAAAAAATTACAATCTCTGTAAGTTTTGGCTCACACTCCTGTGTGAAAAGCTGTTAGAGCAACTGATATGAACCTAGCTTTACTTCACAACACATTTATTAGTTATCTGGATGGAGGAGCTGTATGAACCATTAGCAAGTTTGGTGGTGATACCAAACTGGGGTGTGATGTTCACTCTATGGAGGGACAATGCCTTGCAGAGTGATCTAGATTGGACCACTGGACAATCTTCATCAGTGTGAAACTTAACCAACAGATGATGGATTCTGCACCTGGGATGGAGTAACACCAGACACAAGCCTAAACAGGGAGAGGAGTGGCTGGAGAGCAGCCCTGCAGGAAAGTGGTCTGGGGTGCTGATCATCAGCAGGCTCCACACCAGTCAGCAGGAGGGCAAACCCCATCGTGGGGAGCATCAACCACAGCACAGCCAGATGGGAAGCAGAGGGGAGAATCCCACTGTGTTTCGTGTTGGGGAAGCCTCACCCAGAGCACTGAGAGTGGTTCTGAGCCCCACCGTTTAAGAAGGATCTGAAAGTTCTTGAGTGCACCCAGAGGAGGCAACCAAGGTGGTGGGAGGGCTGGGAGGATTGTCCTGTGAGGGGCAGCTGAGACCTCTGTGTTTGTCCAGTTTGGAGAAAAGGAGGCTGAGAGGTGACCTCATTGCTCTCTGCAGCTTCCTGAGGAGGGGATGGAGAGGGGGTGCAGGTCTCTTCTCCCTGGGATCCAGAGATGGGACACATGGGAATGGTACAAAACTGCCTCAGGGGAGCTTCAGACTTGACATTAGGAAGCAATTCTTTACAAAAGGATGGTCGAATCCTGGAAGGGGCTTTCTAAAGAGGTGGCTGATGGCACAAGCCTGTCAGTGTTTAACAGGCATTTGGGCAAGGTACTTAACAATATACTGTTACTTTTGATGAGCTCTGAAGTGGTCAGGCAGTTGGACTGGATGATTGTTGTAGGTCCATTCTTACAGAAATATATCCCAATTCTATGCTACTCTATTCTAGTCTAGTCTATTCCACTCCTAGAATAATAGAATGGCTTGGGTTGGAAAGGACCTTAAAGATCACCCAGCCGCCTTGTGATGGCTAGAAACACCTTTCACTAGACCAGTTTTCTCAGTGCCTTGTCCAACCAGTCCTTAAACATTTCCAGGGATGGAGCATCTGCAGATGCTCTGGACAACCTGTGCCAGGGCCTCACCAGCCTTACAGTAATCTAATTTAAACCTGCCCTCTGTCAGTTTAAAACCATTGCCTCTTGTCCTGTCACTATCCGCTCATATGAAAAGTCCCTCACCTCCTTTTCACAAGCCCAGCTTAGGCATTAGGAGGCCTCACATCTCCCTGGAGCCTTCTTTTCTCCAGGCTGAACAACCCCCGCTCTCTCAAGCTGGCTTTATGTCCACCCAGGCAGTTCATTATCCATCAAATAGACCTATCTACCCTACCCTACCCTACCCTGCCCTGCCCTGCCCTGCCCTTCCGTACCCTACCCTACCCTGTCCTGTCCTGTCATGTCCTGTCCTATCCTATCCTATCCTGACCTATCCTATCCTGCCCTATCAACGTGGCCAGCAGAAGTGCTCTTGATGAATCATGCCTCTGGACCTTAAATTAAATATCAATGACAGTGTCTTTCTGTGTCTGAAATTTAAGGTCCAGAGGCATGATACAGCAAGAGTGCTTCTGCTTCATTTAAAGATTTCAGATAATTTAAAATTCATACCTGTATCACAGAACACTAATTACTCTGCTTCTTTGAAGAAAATTAGTCCAGCTGCAGCCCACAGACCCTGGATCATTTGATTTTTGGCTGTTTTAAGAGCCATCACCTATTATGAAGCTCTATTTTTTTTCTTTTTCCTTTTTGACATTTCTGGGTGGTGACTGTCACATCTTAACCCTTACACAGACCCCTTCAACACAACAAAGTCTCTCACTGTCATGCTGACTTGGTTAAACATGAAGCAAAGATGTGTAAGATGCATTCAACCTACCAACATTATGCTCTTGCTTACACACTGATGAATTCCTTGTATTTACCCACAATTAGGCTTATGTTCTCTTATTATTACCCTCAAGGTCTAAGTAGCGTGGCATTGTTCCTGTCTTGTAAAGGGATGGATAGTTGCTCTCGGACAACTTCTTTTCCTAGCCTACTGAAGCAAGAATTGTTGCAATGAGACCTTGTTCTTGCACAAAATATGCATATGCGGCTTTCTGATTGCTTAACAGTCTTTTACCATGCTAAAAATATTGATGGTATGATTTAACTCATTTGTCCAGGCTTTTGATAAAACTATGAAATAACTGTGGCCAATTTTATTTATTTATTCCTGTTTATAGCCTTTACTTCTTTTTTTTTTTTTTTTTTTTACATTTTTTACTTTTCCCCCTGTTTTTACATTCTTATGGTGATTCTCAGGTGATGCCAGCTTCTAATTTGTTTAATATCATCTGCATCAGTCAATATGTTGGTAACTCAATCTTTTACAGCAGTGAGGGAGGTGTGTGGTGAAGAATAAGTCAACTCTCTTAGAAATCAAATATCATAGTGATGGTTTCTGTAACACCTAGATTTGAATTTTTACATTAAAAACCATATACACTTCACTGGGTAAGAAACCCACAAAATCATTAACCAAAACATTAACTCTTCACCATATTAATTTTTTCATGTTCTTATTTCAGAACAGTAAACTAACTTTATTACAGTTTAACACACTGCTGAGTTACTTGTTTTTTTCAAGTTATTAAAAAAAATTTAGTAAAATTTTTTTTTTATAAATTACAAAAGGTGGGGTTTTTTCACGTACAGCTAAAGATTAATCAAACTTGCAGAATTTCTAGTTATTGGTGGGCTTTCTTTCAAAAAACTCTGTTTACAAGTAATTTTAATGTGTTTTGAATGAACAGCTCTTGCAATCAGTATGCCTTATGAGTGTATGGGTCAGAAATCCTGTGTTAAAATCAGAGGTGGGAGCAAGTCTTTCTTATTCTTTACTGTTGTGATTCTGTTTGTCTTAAGGTGTTAAAAAACTCTACAGAATATATATTCATGTCTACAGAGGCCCATCTCGACATTCTTTCATGAATATTCTGTCATGGATATCCTCTCCTTCTCAGTTCAGTCTTTCACATTCTTTCATGGATATTCTGTCATTCAATCTCATCCTCTTCCTCTCTGTGTTCATTGTTTGTCTCAGGACTGTGAAGCAATTACAATTGTAATAAGAACATGCCATGGTATGTTCATACATGACAACGAAAATGCAAATTTAGCTGGAAATAATGCAGGTGGAGTTTGATTACTGCTCTCTTCCCACTGTTATTCTTAAATCTGCACCTCTCCAGTGCACAGTAGGAACTAGAGCAGGAGATCCCATTGTTTTATGTCTCTAAGCTATTAATGTACCTGACCTTCATGAAAGAAAGACCCAGTCCTTTGCTTGCACCATGAAAACTTTCCTGTTCTTTTAAGTCCTTGATCTCCCACCATCATAATTTTTCCAATCAATAAACATATTTGTGGGCACATAGAAAACTCTTGTACACTTTCTCATTTGAAAGTGGTGACAGAATTGACTTCTGGGAATGAATAGCAGGGAAGATGTAGTAGAGAATCTGTCTTGGCAGGAGGCATTCATACAGGTGCTGTCATGGGAATTCTGCTCCCCAGATCATGGCCATCTAAACGAGGCACAGATAAGAGAATGAAGGATTAGAGGAAATGACATTCCACATGAATGCCAGAACTCTGAGACACATGAGGCGGAGTGCCTGAAATGACTAACTTGTAATGAGGACATAATACTGGACAATTACAGATAGCAAACTGCACATTGTGAGACCATGGGTATAAAGTGTGCAGGAAAGACTGAAAATTCAAGCACAGTGCTCAGGGTAAAGAATAAGCAGTTCCAATGAGATTAAAAGCCTTTTTTTTTTTTGTCAAGGATTAATGTGGAAGGTGAATGGGCTGCCATTCTTGGCCTCAGCAGAAGGCTGGGTCATATGTTACTAACTGGCCCTCCAGGATACTAAACACTGATGTCAATGTGTGAAGGGGGACTAGGAAAGCTGCATAGCAGTAAATGGAAAAGTAACAGACTAAGAGAGCCGCTCCCAAATTATATGCCAATATCACCACTGAGCAAGATTTCAAAAGATCATTTTTAGACACAACCAGTGACTGCTTGTCCTCAGGGAAGAAGGGCAGAAGAAACATGATACAAAGCAATTAAAACTCAATGGAAGGAAAAAAGACAATGTGATAAAATGGCACAGTAAAGGAAATTGTTGGAAAACACCTATTGAAAAACTCTAGTTTCAGTACAAGGTAGAATAGAAAGCATCATAAACTGAGACAGAAGAAATGTGAAAAGCAAGCACAGGGGCTAGGGAGATAGAGAAATATCTCTCACAAGGGGCATAAGAAATGAGTAATCAACTACTCTCTCAATATACCTGGAATATGAAGGCTGTCAGAGAGCACGCAGCACTAACAAATCAGCAGAATGTAAAAGGGATAGCAGAAAACATGGCCATATCAGAAGAGAGGTAAGTTGTCTAAGTATGTGCTCACAGTGGGAGGGCTTGCAGCATTATAAGAAACTCTTTTCTGTGGGTGGATATATCAGAAGTACTATGTCAAACTGAGGCAGCTACAAAAGACCTCAAAAAACCCAAACAAAAGAAACAACTGCCACATTTAATCCCAAGACATTTAAAGAAATTCAGTCAATGAAATAATTAAGTGGCCTCAGTCCACTACCATTCAAAAAATTCTGCGGTATCTGAAGATTAGAAAACGGCAAATGTGACACTGACACTTTTTTTCAAGAGTTTATAGCGGGAAATCCAGGAACCTACAGATCAGCAAAGACAACATCTGTTTTGAACAAATTAGTATAAAAGCACATAATGACGAATAGAGCTAATGGTCTTGGCTTTTGCAAACCGTATGAATCATTTCAAATGACAAAACCTAATCTATCACAATCTTCGGAGGAAATTTCCATGTCAGCATAGGTTTCTCAGAAATAGCCATTTGATGGGTTGCAATGACACCATGCAGAAAACTAAAAGGCAAATTCCCTCTGTAGCAGTGATTAAGTGATACCCTCACACAGGGAAAAGACAGGGCCTGTATAGTATCATTAAAACAGCCAGCCACATTGCATATTCCCGTGCCAAGAAGACAGAAGCACATAATTGTGCTAAACACAATGTTAAAGCTTTCTTTCAGAAAATTATAAAAATCCATCTGACTACAGGTATTTACTGATGCTCTTCCTTACATATTTGTGAAACAATGTGCAAAGAAAGGATAAATGCTTACAGTGGACCAGAAGGAGAGAGGGGTCAGAAGAGTGAAGGAGTAAAGAGTTAGATTTGTTTCAGAAGGGCTTGTCCAGACATATAGAACAGTATACCAACAAGAGAGGAAAGATAAGAATTTGAACCATTAATCTGATCTGGAAACTTTAGGGAGCAGATAATGGAAGAATTTGTCTTGATACCAGAGAAGAAACTCATTGCAAAAGTAGAGGCAGGATGCAAAACTACCTCTGGCTTAGTGTGCCTCTGCGTACTCAGATAAAAACAAATGCCACTCCTTTTTGCATCTGAAACTGGACTTCCCTCACTTCCACCAAGGGTATAATACTGATATTTCATACAGGACATCCCATAACCCACCTTTCCCCCTCCACCATAAGGAAAGAAAGAAATAAAAACTTTTCCCTCCACTGAAACAGTAAATTGAAAATGCTACACATTACCTACCACATGGTGAGTATTCCTCTTGGCATCAAACAGTCACCCATGGTGAAAAAGCTTTCTGAATTGCAGAATTTTGATCAGTGGCTGCTCCTCATGATGGTAAAGAAGGACCCACACAAATCTTTCTTTCCTGTTTCTTGTGTCTGTGCCTCCCTCCCACCCGAGTGCTGGCAGCTCTGCTCTCTGGCTAGTTATTGACTCTGACCATGTTTCCAGAGCAACAAAATAGTCTCTTCCCCAGGGCTGTAGTTGTTGCAGTAGTTGTCATTCATTCTCCTGCAGGCCATGGCTATAAATATTTAACTCTCCATCCCTGCTTTAGTATCATAACTGTACATACAATCAGTGTGTTACCTATTTGTGTTAAAAGTCTGTGGTGTGCTGCCCATAGATTTGGTCAAGGTGTTAGGTATTAAAAAGGAAAGACAAAAAAAGGCAAAAAACCCAGAAGCTTCCACCCCCCACTCATTAAAAAAATTAGGAGTTGGCATCTAACTAACTCATATTTTGTTTGTTGCTATGGCTAGTAGGGAAAAGGCAAAGCCCCACTGAACATATGTTTGAAGATGTGGTTATAGGCCAGAAACTGTGTTAAGATTGAAAAAGTATCTGTTTTGAGTGTGGATGAGTATAAATTGATTATCTTGGGATCATGGTCAAGTGATGGTTGGGTTCTGGATGCCTCATGATGCAGGGGGGTCATGATGAAGAGAAGTCTGGCTGTAAAGAACAAGTTCTGAAAAAAGGGGCACATCAGTAATAAGAAAATGAAATGATTCAGGTGCAGGTGACCAATCAGTATTGCAAAGCAGTTGTCTCAAACTCCTTTTGGAAGCCAGTATCAGGATAGTAAAAGAAACAAGGACATAAAAGCAAGCTGTCACAACAAAAATCAACAAAGCAACCCTTCAGACACACTCTCTGCCAGCAACTGAGAGCACTGAGACCATCTAAAGGATGACCACAACACAACTACTTGCAAATTCATCTTTGCTCTTCACTTTACTGTGAAACCCATGACTTCCAATTCTGTCTACTCCCTTGTGAAGTTTGGAGCCATTCCTGACATGTAGGAGAAGATGAATTGTGCATAAAGGACCAAAAAGGAAAGAAATGAGATGCAGTTTGAGCAGCCAGGTAGAGAGAGGTAGCGTCTCTATAAAGCACCTGAGTACCTATTTCACCAGGGGCCATTGAGAAGTGTGTGATTACTGAAATATACCCTTATCAGAATATCATTGAAAGGACATGCAAAAAGATTAGCCAGAAAAACCACCAACAGAATTTGACACCTGTTTCAAGTGGCAGCTTTTGCAGGGCCTTTTGCATGGACACACTAGTTGACTCTAAAATTGATCCTCAAATGCTGTTTGCATTCTTCAAAGAAACTTTGGGTGTAACTCAGGCTACAGATAAGGATGAATATAAGAACTGGATCCCACACAGATTGGAGAAGACCATGGTGACACAGGTTGTCCCTCTGGAGCCAACGAAGGACCACAGTGGAGCAAATATCCACAATGCAGCCTGTGGAGGACCACACACACTGAAGCAGATAGAGATACCATAAAGGAAATTGTGACTCTGGAGAGTCCACATGGGAGGAGGCTCCTGGCAGAGGCTGTGGCCCACAGGGAGGAGCCCATGCAAGACCAGGTTTTCTGGTAGGACCTGTGACCCTGTGGGAGACCCATGAGGGACCTCACTCCATGGAATGTTCCCACTCTGGAGCACTTCAAGAAGAACTCATTAGAAGGACCCATACTGGAGAAGTTCATAAAGGACTATCTACAATGGAAGGGACCCCCATGCTGTAGCATGGGAGGGGTGTGAGGGGAAAGAAGCAACAGAGACAGGGCATGATGAACTGACTGCAGGCCCTATTCTTTGCCCTACTGCACTGCTTGGAGGGGAAGAGGTAGAGAAATTGGGGATGAAGCAGAGCCTGGGAAGAAGGAAAGGCTGGGGAGAAGGTGTTTTTTGTTTAGTTCTTATTTCTCATTATCTTGGTCTGTTCAATTAGCAATGAATTAAATTAATTTCCCCAAGCTGAGTCTGTTTTGCCCCTGACGACAACTGGTGAGCAATCTTCCTGTCCTTATTGTGACCCATGAGCTTTTTGTCATATTTTCCTTCCCCTATACTGTTCAGAAAGAGGAATGACAGAATGGCTAGATAAGCACCATTAAGCCAGCCAAGGTCAACCCACCACAGAATACTAGTATATTCAGTGGATATTCTTCAGTTTTCCAGAAATTTCTATTACACTTGAAGTCTAAACAAGTGTTGCCAAGTCTTGACATAATGTTTTAACTACTTTGTTGTAAAACACAGAGGGTCAAAAGATTGGAGAAAATATACTGTTTCCAGATTTTCATGACATGCACATACCCAGCACTCTTCAGTGGAGATTTATCTTTTTTCAATGTCACCATTCTAGTTTTGGAGATCTTAATTTAGCCTTTATTGTCTTTGAGCATTGATCTTGAAGCTCTGGAAACATCATAGGTTTGTGTGTGTGTATTTGTGTTTGCGCAAAGAAAAGCCTATTTCAAGTCATGTATCCTCTCTAATTTTATTTATACAGAGAATCAAAACAATGTCTTACTTTTTTTTATTTTTTTTTTTCTTCTCCCTTTTTTTTTTTTTTTTTTTTTTGAGGTGGCAGGAAATTGTTGAAAAGCTAAATGGAGAACACACAGTCACTGATCTTTCCATGAGTCAAAAAAATCAGTGGATTTTAACATCTTCAAAGGTCAGTGGTGTTCTGAACAGCCTCAATAGGTTTTTCAAGGAAATTACAGCTGTGGTGTTATCAAACAACTGTCTCACTTGTTTCAAAGCTCCAAATACATATAATCCATGGGAACACATTAAATGAAAGAATGGAAGAGAAGAGAACTTAAGAAGATTTAGGCATAGCTTGAGAAGTGAGGAAGCAGTACCATGCAAGCCCTGGTTGCAAAGAAAACCTCACAGTAACATCACAAGACAGAGCAATACAACATTTCTTTTTCTCTCAGTGCAAAATCACCCTGTTATATTGTTGCTGCATAAGTACAACTTTTTTTTTTTTATTCTTGAAATCTGTTTCGTGTTACTTAATTTTACCATTGGTAAGTTGTTACATAATCAATCACTAAGGCTACACTACTTCTGCATGTAATTTGTACCAGATATTTCATAGTCAACCAGAAACAGGGTTTTCCCAAAACTATCAGACTATCAACTGTGGTGTTGCTCTTTTTGTCCTTATTAGGCCATTGGATGATATTATTATAACCCTGGGCAATTCACCAGCAGTGATTTAGCATGATTGAAGCACTCCTTCTGTTTTTGGCTAGTATAGTTATTTTTTCTTCACAGGAGATAGTATGAGGCTGTGTTTTGGATTTGTGCTGGAAACAGTTTTGATAACAAAGGGAGGGTTTAGTTACTGCTGGGCAGGCCTTGCATAGAGCCAAGGGTTTTTCTACAGCTCACCCCAGACCATCAGTGAGCACGCTGGGGGTGCAATAAGTAGCAGGGAGGAGACACAGCAAGGACAGGTGACTCCAACTGACCCAGTGTATATTCCAGACCATGTGGCATCATGTTCAGCATATAATGTTGGTGAGAAGAAGGAAGAGTGATGGTGTTTGTCTTCCCTTGTCACCTTAACTCATGAAGGAGCTCTGCTCTCCTGGACATGGCTGAACCGCCTGTGGAAAGCAGTGAATGAATTCATTGTTTTGCTTTGCTCTCATATACAGCTTTTGCATTTCCTATTAAACTATCTTTTCCTCAACCCACGAGTTTTCCCACTTTTTCTCTTCCAATTCTCTCTCCCATCCTGCCAAAAGGGAAGTGAGAGAACAGCTGTGTGGGGCTTAGTTGCTGGCTTTGATTAAACAGTGGAAGTATTACATTAATGCTAAGATATTGCTTCTGGTGCTTGAAGAGTGCCCAGCTGTAAGGTGCGAAGTCAGAACTCCAGTGGGAAAAAGAGAAATAGACACTGAGGACAGCAAACTCCATAACACAAGCAGCAGTAAGCCAAAAGAAACTGTACTAAATATAGCCATTAATAAAAATGTCTCTTCAAGAAAGTCACACAGATCTCAAAAAGCAACTCAGGACCAAAAAAATACTTAGTGTTCTAGCTCCTCTCAACCATATGCTTGATTTTTGTGGGTGCAGTCACACAGAAAGTAACTGCTTGTCCTTTTGTTGCTCATAGGAGTAAAATCTAAGTGCAACAGCTTCTGGCAAATCAGAACTTTTATCTTCCTCACTGAGTGCACAGCAAATATTTCTAAACCCCAGCCAGATTTTTATAACACCATGCAATAATTTGTTCCTGTGATGGTTATATGCAAGTACTTGGAATGTTATTTCCCTTCTTTTTGCTTCAGCTATTGAAATAAAAATATTTGCAGGTGAACCCTGCAAACATAGAAAGTCAGGCACCTATTAGAAAATTGACTCAATACCTACCAAGAGTGAGAAACAAAGTTTTCACATTTCAGCATCTGCACACCTATCCCTACACAGTTACTCTACTGCTACGTATTTTCTTTTACAGCCCTAATGCACCCATTGGCATATTTATGTATGGGTATGTACATATCTATGTAAAGGTATAAGAGGAACAGCCAACAGAAGAATATTTCAGTCTGACTGAGCTGCAGGACTTTCAGTCTCATCCATATAAAGTGTTAAGGGAAGCTACATCACCCTTGGAATTCATCAATGCAGAGTATAATTTACAGTCTCAATGCAAAGTTCAGTTTGTGTCACCCAGTGATAATTTTGGCAAGTACTCTATGGCATGCAGTAGGCAGCATTGTGCATGGTACTGAGTATCCAGAATGACTCTCAGGTCAGGAAACGTGGAAGAGAACAGGGGCTGGGTACTTCACAGAAAAGGCACCTCTAAAAAACAATGAGAAAGACAGATGAAAAGACAGAATAACTAAAGAGAGGATAGACAAGCTTTTACATAAAGAGGAACTGAAAAGATGTATAAAGCCAGGCAGAGCAAAAAAGAAGTATCCTAGAAAAAAGAGAAGAAAATTTACAATGTGTAAAGTGTCTCCTGACAAGTAGACAACACTGCCTCCAAAAGAATAAAAGTCAGGAGTAGTTTAATAAATCTTACTATACAGATGTTTTCCTGGGATCTTAATTACATGGCTCAAAATGTAACCTTCAATTTTCCCCCCTAAAAATTCAAGCTATTGACAAATACTATACCAAGCCATGGTACACACAAATCCACAGGGCATGGTACTCCTGGACACATCCACAGAGAAAGGAAACAAAGATGACTTTCGTGTACCATGTCACTAATGACTGCATCTGTGTCATATGGAAAACACAGGCCCAAAATACCTGTCTATAAACAGTGTGCAGGAGTGACAAAGGAGAAAATATAGGATTTGTACAAACTCTAGAAGAGGTGTATTCTCATTTCTTTGGCAGTTCTGCCTCACTTGGAGAGTGTTAGCACATCCCATTGCATCCTCCACATCACACAGCTCTGCAACAGTAACAGGAAAATCCCCCCACGGCCTCAGTGTCATTCTCATAATGATTATTAAGCCTGGAATAATCCTGGCCTGATAACTATGCACAATTTGCAGAATTTGAAGATATAAGGAGTATCTACTGACATTTTATTTGATAGAGGGCAGAAAGAAACCTGACAGCTGAAAACTCGCTGCTACAGAGAAGAGAGAGGAAGGCATGCACCAGAACAGAACCATCATATTTATTCTCCCTTTCCCCTCTAGATATGAGGACTGCAGTGCTGATGACTCTCCCACTGTGGAAGCAGAGACATCAGTGTGTAAAATAGTCACAAAGCTTCTCCCTTAATCCCTAAATATAATTCCAACTTTTTGTATTGCACACTCTAAGGTTTTCCTATTATTGCATTTACTAATATGGCAAGATCACAAAGATTGTTTTAGGAAATTAAAAATTTTTTAACTAGCTACATACCAATGGCATTTTCCTTTATGTCCTAAAATGTCTGCTTATCACTCCCATTGATAAAAAATCACAGAATCATAAAATGGTTTGGACTGGAAGGGACATTAAAGGTCATTGAGCTCCAAATCCCCTGCCATGGCAGAGACACTAGACTGGGTTGCCCAAAGCCCCATCCAAACTGGCCTTCAACACTTAGGGCATCCACAGCTTCTCTGGTCAGCCTGTTCCAGTGCCTCACTACCCTCACAGTACAGAATTTTCCCTAACATTTAATCTAAACCTACTCCCCTTAAGTTTGAAGCCATTCCCCCTTGTCCTGTCACTATATGCTCTCATAAATAATCTCTCTCCATCTTTCTTGTAGCCTCCCTTCAATTACTGGAAGAGCAATTTAGTCACCCTGAAGTTTTCTCTTCCCAAGGCTGAATAATCCCAATTCTCTCAGTTTTACCACATATGTTGAAACTGTATTTAAATGCAGTTTTTTTCCCTTTTCTCATCAGCAGTCTTTATGAAGATTGAAGAGCAATACACTGAAAAAACTCCATTAGTAGAGGGCACTTATCAGAAACAGATGAAAAAGACACACAAGTGAGGATACATTGTGTTGGCAAATCAATAAAAATAAGTGGCCTAAGAGGACATGACACATTCATTTCCTTGATAAAAGCAGGCTTTATAAAGGTGATGAGTAGCTGCTTTTTATTTTAAAAAAAATTGTCTTAGCCAAAGTGAATGTAATTTAGTACATTTCAAAGCATGTTAGAATGCATCAACAGTTATCTGCATGACAGCAAACTTTAGGCCTTTTTTTTTGTTTGCTTGTAGTTCAAATAAAAGATTTCTGTCCTTCAAAAAAAACCTCTGTTGGCCTTTTTAAGTTCCTGAAACACACACAGCTACATGACAAGTGTCTCCTTCCCCCCACTGTTCTCAAATTGCTGTTGAAGTGACTTGTGCCTCCTTGCCAAGGTGCTCATGTCAAGGGAAGCACATACTTGGTTTCAAGAATCCTCTTTTCCATTGCTTTTTTCTTTTTTTTTTTTTTTGTTTGTGTAACATTTTGCATACACAACCTTGGCCCACAGGTAAGAATCTCTGAAAATCCTGCCTGTGCTTGTATATTTCAGGTATTTTTAGGTTTAGACTGTTACTTGTACCTGTAGAAACCATAAACACACCACGGTCTCTATGGACATCAAGGGTGTCACACCATTTTGAGTGGTACTGAACAGATATCAGTTAGATCAGTTAGGAGCTGAGAACAAAGGCAACTGTGCATATTGGTGCTTCCTCCTACAAAACGTGTTTGAAGTGTTCAGTATTACACAGTTAAGTCCAGGATCCCATTTCTGAGATCAAAACCTTCAGGAAGTCAGACTCACTGCTGCGATAAAAGCAAATGTACTGTTTTTCTTTTATGAAGATATCCTAGAACCAAGAATTAAGAAAACCAGTTTACAAACCTGTTGCCTCTGAAAGTTCAGTTTGGGCAAAGATACAAAGAATCTCCGCAGAACAGAGCCAAGTCCTGTCCAAAAAGTCCTTCTGTTCTGGACTTGTCTTAGTGCCAAGCATCAGGCTGTGAAATAAGAGCAAAACTCAGACTTTCAGGTACAGCTAAATCACCCTTTCTGATTTTATTACTTTGGCAGGTGTGAGTCACATGTTGTCTCTACATTTTGAAAACAAGAGAAGAGTAATACAGTATTTCATCCAGATCAAGCTGCCACAGGCCATGTGTATGGCAGCCAACTCATTAGCAGTTTGAATAATAACAAGCAAACAAACAAAAAAAAAATCTATAACAGCCATATTAGACTGCTGTATGATGCATCCATTGAAAGGGTGCCTTGATTGAAATGAGAGATATAGCAGACTTTTTTTTTTTTCCCTTACTGAAAAACTGAAAGAATAGCTGGCTTTCAAATTGAGTCAGTTTCCAAGTACCAGGAGGAAAAAAGGTATACTGGGGTTAAAACATTTTGTGATTTTATCTTTAAAAACACCAGTTGAAAGACAAAAGCAGAAATAGACTTCCAGATGAAACTTTCCACAAATTCACATAAATACATACATAAATACAACTGGGCATTTCTACATCTTATTAATTTGTTGCAATTGAGAACATTAAACATTGCCTTTTGTTTATCTGCAGTTTTGGACAATATCTACATTCCATTTTCAATATTCTTTCTTTTCCACTCCTAAATTCTATTCACAATTTACCAGGCTGTCTGTGGAGGGGCTGGAGTGCTGAAGGTAAAGAAGACATTATTTTTATTCTATCAAAAAGAGTATGAAGATACAGGTTTATCCAACTCCTTAAAATCATATTTGCTTTTGAAGCACAGATGCCCTCAGCTCTTCATTAAATGAAGATCTTGTCTTCTTTTCCCCTTGCTGGAGATTTGTATTACATATTCTGAAACAAATCTAGACAAATAGTTTATTTACCTTCTCCTACCAGCTCTCTTCCCATACAAGTGAGGGCATATTGCTGTTATACGCTGCTCTCAAATATCTTAGCAACAACCATTTAGTAAAATAAAATTTAGTGGGTGACCCCTTCTCCTTGGACATCACTGGAAAGGTAAATTGACAGTGACCACTGCTAGCCCAAAAATATTAAAGGTCAGCAAGAACTTGTAGATTAATAGAGAGACAGGGCTCATTTACATTATGTGCATTGATTACGTTCTTCAGGCAGTTTTCAGTAACTCACAGAATGTTCTTCTCCACAATTTTCCTAGGCACCAAAGTGAGACTGATGTCTGTAGCTTCCAAGGTCAACCTTCCTTGCCCTTCTTGAAAGCTCCGATTTTAGCCAGCTTCCAGTTAACTGAGACCTTTCCAGATTCTCAAGACTCTCAAAAAAACTAAAAGAGGCCTCATGATGGCATCAGCCAGTTCTGTGAGTATTCTTGGATGAATCCTATCAGGCCCCATAGACTTGTAGGGATCCAGCTGGAGCAGCAGATCCTGTACAAGTGCTGGGTTGACTGGAGACTTTTCACTCTCACTGCCGTGGTCCTCCTGCTTAGAGCACTGGGTCCCCCTTAGCCCATCATCCATGTTGAAGGCAGAGACAAAGGAAGCTTTAAACACCTCTGACTTTTTTCTGTCCGTTTGTGAGGTGACGATCCTCATCCTGTAACAGGTCAATGTTATCTCTGCACTTCCTTTTACTACTGATTTAAATAAACTCTTTCTATTGTCCCCCACAGTTCTGGCAACTTCAGCTTCAACTGAGCTTTGGACACACGAATTTTCCCCCTACAGTGATCAGCAACGTCTCTGTATTCCTCCCATGTCACCTGACCTTGCTTCCACTGGGCATACATCTTTTTTTTTGCTTTAACTCCAGGAGAAGATCCCTGCTCAACTGAGCCAGTCTCCTGCCTTGCCTGCTTAACTTTCAACATCTTGGAACTGTCTGTTCCTATGCCCTTAGGAACAGTGGTGCTTAAAAAAATGATCAGCACTGATTGACTCCAGCACCTTATAAAACTTTTTCTGAGGAAACTTGCTAACTAATTTCTGGAGTCTGCTTTCCTCATGTCCAGGATTGACATTTTGCAGGCACTTTTTCTCTTGACACCAGAGTTTTGCTTCATGGTCACTGTGGTCAAGATGGCAACTGATTGCCAATTAGCCCGCAAGACCTTCTGCTAATGAGCAACAAATCAAGGAGAGCATCTTTCCTGGTCAGCTCCTTTAGTACCTGTAACATGAAGTTATCATCCAGGTTGTTTAGGAATCTTCTGGATACCTGGTTGGTCACAGCCAGCATGGCTTGATGAGGGGAAAGTCCTGTTTGTCAAACTTGATCTCCTTTTATGACAAGACAACCCACCTAGCTGACCAGGGGAAACCAGTTGAGTTAACTCTTTTGTATTTCAGTAAAGGTTTCAACAGTGTCTCTCACAGGATCCTTCTGGACAAAATGTCCAGCACACAGCTGGATAAACACATCATGTGATGGGTGAGCAGCTGGCTCATGGGTCAGGCACAAAGCACAAAGGGTTATCAGTGAGTGGGGCAACATTAGGCTGGCAACCTGTCACTAATGGGGCTCCAGAGGGCTCCATTCCAGGGCCAGCACCCTTCCACAGCTTCATAAATGACTTGGATGCAGGACTAAAAGGGAGACAAAGTGAGTTTGCCATCAACACTAAATTGGAAGGAGCTGTTGACTCCTTGGAAGGCAGGGAGACCCTGCAGAAAGACCTGGACAAATCAAAGGGCTGGGCCATCACCAACCTTATGAAGTTTAACAAGGGCAAGTCCTGGATTCTGTACCTTAGATGGGGCAACCCCAGATGTACAGACAGACTGGGGAATGAGATGCTGGAAAACAGGCCCATGGAAAAGGTCCTGGGGCTCCTGGTCAATGGACAGCTGAAAAGAAGACAGCAGTGCCCTGGCGGCCAGGAGGGCCAACCATGCCCTGGCGGGCATCAGGCACAGCATCACCAGCGGGGTGAAGGAGGGGTTTGTCCCACTCTGCTCTGCACTGGGACGGCTTCACCTGGAATATTGGGGCAGTTTTGGGCACCACAATATAAGAAAGACATGAAGCCATTAGAGAGTGTTCAAAGGAGGGCAACAAAGATGGTGAAGGGTCTTGAGGGGAAGCCAAGTGAGGAGGGGCTGAGGGCACTTGGTGTGTTCAGCTTGGAAAAGACGGAGGGGAGACCTCACTGCAGGTAAAACTTCCCCATGAGGGCAGCGGAGAGGCAGACACTGATCTCTTCTCTGTGTTGACCAGTGATGGGATGTGAGGGACTGACATGGAGCTGTGTCAGGAAAATTTAGGCTGGCTGTTAGGAAAAGGTTCTTCACCTTGGTTGGTTGTGCATTGGAACAGGCTCCCCAGGACAGTGGTCACAGCAGCAAGTCTGAGAGTTCAAGATGTGTTGGGACAACACTCTCAGGTACATATTGTGATTTCCAGAGCTGTCCTGTGCAAGGCCAGGAGTCAGACTTTGATGATTTTTGGGCTGGGTACCTTCCAACTCAGAATATTCCATGATCCTGTTCTGTGTTTGCAGCTGCAGGCATGTGTCCACTGAATGTCTATATCAGATGAATACCTTACATACACTTGCTTTGAACTTGCTGCTAAATTTAGAGGAGCTAAGACAAGCATGTATTTTTGAGTCTTGCAATTTTGTATAAATCTATAAAATCCTCTGGACATGTTTATCACATTAGAACAGACAGATCCCAGAGCTAAATCAGCTCATGTGTGCCCCAAAGTGTATCTGCTAGAAAAATGAACACAACTGGAACATTGCTGAAGAAAAAGAGTACTGGCACGAACACTAGATCTAAAAGCTCTGTTCTAACACAACTAAAAGCCAAGTGTGATCTCTAATGCAGTGTGTGAAACAGCACAGGCAGACAATTGCCTGTTTCCAGCAGGCCTCATAGCTCAGAATTTCTTGCCTGGTCTGCTGTCAGTTACTGCAGGCTTTCCTTTTAAGAGATGCGGCTAAGAAGCAAAGTAATTCTTCAGTGGACAGAAACATTAAAGAGTCTGTCTTTCTTCAGTAACATTTACCTTCTTGAAATCAGCTCTCTTAAGATAATAAAAAAAGCCAAAACAAAACCAAAAAGCAAACAAACAAACAAAAAAAAAGTAGGAAGAAAAACAAGGTACAAAAAAAGCCCTTGTCTGCATCTGGAAGAAGAGAGCACATAAGAATTTTACATAGTCCACAGCAACCTTCTTTCTACAGCAATTCTGAATTTTGTAGTTTTCAGCAGTACATCTCGCTAAAGTCACCTACTGATCACTTGTGAGCTAAAAATTGAGTACTTAGATCTATGATCCACAAGAAAAACAGAAACACATTAACAGCATGCTTATGGTTAAAAAGGTGAAATTTTTTTCAGCCCACAATGATTTATATTTTTGCATGGGCAAAAAAATAGCAACTCTGTATTACTTCTTTTGGAAGATAAAAAAACCTATACGTGAAGAATCAAAACATGTTCATTCTAACTGATGGGAAGAGAACCAGAACAGAATAGCCCAAAGCAAATGTTTTTTCCACCATGGTACAGCTGCTCTACATTGACAGCGTTCTTTCTCACCTTGCTCAAAGTTATAGATCTGATACTACAGAGTAGAACTATAAAACTCTTAGCAATTAAAGTGTTTGATACAATAAAATACCATAGCACAGTATCTAGTGCCATTCTGAGAACTCATCTTCCCTCTTGCAGAATATATGAAGGCACATCCTTCATTTCATATGGCAAAATGCCCTAAAATTTTATTCCTAGAAAATGTTATTGCCCAATTTAACAGATACATCTGCCAAGTGTTGGTCTCCAACATGCACTTACTTATTGCCTCAAGACAACCATGATGTAAGAGCTGGCTTCAGATGAATTATACACCTTCGAAAAGGCCAGTTTTATGCATTAAAATTTGGATTTAAGAACTTGACTGGAGAAGGGCCTTGCACAATCTGGGCTGAAGTCAACGTTGTCCTTGCTTAGAGTAAGAATTTGGACTAGAGGACCTGATGAGATTCCTTCCAGTCTGGATGATTCTCTGACATGGCTTTTGTGATACTCACAGAAACTTTAAAAGAAACCAACCCAAGTATTAAATACTTTACCCGAGCTCTTGCATGTAGTTTAATTCAACATGTTCTTGGACTTGGGAAAGCTGAGAAACTTGGAAAAGTCACTTTGAAGTCTATACAGTAAAACATAACACACAAATCAGAATTCCTTTACATGCCTCTTTGGTGAATTACTTTATAGTACTTACAGTGAGTTTTCATTTTATTTCATACACTATACACTAGATTTGCAATTAACAATATTTCAAAATAAACCAGTTCCCAAGTTCACTACACTTTCCATTTCAACACTTATGTGTTTAAAATACATGAAAGTTAGATTAATAATAAAACAGATCTGATTTGAGATCAGAACTTATGAACAGCAACATCTTGGCATTATTTTGCCATGACTACTTTCCATAAGTGATGACTACACAATGACTAAGGATTAAAATGCAGAACAATTTACAGCATTCACAGAAACAGACTTGTCACATGAATGTGAAAAAAGCAACAGCTTCTCATACAATTTAAAAGTGACTTTCCACATGCTTGTTTTATTTGCTGAAATCCACCTCCCTCCCAGTATTTGGTGATGAAACTAGGAAGGACTAAGTTATTTCGATTGATCAGAAATAATTTTCAGGCTGAGCCTGAAGGGGAAGAGGGCAAAATTTATACATTCCAGTGATTTGCTTGCACATAAAACAGACTTAACTCTGCTGCACAAAATATTTAATCTAGCAGAGATTCTACATGAATGACACCAGTGCTAAATAGTAAGCAGATAATTTTATACACACCTCTCTGATCTAACAAAAGAGAAACTCTAGAACTCTAGAATTGACCCTAGTCAATTGTTTTTTGAAGCTTTCTGTAGACCTTGAACACCACTGCTACTATGCACATTTTTAAGATTATTTCACTCTCATATGAAGTAGCAGTGAAACTAAACCCTGAATTTATCACTGGAAAGTCAACTAAAAATGGCACTTACACATGCATACATCAGTTTCTAATTTGCTTTATTCACACACCTTAGTTACTGTAAGCCTTGCAAACAAACTGCAAGACAGTCAAATTTGCATTCTGTGCAACTTTGCCCAAACCCCATTTTTCATTGTTCTTGTACAAAGCAAAATTCCTCTTAGTCATATTCTGCCACACTGCAGCAAAATAAGAAGTTGTCTAAGTACCTGTAAATTATGACATTTAAGTCTACTTAAGTTACTTTTACAGTTTCTATTTTACTCGCAGTTCCATTACCAGTGAAGTTGGAAACATTTTTAGGAGACCAGTCAAGCCATCAGTCCCCTACTTGCAAGTTCTTACAACTTAAGAAAATAAATTCCTTTGAACTGACTAACAGTCCATATTACGTATCAGATCTGATGCTTATAAAGCAGATATTAACAATTCATATTCATTCCTTAAGTTAGTGAACTGGTAAGATGAAAGGTAAATCCTCGCTGCAATCACATTTGAAATCTGATCCCCTTTTATGACTGCATATGATGTATTCAATTTGTGTCTATCATTTTTAAACAGTACTTATTTAATTACACTTAGGAAACTATATCCCCATTTTTAAAACAAGTTGTTTTACAGTGTAAGGAGAATCCACTGAGTGGATTCTTCAGAGTTCATTTTCTAAGCCTTTTTAAAGAACTAGGTTAGCAAGTCAACCATGACCACTGTGCTAGATCCAGACCTGGACAGATTAAGAAACATTTCGAAGCAGTGTAGAGTAAATAATTTTGGTGAGCTGTAAAACTGCTGCATGCAAGGTATACTGTACTATAACAGCTCCAAACCCTTTATAAAAACCTTGCATTCCTTCTTCCCGTTTTATAGTATTTATGCAGTCTTTCATTCCCTCATACTGAGTATTGATTGGAAGCACTTCATAGCCAAGGTCTGTATTGTCAATTATTGTGCGTGTCCCTTGAATATGAAGGCGGTGTAAAACTGTTTCCAGTGGGTAAAGCATGACATCAGCACAAAGGCTAGCAGCAAAGCTAGCAATAAGTTCTGGAAAATACGCATCCAGCATACTCTGCACAGAAGTGGAGCTCTCAGTTGGAAGGTTGTGGGAACTATCCCTTTTCAGAACAAACAAAACAAACTTTTGGACGATGGAACGGATGACGTAGTGAAGAACTCCATGTAGAGCGGTTGGGAAAGTCAAGACCATCAGAGGGAGAAGACGCTTGCTATGGGGTACTCCCATGCCTACAACTCTGCCAATTCCTTCTTTCACGCAGTCCAGGATGCCAGGATTGTCTCGAATTATTTCACTCTACAAGCACAAAGACATAGTTACAACTCATGCTGACTACTTCAACATCATCCTGATATCCTGATGAACTTTTAAACAGTTAAACATTTGCATGTTACTGTGTCTACACAGCTGAATAAATAAAAGTCCTCTGCTGTAACACTCTTGATAGCATTCAATTAAATTTCCTTTTAAAAAATGAACCCATCTTGAAGAGGCTTTTTTAAATGAATATTGCAGTTATTTCTGTTTCTATCAAAGAAACTCAACCTTCAGCCAACTTCTGAAAGTATCAGTCTGCAAAAAGGCCATTAACTTAAAACGTCTACTTCTGGAGAACAATGACAAAAAGAATTCATCTAATTCAAAATTCCTCTATTTTAAGGACTATGCCTATAATTTTTGAACTTGAATGTTCATAGTAAAGACTTTTCTAACTAGAGTTGAAAGGTGATTTTTAATTTAATAGGTTCAGTTTTGAATGTTTCCACTGCATTATGTACATTGAAAACGGTATTCTTTACCTATGCTGTCAGTAAAGAGATAATTTTGTTCACGTACTGAAAATAGAAATAACTTAATAATATGGTCTGGTATATTCCGCCTCTGAGCGCAGGATTAAGCTAGAAACATTGTTATCTCTTCTAGGGTTTATGCAAACTCGTGTTTTATCAGGTGGTTTATACCCAAAATACAAGATTTGGGTGTTCTCCTGAGTGCCCAAGTTTCTGAGTCCATGTGGTCTGTGTCCTAACCTCATGCCAGGATAAACCACCAGAATATTCCTCAGTATTCTAGGGAAGGACTAAACAGCCTGCAAAGCCGGCATGGCCAATTTGTGCAAGAAAGAAACTAATTAAAAAACCTAAGAACGTAATGTTGTTTCAGACTTTAAGTACAAGTTAACCATCACAGCCTGTACTGACTCCTCTCTTTCCCCACGTTGCCAGTCACTGCAGTTCAAAACTGTGCTTGCATTAGTCAAACACGCCACCGTGAGGTCTGAGGTGTTAATGACAAGAGCAGATGTGGCAGCTACGAATTTCTACCATTTACAGCTATATTCATGAAACGTATTTACTTGGAGAAGTAACAAATACTGCTGAGCACTTTGGCTTATCACAATTAAGACAATTAAAGTCAATACGAACCTGTTAGTAGGTTCACAATCACACAATCTTTATAACTATTGTGGTTTGTTATAAACCACAAGGTCACCGTCACTGTCACCAGAGGTCACTGTCCTCTTGCAGCACGGGAATATAACGTAAAACTGGCCAGCCAAGTTGCTCCCCTGCACTAATTAATACAGCTTAAATGAAACCTTCACAAATGTTACCATTACCTCAGACAACAGTGAAATTTTCATAACCAATCCTTTACAGAGGTGATTCCATGTCTAAAATGCTGGGAGAGATGCTGCTTTGGCTTTTTGATTGGTTAAGCTGCTTTCTAGCAAAGAAAGTTTATACTTATTTTGCAAACAGAAGACAGGCTCTAAATCACGCTCTCTTATGTAATTTATTGGTAAATATTTACGCATGTTCAACCATACAAGTAAAGTACCTCCTTTCAGACAAAAATATAAGCAGTAAAATACATCAATATACCATTTCATGCTACGTCCTGCTACGAACTCAAGAAACACTGACAGTGTTCTACCACTGGTTTTAGTCCTGGAATTTTGGAATTTTCAAGTTAGAGCCATTCCCCAGGAATTATGAGAGTTTGAGTTCTAACCAACTTTCCATTATGAGACTAGCTAAGTCTCCCAAGTATTCCACAAACTCAGAGATCCCCTCAAGATGTAATTTTAAAATACTTCAAGAGGAGACAGGGTTTTTTAAATACAGAATAACTCTAGAGAAAGCAAGCTTGTTGTTGGGAGTCTGTCTATGCCTCTCCCGGGATAGACATTTAATGTCACCTGTCCTGCTAATCTATAATATAAGCAGTTCAGATAGAACAGCTTTCCTAGTACCTTCTGACTCATTTAAGGTTGGACCCTCTGCACAGAGTAGAATTATGCCTCTTAAGAGTCCATGTCTGTAAAGTACATGTTGAAACTAAGAAATTGTAGAAGTCAGCCTTCTCCAAAGAAAAAGCACCATTTTGGAGACATACACCAGCAATTCACTCTTAACAGTACTTACAACTTGTCCATGTTATGAACGAAAATCATTATTTTGATGACTGAATGACAAGAGTGACTATCCTGCACCCTCTACACCAGAGCTCACTTCACGGAAAGAGTTCCTCTGGCTGCACAAAGATACTACCATGTTAAATTAAGAGCAACTCATTATATAGAAATCAGTGAAAGAATTACTCTGGACCACTCCTGTGTAGCTAAACCCTACCTCTTCTCCAGAAAGAGCTGCAACACCTCACTACAAGGCAATCTGCAACACAGTGCTACAGGTTACTCTGTACAGTTACAGGACAAGCTAAGCTGTATCCTATGTGACAAGGCCAGATACTAATTTTCATGTCTAAAGAACTAGATGAAAATTTAAAAGCTGATTGGATGAAAGCAGACTGGAGAGAGTAGTGTGCAGTATTTCATCAAAAGATCCCCCTGAATGACCAGAAAAACCTTATAGTTGTTATGGGTGGCGGGGAGGGTGTGCCACTGCAACAACTTGCCTATGAAGTCTTTTAAAAACTTGGTATGAGAAAAACTTCTTTATGGTTATCTCCTATAATACACAGATGTAACAAGTCCTTATTTCATACACAGTATATTCCAACTACCTATATTAAATGTCCTTTCTAATTCTAGATTTAGAGTTAACATAGTACACTAACATACCCAGTAAATGCTTTTTATCTGTTAATAACTCGTAACAGTCTCAAGCAAAACACATGCAACATAAACTTGAATTCAAAGCCAAAGATTCAGTTCTCTGCTGAATAATCTAATCTATAAAGAGAAGTACAGTATCTTTTTAAATGTTGTAACTATATGTAAAATACCTGTACAGTTTCAATCAGGCTCGCAGAATAAAAAGGCATCGCTATCACGTGAGTTAAACTGTAAAAATTAAGAAGGGAACAATTAAGGTCATGACAATACTATAATTTTAGCCAAACAGGAACATGAAAGTCGATAAAATTAGCTACCAAATTATTCCTAAGACAAAATTAACAAAGCATAACTGCATTACTAAAACACACATCAACATGCTGAGAACACTTCAGTGAGAAGTTCTGCTAAATTCTATTTCCATTGATTCAGGTTTAGAAGAATCTAATCTTCTCAATCAGGGTAGTTCCATACAAACACTGGGATCTAGCGTGAGAAAACCAGTGAAAGTGATGTATGCAATCAAGATTGTTCAAAAAATCAACATTTGAAAATTACATTAGCACTCTGTCAAGCAGCCACAGCTGCAGACTAAACTAGTGTATGTTTAGTAGTTTCATTAATGTTTAGATAATGAGACATCAGGTATAACACGTTATACTCACCCTTTGAGTAAGAGGTGCCCACCCATCTGCTTGAAGTTCCATTTATGTGAAAGCTCCCTAAAAATAAACATATTTACCACAACATGAACTAGGACATGTAATTCTCAAGCATTTCTCCTACAGGTGTCAACATCCAGTTTTCAAATGGATGTTCCACTTAGGTTTATGTCGCAGGACTTCCCATTCTTGAAAAGCAGAGCAAAACATTTAATAACTCATGCTTAACTTCTAAAAGTTATTCAGGCCTGTCAGACATTTGATCAAAAAAGTTTTTAGCTATTAATAAGGTGTCTGTAGTTCTTACAGCAACTGGCTTTAGTATTTTGCATTTATTCTGCATTCTTATACACTAACTATTAAAGCAATTTTCAGGGAATACTGGGTTACTTTAAAATCTCAATACTTTTCTTTAGTCAACATACAATTTTTACTATGTTTTAGTTTGGTTATGCTTCTTCTGTTCTTTGAGGTCATGTTTACCCTGCTGTTTCTTTCCTGAAAATTTAAAACACATTCTGACACAGTCAGACAAGAAGAAATCAAGCTGCATAGTCATTATGTACAGATGTAACTTGAGCTTTTTGACTTATAACCATCTATGGCATATCCTTATAAAATAAAAGAAAAAATAAAAGCTGTCATTTAACACAAAGGTGACATAAAAAAAGTAGTATTTCTGTTACACACTTCAAAATATGAACAGCAAATGTTTATATTCCACTTGGCAGAACATATAAGCCCATCTACTTCAAGAAAACATTCAAACACATGTACTTAGCATGCATATGGTAAATACTCCAGCTATGAGGTAAAGATACTTCTGTCCAAAGTGTTGGACACACTAAGCTTTGCATTTTTAATAACAAGCTATAAAGTGTTCAGCTTTCATTCTTGTCCAGGAGCTGCCCTCAGCCACTGCCTGCAGTCACAACTCTAATCCAAGAAAGACAACTCTACTCTTTCTCAAAAAATTTGTGCTACTGGTATCTATCACTTTCCTAAATACATAGGTCAGTTACTAAATAGGAACAGAAGATTGGCTTTGACATCATGTATTTCAGACACTTGGATCACATCCACTGACTCATAATACTTAAATGATGTGGAAAGTTAAACCAGCCACACTAATGTGTGAAAGCTTAACCTGTCAATCCACTTGGTACAACTGTCCCTGCAGTGGAAGAACTACAGAATGAGTTTGTCTAGTACAGAACCACATTCAAATGTTCACACCCATTTCTGGGCCCCTCTTCAAGAACAGGGGCATTCTTTTATGATATTATGATATGGGACTGGAATTGACATTTTACTTCTCTGTGTTCTTTGGAGCCTGATAACACAGTTAAATAAGCTTTTAAATCAGACTTGCTGGCACTGCTACTGTAAGCAATGACCTTCACCTCCACGTGACATCCCAAACATGGATGGCACCATTAAAAAGGAAAAGATAGCGCTCAGCAGAAAATACTTTGGGGTGGTGCATGAATGAGACAACCATTTTAGCCAGATCACTTCCCCAGTCCAGCTCATTTCCCAACCGTTCACATACTGGGATGGCACAAGCATGAGAGCCAACACTGAGGAAGGAAGGAGGTGTTCCAGCAGAAAGTTTTGCTTCTTTTGGCAGCAACACTAACTTACTTTTCAAACTGCTGAACAACTGGCCCAAAAGAAGAAAATCATTTCTCACATTTAGCAGAAACTATAAGAATTATGAAAATATAGACACTGTCATGTCTCATGAACTTAAGCAAACCCTACATCTGTATTTAAAAACTAGGACAAAAAGCCACACTTTGAGGAAAGTGTACCCCTGGGAATTTCACTTTGGTGTGAGACAGAGCTGATCAAAAATCTTAAATACATACTCCACCCAATTTAACTATGAAATGCTTTTGTTAATGCTTTTGAGCCTGCAAAGACTCACCTTTATTAGTATGGATGCATGCATGATAAGAGTAGTTTGATTCAGCCTACCTACATTTCTTGTCTTAAAACCAAGTTAGGTTCCATGCCCCTTAAAAAGCTTGGTCTCTCTCCACACATTCAAAATAGGCACTTGTCTCTTCTGACACCTAACATGATTCTCAAGCTCACTGCTCCATTCAAAGTTAAACCATAAACCTGACTACTTTCCTGCCTCCCTAATGTACGTTCCAAGACAGATCTTTATAATTTCACTGGCTTCCATGTGGACCCTGAAACTTAAGTAAAGTATCTTTTTCCTAATTTTTAACAAACTCAGTCTTCTTGCATTACACTAAAAGGTTTAGCTATTGTATATAATAAACACACAACCTGCTTCTGTTAACATATCTGTAACAAAACTGTTTATAGACATTATTACAGTTCTCAGCCCTTACTGTTTGCTCTGAAGCATTATAAAATAAAATATCTTCAAACAAAAATTCTTTATCAGCTTTGTACCTCAAAGCAGAAAGACATCACAATAGTTTGCCACAATCCTGGAGATATAGTTAAGCATAAATTAGATAGACACAAATCAAAATAAAAGATATTACTAAACTTTTAGAGCAGCAGATGGACACAGTGGTGTAGAATGGTGAACATCTCTCTTAAGTAATTTTGAGTGGTAGCCCCTTTACCATGACAATACTGAACAATGTATATGCAGTTGTTAGTAAAGGAGGACCAAAAACAAAGCTGCCAGTCATATGTGCTCCGACTTACCATGACTTCTCATTTACTAATGCAGGCCATTCTGTTCTCACCTACCAAAGACAGTGCCAATGTCCAGCAAGATGCCAGTGCTGGCTCTTTAGCTGTGCATGTCTTTTGTATTTAGATTAATGAGACCAGGAATTTTTACCTTAGATATGGTACTGGTTAGTACCACACAATACAAAGCAAAATACAAGAAGAAACTTATAAATTCTTTTATTACAATCAAATAATACCAAAGACTAGTTTGCTACAGTATTTCTATACTCAGACCAGTAAGCAGACATACCAAACATACAAAGTTCCCAGAGAGTCTACCACTATTATGGATTATAAGGTTATCTTTCCCAAAACAACCACACTATGCTTCTAAACTCCTATTCCATGCCTGACTGTTCTCATGAGGTAACATATTTCAAACAGCCTTACATTTCAAACACCTTGAATATAGGTCAAAAACTGGTGAAAAATTTGTAAAATGCAGTAAAAAACCCCATGCAATACCTTGGCAAAGGTGTAAATTCACTGATGATGCCTTCTGTTCCCAGTGTTATGCCCTGAACAATGAAAGTGCTGCCCATTCCTTTCCAGAGAGCTCTTGGACCCTGTGTTTTGAAATATGAAACACAAAACTCAAAAATCTTACTAATTATTATAAAATTTCAGCAAACTCATACCACAGAAGGCTACAATTCTACCATTCAACTTTATCGCCAAATTCAGGTAACAACTCACTTGTCAACTACCGTGAAACATTCGTTTTTCAATAATATCAAAGAGTGGCTAACAATTTTGGAGATGTCTCTCTCACTGTTGATACCCTGTGTTATAAGCTTAACACCATTTCCTATGGACAAAACGACCTTGAGATGCTAAAAGTACATCCATAAGAAATTCAGAAAGTCTTTTTTTACTGCTCCTGATCTGAGTTTCAGGACTGCCATTCCCATGGAGAATTGCAAATTAATTATTATTGCTGGAAGTAGTTGCTTATATATTATCTTTATCCACATAAAGATGAATGATCTTTTAGAATCTTAATGAAAAAAAATTAAGTTTCAGGGACCTTTTGCTTTCTAACATCTGCAAATCCTCCCCAAAAAGTACTATACTTCTTAAAAAAATCATGACTTACAATGATCTCCTTGAAACATTTCTGCAACCATAAAAATAATAAACTCTTATAAAGACCACGTTTTAAAAGACCACCTACATAAAGAGTTAGAGATTTCAATCATGTATGTCTTCAGATACAGCCTGCCACCAAATACTGACCTGTGTCTTATTGATGCAGTACATAATATTGACAATAGTAAATGGAGTGAGATGATAATTCCGAGCGTGATAGTTAACCTGTTAAAAATACAAATAACTGCAGTTTTAGTAACACACTTGCAAATGGTACAACTCTGAAGAATAAAAGCATTTCCAGTGTAAGAACTTTCTCTCTCTAAAGGTCAGCTAAAATTATGAAGAAATTCTCACTGAAATGTAGGGAAACATGCAGAACTTTTAACTACTGTACATTGAAAATGCAAACATAAAAGCAAGCATAAATCAGAAACTATGAAACAAAGCATCCTGCTTGTAAGTGGGGATCTGGAAGTTCCTTTGCAGACTCCAAAACGCTTACTTGCTATAATTCAATTCCCACTGCCCAACTGAAAATGACTAAGAATTCTCAAGATAAGCTAAATTTCAGAATGGCAAACATGTATTCTACAAATAAAAACATGTTAATGTAGAAGTGTCTCCCAAAAATTGTGAGGCTTTCTTATACTACATACCTCATACAGAGTAAGAAAATACAGAAATACCACAGTGCACAAGAGCCCTGACTGGGAGAGTTATATAAAAGACATACCTGACACTGACGACGTAGAACAATGCAAGGATGTGCCAACACATTTTCTGTAAATAGGCTTTAAAAGAAAATGGTATTTAATGCATGGGAAACCACTATAAATTTCTTTAAAAGACCTTGTTATTTTTCTCTAACATTAGATCAGTATTTGGAAAAAAAAAATATATTGTCTTGGGAAATAATGGGGCATTTTTTAAGGCTGCCAGATATCCTGCCAATACTGTAAAAGAAGCGAGTTACAAAAAACCTGACATATTCACTGTGAAAAGGACCATATATATGTAGTATGCATGTATTTTTATACCCAAAACTTGAAAGAAAATTTCTTAAGCCCTCCTTCCTCAAAGTATCAGGGAAACAAAAAAGTCCAGAGATATAATTAGAAAAGGATTAGATTCCAGTTTTATGTTCATTCTGTATACCACATTATTAATATAAAACTCTTAGCAGGGCTAGAGGACAGGTACTAACAGTGATTATTTTTTCACAGAAAATGCTACTGCCCAGAACCAACTCTCCCACCACTCCCCAATGCTTTATTTCAATCAAAACTTCATATGAAAGCCCTCTAACAATCAAAGTACGATTTCTGGTTGCAGCCATACAAACAAACTATTCATTTCATCTCAGAGTACCTGAGTGATCAGAATACTTACCTGTATGTTCAAACATGGGGAATGGATTAGAAAAGCAAAACATCCAGGATTTTTCTAAACATCACAAGTAACAGCTACAAGATCATCTGCGGTAGGTTTTTTAACTCTGGACAAACAAGTACTAATTGGCACAAAAAAGTACTGACTCTGCAGTTCTGTAACTATTAAGCTATTAGTAATTTGCTGTGACAAAAAAGGTGAAACTTTCCCTGTACTTCAGCTGGTATCTACTAAGCCTTCCTTGCAGCGAACTCAACTAACCTCACAAAAACTCTATGTTCATTTTAGTCATAGTGGCCATGGTGCTCAGAATGTGGACAACTGTCATGCTTAATTAAATCAAAGCCTATAGTTCACCCCATGTCTCTGCTTCTGAATGAGACCAATGTGTTCCTGCCCTATAGCTCCACTCCTGTGCTGGTAGCCTCCTGAAAATCTTATCTAGTCCTTCTGCTAGATGAGATTGGAAAGAAATCAAACTCCTCTTCACACATTTAGAGGGATTAGTTCTTCCTCTTCCACTCTGTCAACTCTGTTTTAACAAACGAACAAACTCATCAAGCTAAGCCAGTGCAAAGGAAGCAGTGGAAGAAGAAGGACAAGCAGTTTCATGAAATAGGATGATCCAATTTGAGCAACATATTACTTGCTAAAAATGGTCATTCCTAGTCCTCCCTCTTTATCCCTTCCCTTGGTGGTTTCATCAACTAGCGTCTGCTGGCTTTCACAGCTAGTCAACTCCTAACAGAAACAAGAAAAAATAATCCAGCCCTTTCACTGACTCTGTCTTCTGTTTTAGTATGTCAAGCTGGTTAAAAGAGGTTCTGATGGGCATCAGGGGTCATAACTAAGGGGTAGGTGCAGGACAGGCTGGTGATCAAGTTAAAACAAAAGAAGGTCCTCCTCTTCAAATAAAAGTACACTGTATAAACCTCAACTGACATAGCTTCCCATGTTGGTCCAAAACTGGTTAAGTAGAAGTATTCTCATATTCCCAAGAGAAGTGCTTTTCTCTGAGAAGTCTCACATGTCAACAAGGAGTGGAACTTTGTTAATCCTAACTTTTTCAAGACAAAACAACCACTCCCACCCTTTCAAAGTTGCATTAGTACTTTGATCAAGGAAAACCGAATCAGCAGAGTGTGATTGAGCAGGCATCCTACAAAAAAATCCTAAGCTTGTCATTATCCTTACACTAGACAATTTAAACTCTGAAACTGTTGTTAAGCATCTTAAAGTCTATCACTTTCTCAAAGATACTATGAACTATCGCTGTCACCATAATAAATTAAAAAATGGTTATCAAACCACTTGGCTATGATGAACATTATGATCCCACTATACTTTGATAATATGCTTGAAGACATTTACACCTTCTAAGGAAATATGTGCATTACCTAAAAATATTAATAGAAGTGACAGATGTGAAAACATTTTTCTGATGATACTTTCAGATTGCTCAGACACAGCACAACAATACCCTGGGCACAACTTATGAAAAACTGTTTGTTGCATCCATTGCTGATTAAGTATTTTTGAGCAACAGTTAAAACAGAAAACTAAATGGATTTTGGATGGCACGTTTTGAAAGGTATTTCAGCTGCTAAAGTCTATCAACATAAAACCACAACACATAAGTGTGAGTAGGGTTTATAAGACAAATGAGTGTTTTACTACTTCACTGTCACTGGATACAGCTCTTACCTTGCAAGGCCAATTCCAAAGCCTGCAAATCTGTTCAACTGATCTGGAAAGAAAAAAAAAACAAACCAGCTTATACAGCAGCGGTAATCATAACACAGGAGAAAATGCCACGCATAGGATCTGAAAAACAAATTTTATCCTGTACTTGCTTCAGAAAATTACAGGCACGAAAGCACAACATTTATGGCAGCTCAGCAACTGAGGATATTAAAAAAAATATTCCCCCAGAGATATTTGCACTTTGGAATGTATTTGAGTTTGTACGTACTTTTATGTATAAAATTATGCTTATCTTACAGGGGAAAAAAAAGATCAAGTGACCATTAAGAGAGAGTATTTAAAAAAAAAAATTAAATCAACCACTGAAAAATTTAGCATGCATGGCAGTTTACAATAATTCTGAAACATAAATTTAGATATCTGAGGTGAAAATAATGCTAAAACCAAAACAGTAAAATGGGGAAAATTTGGGAAAAGTAACATAAAAAAGCCATGGATGAAGTAACAAGTATCAACATAAAGTAGATTTTCAAGCCAGTTGTTTGTCTCCACTCTTTCACAAAAATCTAGTTACTGGAGAACTGCTAAAACTGCAACAAGAGTGATGAGTTCAATTCTCTGTTGTCTGCTCCTGGACAGACATTTGCACTTTGGGAATTACCCCAAGAGATTCTAAAAAGTGTAAAAACTGTAAAGACACCTGAAAATTAATGCTCAGCCCTACAATTTTCAGAGTGCAAGCAGTCTAAAAGCATGGATAGACCCAGAAATTTCAGTGGAGCTTCATACAGATGTGGCAGCCCTGCCAAAAGGAAGGGTAAGGCTCTCTCCACTTGCAGCAGCTGGATTCAGTGATGACAGCAACTCCTTATCAGTCCTCCAAAATGCAGAGTGAACATACTCTCCATGAGCAGATAGGATGAAAAAGAGGCAGACTCCAAGTACGTCAGAATACTTAAAACAATGCTTTAGCTGGTGCATGCATGGATGAAAAGTCCAGCTAAGGGTTGTTCTCACTGTAAAATCTGAATAAAATCACTGCACTACAGGTTAAAAAACACCAAAAACAAAACCAAAAAAACTTGCCTACTAACAGAACTGAATTTTAGATAAATTACTGTTTCATAAAACTTTGATACTCAAAGAGTACATAAACTGCTCCTTTTAATTAAGGGAGACAACGTCCAGCAGCCTCGATACAGGAAATTTTTCTTAATTCAACTCCATTTCACGAAGACCTAAAACGACACTGCACTTCTGAGGGCTTCTGCCGGAAAAGCCTTGAACACAGCTGCTTCCTTAAATTCCACCAGTCCCGCAGTTCCCTCCCTGTCGCGGGTTTGTATCAGCAGCTCATGTTTTCAGCCCCACAGGCTGCCAGAAGGCACACAGTCTGAACCACCAACCCCGACTAATCCAAACAGCTGAGACCCGCGGGCACTCCCTGCCCTTACAGAGGGCGGGGTATTCCCGCAGGATATCGTTTCCATGGGCTCAGCTGGGACCCGATCCGCAGGGAGCTGCTGCTGGGGCGCAACAGGCGCCCCTGGAGCACAGCCCTCCTTCTCCTGAAGGGCTTTTTGGGTTCTGCTGGCCCCTGCTGTTCGAGCACGAAGGAGAGCACCGAGGGGGGGCCGCCCGCCCACCCGGCCCGCCCGGCCTGGGCTGTCGGGGCGCCGGGCAGGGCCCCCCCTTACCGGCGCCGGGGCCGCCCGCCCCCAGGTTGGGCTCCTCGTTGGGGCCGCCGCCGCCCAGGGGTGTCCCGGCGCCGTAGGGCGGCGTCTTCTCGCCCCAGTGCAGGTTGCGGCTGCCGGGGATGTCGGGCGGGGTGGTCACCCAGTGGCCCAGCTCCGACCCGCCGCCGAAGGGCCTGGCGCCGGGGCCCAGCTCCTCGCGGCCGCCCCCGCGGTAGCCCAGCCCGTCGAAGCCGTCGGGGCGCCGCGGGTGCATGGCGGGGGGGTGGCCGAGGGGACCGGAGGGGACAGCGGGGACTGGAGGGACCGTGAGGGCTCCGGGCTGGGCCCGGCAGCGGCAGCGGCTCCGACCCGCGCCTTCCGCCCCCACCGCCACTTCCGGCCGCGCGGGGCGGCGCGGGGCGGGGGCGCCCCCTGGAGGCGCGGAGGACCCTCCCGGTAATGCATTGGTGCCAGGAAACTTCATTAAAACCCTAATTAAAACCCACCCAGAGACCTGTTTGCGTCTCTGAGTAGAAGGTATTCGTGAGAAAAATCTCTTTTGTTCCATTTAGTTAGGGTACAAATATCTGTGAGATAAAAGAGTTCAGCAAAGGGAAAGTTTCTATTTCAGCACGTGCTGGGTGCCCTGGCCACGGAGGTCCAAAAAGGCACAAGCCCACCCCAAAATTCATGATTTTTATGTGCCCCTAGGGTCCCGCCTTGTTAGTAAAATAAGAGAGGTATCATTATCTATTTTCATAATTCCCTATTCCCAGACTGAAATTGTCCCTGGCACCTGTTCCAGACAGGACCTGGTACCTTAGAACTTCCACAATATGCCTAAAGAAGATAATTCCTGAGTTAATGAACTATTTGCTTGTAATAAAACAATATTCTTTTATTTCCCACAGTATTTGTTAATCATGGTACCGGGGGACGAGGTGAATAGCTTCGCTAAAACTCGCTTGCTTTCCAGAACAAAACTTACATATTTATACACTTTAATAAACAGCAAACTATGAATAAACAGCCTTTTTTTCTTCACGTCATTTTACACTTCTGATTACGTCAGTCTTCATGTTGGAGAATGCAAAGTTAAGAACTGTGGTGGTCTTTTCCATTTCTTACTTCGGTGGTCTCACAAAGTAGTCTTCATCACTGTAAACTTTCGACCTTATGTCTTGACACATGCCCTGTTCACTTGTTCTTCACTATTTCTCTACTTAGACAATTCCATCTGACAAGGCATCCTGTTTTTCTCTTTTTGCTACATTCTGATTGGTTACAAAGATTCTATAGTGAATAGAGTTACTAATATATATCTATATATCTCCTTTTTTGTCTAATTTATGTGACCAAAAGCACCTTTCCAGACATCCTGTTATATGTTAGACAATTCATAAATTCTAATATAGAAACAGCTTTCTTATATCAAGTATATATATGGATTAGTAATTCATAAATTCTAATACATAAATGGCTTTCTTATATCAGCCACAAGGGAAGGCAGCGCTTTCCCAGGATAAACAGCCTGCTGGGCTGACGTAGGGGGCAATTTTTTAGGCGTACCAGAAGAAGTTGTAGGTACCAGTACTAGTACCAGTTGTAGGTACCAGGTCCTGCCTGGGACTGGTGCCAGGGACAATTTGCATTCAGGTATAGGGAATTATGAAAGCAGATAAAGATATGGCTGAAACAAGCCCTCGCCACGTGGCAGCTCTTTTGTGTGCAGAGGAAAGTGGTCATTCTGACCAGGAGACCCCATCTCCCTGCACAAGGGGGCATAACAAACCCAACCAGGAGAAGAGGACCACTCCTCATTATGCTAACATAATGAGACCCAAGGGACATACAAAAAGCGTGATTTTTGGGGTGGGCGTGTGCTTTATTGGACCTCCGTGGCCTGAGCATCCAGCACGTGCTGAAATAAAAACTTCCCTTGTCTGCTAAACTTCTTTATCTCACAGATATTTGCGTCTTCTCCAAATTGAATAAAAGAGGTTTTTCTCACAGGAGCAATGAAGGCTCCCGGAGCCCCCATTCCGTAAAGGTCTGGAAGAGCAAGGCTACACAGAAAGCAAGAATCCACCTTGGGGGTGGGGGAAAACCCCTGGAAAGGTATAAAGTGTAATAAGTATGTATATGATTTGTTCCAGTAGAGAAACAAATGGTTTTATTGCACCCTCATAAAACAATAAAACCAACTGTTGTAAGGTCATCAGTTTCCCTGAACCTTTATCTAGGAATACCTAAATTATGATACGGAATCTGTCACACCACTAAATCCTAAAATTTCTCTGTCACTCCTTTATGAAGGAATAGCTGAATTATGGTGGGAAGTTATCAAGACACTAAATTGTAATATAGTAATTAACCAGTTGTAAAAATAATTAATTATAGCCATATAAGGAGAAGTATGTAAAATGCATATGTATACCATGTAATAAATATGTATAATGTGGCTAGATAAAAGCCTGTACACATTGTACCTGTTGCATGAGTTGGTGGAGCGAAGACTTCCCCGTCATGTCCTGGCCTGCATTGCTTTTACCATATAATAAACCTTTTTTTTTTTAAAAAAAAATAAATTCATTTGGGTGAAGCTCTATTTCTCAGAAAAGGTATATATAAAGGTAGAGCCCTGTGTACCCCATCCTCTGGACAGAGGCAGCTGGGTTTTATTAGGCAGAGGCCAGGCCAAGAGGGGCAGCAAAAGGGAACCAGCTGGGGTTCTGTGACATCCCCCCGTGCTGTGCATCCCCACGTCTCCCCAAATCCCACAAAGGTTGTCTTGGCCCCCGCACTGGGACCTGGCACCCAGCATGTCCGAGCTGCCACTGGATGGGGCTTCTTCACCCCAGCGCTCATCAAAAGAGTGAAAGGAACAAGCCTGGGAGTGAATCTGGCCTTTCAGGGGTTGTTTCTCCACACGGCTGTATCTAATGTGGGTGGCTGGGTCACTCTTTGCTGCCCGTGCAGTGACAGATCCACTTTAGTCCTCTGCAGTTCACAGTGCATCACTCAGGAAGTCTCCAGGCATGGGAATCCTCTCTTCTCTCTGACCAGCTGATAGCAGACTATGGAAGACTTCTGGGCTTAAGATACCTTTGGCCTTGGAAGGACGCAGCTGTGAGCATGAGAAAGTGGAGAAAACCATTTCTGTGGCCATGCAGCAGCATGGGAAAGTAGAAGAAAGAAGAAAAACAACTAAGAAAAACAAGAAAAGTTTTGAGTCTTACCAGCATGAGGAGAGATGTGAACTACCTATCAAAAGATGGTCTAAGACTCGTGGACAGAAGTGCTTGGCTAATAGAGTGTGAGATGTGTATGTGTGGACAGATAGGAGAAAGTATAAAAGAGAAGCCTTCTGTTAATAAAGGGGCTGCTAGTTGTAAATATTCCTTGCCCCAAACCTGTGTGTGTTTGTCCATTGCCGCAGCAGACAGCATGCTGGAGCTGCAGGTGGGCACATAATGGGCTCTGCAGGGTCTGGGTAGCTCTATGCTTCTACAAAGACTCTACAAAGTGCCATTTTCCAGATACCACAGCCAAAGTCATCTGTTGGTTTTGTTCCTCCTGGGTAGCTGGCTGTTTGTGAACACAGAGAGTTGCTTTCCTCCTGTGAAAACAAAACACTCACCAACATTGCTCCTAAGGCTAGTAGCTAGCCTCGTCGGCTGGAGCTGTGTGTTCAGGAGAGGAGCAGCTGGGAGTATTTCTCTCCTACTGCTCCTTGGCATGTTCAGGGTTGTCCTTAGAAAAGCCTGTGGAGAATAAGAGCTGCTCATTGTCTCTGGTCCCTGGAAATCCAAGGAAGTAAACTTGGAGTATTAGATGTGCCTCCATGCCTTGAGAATGACATCAAATTGCATCAAAATTAGGAAAAAAGGGCAAAACCAATATATGATACCATGTACAATGCCTTAGTGCTGTTTTAGTAGTTTTGACAGCAGAGCACCAAGTTCTGTAGATGGGATGTATGATTAATAAATAGAAAGCCATGGATAAACAAAGTTCAGAATCTGTTCCTCAGCTGAGTTGAAGAAACATGTATGGGAAATGGGAACCAGACCTGAAGCAATGAAAAGATTCTTGTTTGTTTAAGTCATTACTGGACTAAGACTACCTACTACAAAGTGGTTTTGTTGTGCTGGGGCTTGGGATGAGAAAAGTGCATTAAGGAACTCAAAGAACTTGCTCTGATCAAGATTTGAATTTAAATTAATTTTAATTCATCTACACAACAACAGAGATGTGCATATGTGTACGTGTGGTGTTCATCTCCCATGCTCCTCCTCAGGCCTCAGTATAATCTGAGAAATGCTCATTAGGCCTCGACTTTGATGAACAGCACCTGAGTTAAGCTCCTCTTGGGATTATGGGAAACACTGCCTTCTCCCAGGAACTAGTGCTGTCTAACAAGCTCCTGCTTTTTAATGAACAGCCTTGGAAACTTTATTTTTCTTGCCTGAATAACAGCCCAAGCAGAATAACATTTTTCTTATCAAAATTTCAAAGAAAGTTAGTAACCTGAATTGCAGCCAGGATGAAAAATTATTATGGCTAAAGCCCATTCTATTGTGACCCCATGAAAGGCAGTCCAAAATGAGACCCTTTGATCACTCCTAAACCACAGCAAGCTGAATTCAAGGGGAGTTTTTGCCAGGTATACCTTGTGCAGACCCTTCATGTCTGTGTGCATGCAGGTGTGAATATCCTGTAGTAATTGGACTAGAAATATTGTTTTCCTAGGTTCTTAAGTACTTTAGATTTGTAAGCTAGGCCTGTGAGTTTGTGTTGTGCTACAGTAAATTCTGTGTGAATCTTTAGTTAAATGGCTTAACTTAATCTATCAAGTAAGTGCTGTTAAATGCTGCTAAACCTTTAGGTCTAAACTGCTGGTCAGGTCTGGGGCACAGTTTAGCAAAGGTGTCTACTCTGAACCTTGGCACTCAACAGGAGGGTCTTCCTTATTCCTTTTTATCCTTACCCTTTCCTATCCTTCCCCCTGCCTGCCTCCACATAGATAGTTTTTGGATTTATTTTGGGTTTAGAATGATTGATTTTACGTTTTAGTTTGCTCTTCTCTGAGTGATTTAACCATCTAATAAATAGTAGAGGGAACCTTGCCAACAAACTTTGTCATGCTTTTGCTTTCTTATTAACCTGCTTTTGCTGATACCTTTGCTGTGATTCTTTCAGCGACCTTAAAACTCTCATTCACCACAGTACAGCAAGAAAAATAAAATCGGGGGAAAAATGAAATTATTTTAGGATAGCACACCTGCATTTTGTCATCAGCATCTCAGAATTCATGTGGTGTTTGAAGACATGCCCACACACACACATATCAATACATTGGCACAGCAGTAGGTGTCTGTTTTTGCCAATACGGGCTCACATTCCACATTGGCTGAGCAGCAGCACCATCGTGTGACACACTCTAAGAAACACTCTGTGGGTCACACACTTGTGTGTTAACCCTGTGCTTACCAAGAGGGGAGACAGCTTTTGGGGTTTGCCACATGAGGTGCTGACCCCGACCCAGATTGTTCTGCTGGCACTTACTTCAGCTTCACCCTGTTTCATTTCCACTTAATTGAAACACTACTCCACCTATCAGCCAGCTCCCAGAGCACCAGTTCTGGGAGCTGCTGGGAACTGGGCTTAAGATCTGGTCATTTCAGTTGTTTTTGGAAGGACTGCTTCTGTCATTATGGGTACCCTGCTGGTGTACTAACTCTTGTTATCATTGAAATCACACCAGGGGTGAGACTAATATGTCTTCCTTGCTGGGGCTGAGGAGAAATACAGAAGAAAAGCAAGCTGTATGTGTTATCAGTGAGGCAATGCTACATGGGCCTTTTGAAGTTCAAGGAACTGATGTCAGTTTAGCCTTTGAGCAATAGATAGGAAACCTGTATGTGGAAATACTGTTTGGCAGGCTTCTTACTAGACTCCCCTTCTATTAAAAACACAAAGGTGCATACACTGTCGTGCACATCTGTCCATTTGGAGTATGCCATCAACTCTACATGAATAGTAAATAATAGTGATAACAGCAAGTAATGCAGGAAAATAGCACCGTGACAGAAAGGAGGCTGTGATTGATGACAGACCAAAGGGCAGAGATCTGTGGGTTGAACTTACCTGGAATGAGGTAACGAATCTGTTTAGTTTCAATCTGAAGTGCCTGATGTTATTTTCAGTTACTTGAGATTCCTCCTCCTTTCAAAATGAAGCAAGCCCTCATGTTTTATAAGCTTTTTGGCCTGACACCACTACTAAGCAGGTGAAAATAAAGACGACGGCTGCCACACTCCCTGGTGCCATTAACTCTACAGTAGATCATGCTTTCTGTCACCATTTTGAAGGGGGACTGTGAGATACGGTGCAAATGCTCAAACATGGACAGGGAGTGCTAAGGATAGGCATGTAGTGTTAAAACCTGACACTTTGGGTGCCTTGGGTGCCCCAGGGTATCCTGTTGGGCCCATCAGTTCAGAAGGACACAGTCCCTGCTGTAGGTCATTTTTCACATCTGCTGGCCTCCTGTGGGTCATTTGTCTGAACTGTGACACATGGGTGCTGTCCTGGGCCTTAGGAATGCTGCAGTTTCCTTGCTCTCTGACACAGTTTTTGGATTTTCATCATCATATGTCCCTGTGTGAAATGAACAGAAGAAGGCCTGGGGCAAGGAGAACACCCAGAACCTCACAAAAATATGCAGGTATGGAAGCTGGTATAGTTCCAATAGCCCTGGCAGGGATATTTCACAACATTATTTCCACTTGCTAGCATGTACTTGTGGCAGTGCTGAGGACAGACACAGGTCCTCTTCCAAGGAGCTCACAGTCTGTGAAAACAAGTGACAGATGGATAAAAAAGCATGCCAATAGAATTGCCAAGATGAATGAAGTGCCTTAGGAAATCTTTTTTTCCATGTTATTTATTCAAGTCATTTATTCAGAATCTTTTTATATTAATTCTTTTAGCTTTCATGCAGTGCGTAATGTTTTATAGCTGTTAACCAGCTATACTTGCAGGCTGTTAAATGTAATCACCTCCATGTTAGGAACTTGAAAGGTGGCAGAAAGGTTAAGTCTTCTCAAAGTCTCAATGAGGCAATGAAAGATTCCTAGTAAGGTTAAGAGACAAAACTTCATTCCTCTCTGCCCTGCTTTCAGGCTGCAAATGTGAACAGATTTTTGCAGTAGCTATATATCATGTGCTTTTACTTTCTTAAGAAGCAAAATTGAAGCAAATATATAATGTTAAAATGCATATATATTTCCTTTACAGACCAGAGTTACCAAATTAGATTCTGATCTTGCCCAGCCACGGGTTTCCAGAGCCACTCCATGCCCTGTGAGCTTTGGTGGCCATTACCCAAAATGTTGTCTGCTTCTTCTCTTCAGCATCCCACCAACCATTTGCTCCAGAGCTGGGACGCTGGCTGCTCCTCAAAATAAGCCTTTCCCTAAGGGTTACCTTGACCTGGGATAATTTTGTGTGCAGCCTTAATCTCTACCCCTTTCTACACACTGCATGTCCCTGGTGCAAAGCCCACACTCTTCCTGTACAAGGGACCACACATACCTACCACATACCCTCACTTTCTCCACCTGCACCCTCACCCCACTCCCTTAGCCATTCCCTACCCTTGCCATGGAGAGGAGAGTCCCTGGTCCTACCTGCCATTGTGCCCTCTCAGAGCACAGCCAACATCTGAGCTGAAAAAAAACAAAGAACCCTCCCCAAACCAATTTAAAGCAATGTGGGTCATACAATTTTAACAGAATTGGTTTCTTTGGTTCATGCAGAAGGGATGCTGATGGCTCATAGCCATCTCATACAAAATTCCCAGTTTTCCATCTGCAATTTCTAACACAGCCCTGTTCCACCTGTGCAACCCTTCTGCTCTGGTCTCTTTATTCAGACAGCCTTACTCTATTTAGGGAAACCCTGAAAGTAGGATACATACAAGAAGGGCATCAAACTATGTGAATGTGTCCACAGGAAGGTGACTACCTAAGCGAAAAGTCTCAAGGGCCAGATTTCTAAGCAGCAGCTTAGATCACTTTGATAGTTCAGCTTGGAAAAGAGCAGTTTGAGGGGTCATCCCATTGCTTTCTCCATGGGGGCAGTGGCTGGAGAGGTTCAGGTTGGACATTAGGAAAAGGTTCTTCACCGAGATTCTGGCTGGGCACTGGAACAGGCTCTCCAGGAAAGTGGTCACATCATGCAGCCTGACAGATTTCAGAGAGCATCTGGGTGGTGTTCTTAGCCATATAGTTTAGCTTTAGGTAGTCTTGGACAGAGCAGTGGGCTGGATTTAATGATCCTTATGGATCCCTTCCAACTTGAGATATTCTATGATTGTATGATGACTTAAAATACAAAGCAATTATTTATTAACTTATATGCAGAAAATACCACTTTTAAACGACTTTTTGTAACGAGCTGCTAGGTGTAGCATTAACATGCTCACCACCAGGAGCAGATCTGAAATGTTGTGTGAAAACCAAACCTCTTGGGTGTAGAAGTTTGGCCTGTCAATGGAAGGAAGATTTCACCGAGGAAAGAAAGGTTTAATGCAGATGACTGTATGTTTTCTTGATATTTGCCAGCTTCCCCTTCTGAGCTTTCCCCTCCTCTCTTCCTAAAGGTATATGAGCCTGCCTCACAGGACTATGTGTCCAACATGAAATGCACTCTCCCCTTTCTGAGATCTGTGAAGTTTACTGCATCCCATGCTTTCTTGCTGCTCAGTCTGCATACATTCTAGACTATTTGAACCATCTCTGTCAAAAGACATAGCCCTTGTAGAGAAGATCTAGTGGAAAGTGAGAATTTGACTTTGAGTGTGTTTTGCCAGGGGTTCAAGGGTGAGCACAAAATAGACATAGACACCAACTTTAAAGAATAATTGTATAAATGTACTATATTGCAAACCAGCAAAGAATTA
>JAWMRC010000089.1:13838239-13857457 GCA_035584755.1 Thripadectes ignobilis
CTTAGATTTTTTAGTACATTATTGCTATGAAAGTTACAGCTCAATTAAAATCTTATTTAAAACTGTGATAGTATGTTTTATGTCATAAATGCAAAGCACTGAAAGCAATTAAATAAGAAAGGAAAGTAAAGGTGCAGTTCTGTTTTCCTACTTTTTATATGTTTTCTATATTTTTCAGGGTATAACCTGAAAATCACAGACAAATTCACTCAGAAGTGCAATCTATGAGAAAGTCCAGGCTTGTCAAATGTATGATATGTACTAAAAGAAAAAAACAACTTCTCTGCTATGTACTGCCATATATAAATAATATACATTATTTATTTATTTTCCCATGTGGTTTTTCAAATCCTTCAACTCTTTCTACAGAAGGAGAAAGAGAAATACAATGTTTTAATAATTAAAATACCAAGATGGTAAAAGCTGTGACATAAATGTAACAAAATCAAATCAGACTGTGATCTTGCATACTGGTACGTATACAGACAGTGACATTGTTCCTTAAAAAAAGCTTTTACAGCTTTTATTCTGTGAGGCTTGCTACTGTTGTGCCTGGATATCAGAGGAAATCTTCCTGCCAGGCATAATTAGAATTGCCAGCTTTAGAAGTTTATCTTAGTATTTACAGGGATCATCTAAAGCCCAGTCAAATCAATGGAAAAGCTCCTGGGATATGTCTCCACTGCGCCAAGGACAACAATATTAGGCAATGCCTGACTAAGTGAGCTGCCTTGTACAGGGCTATGCAAGAGGCAGTATCTAGGGGCTAGAAAGGAGCACAGTGACAGAAGAGGTTAAGCCTCAGACAGACTTTGGTTCCAGAGGCTGCTCACTGTGTTTCACCTCCCTGCAGTTATACAATGCGTGACACGAGCAAAACCCTGGTCTGTCATGAAGCCATATGTAGTTTGGGCTCAAACTGAAACAAATTCAGGCCGTGCCTGATAATTGTGTGGTTTAGGGTTTATGTGCTTCTCACCTTGTTATTCACCCAGAAACCTGCAGTAATATAACATCAGTAGCGAGCAGAGGGTGTTTGAAAATACAATCTACTGCTTTATTGCTAAACTGTCAGGTAAATAATTTCTTATCCTAAGTTTGATCAAGGCACAAATGAGGACTTGTGGAGGGAGAGGAGATGAGATTGATGGCAGCAGGACAAGGAGATGAAGGTCACTTTTCTCCCCAAGGACTCTAAGGGTGCAGTTGCTTGGCAGCTTCAGTCAGTCCCACTGTACCCTTTGCCACCATCCACCACCATCACAGGACCATGGGTTTACCCCATCAAGCGAGATGATCTCTCTAAGTAACCTTTTTCCCCCACCTCCTCTTTGGCAGTGTTAGCTCTCAAATACATGAGCTTGTCCTGAGGTGATTTACAATACCTTTAGGTGTGGTGGGGCTGGGCTCACACCCTTGTGTAAGAATTCAGTGTCATGATGGCTGGCTTAAACTGCTGTGAAACCATGGCCTGAGTGGGGTTTTCCTAAAAACTTTTTCAGTCTTGTTGTTAGTGATCATGAAGTATGACAGGGACTACTGTAAATTGCAATTTAATAGTATTTATCTCATACAGCATAGTAATGGGATCTCATGGCTTGCATGTAATTGAAAGGATGATCTTGTGTCTGAGGTACCAGTCATAATGCTTCCATAATGCTTTAAAACTTTGCAGGAAAATATACAGATTTTTTGACTTGCTTGCAGTTGTATAAATCTGAATTTATGTAAGACATTTTTTAGCAATATTATAAGGAGCAGATTAGCTGTAATACTGCTTTAATTAATCCTATGCTTTCGTTTATTCTGTCCATTAAAATCTCTGCAACTGTTTTGAAAGGAGAAAACAGTAAACACCATATTCTGGCAACCCAGAATGATTCCTCATGGGCTTCTTAAGCCAAAAATAGATAACGCATAGAAACAGAGTGGTCATTCGAACTGGAAAGTTATTATGAAAGCAATCCATTTGGCACTTAGTGAGCCCCAAAGAGAAGGTTGTGGTGCAAATATAATTTGTCCTACTTTCCAAATGGAAAATGCACGAATTATAAAACACACTTAAGGCCCTATTTGCAAATTATGGACTTTCATTTTGGGGGTTGTCCTTTGTGTTGCAACTCTTATAAAACTTGGCAGGGAAAGAAGCATTGGCTAAAAGACTCAAAACCCTTTTATAACTGGCACCCTAGAATGGGCATTTTGGTGAGCTTTCACTGCTTTTGGGCTTGAGCTTAGCAATCCATTTTTGTCCAAATTAAGCCTGGATTCATTTCAGCTCCAGAAAAATGCTTTCTAGCACATCCTGTAATAAAGAAGCAGCATTTAGTGAATCAAAATGTACCGATGAAAAAAACTAGCCTCAATTTTGTGCATTTGCTGACAACATTAATCCTGCAGTCTCCAGTCTGAAGTGACTCACACCTTCTCAGCAGTGTAGACAAAATTAAATTTTGTTGCCTTATGGTGAAGAAACAAATAAGTAAACTAGGCTCCTTGTTTGGAAATAATAGATAGGATAGCTCTTGAACCGTCCTCCTCCCACAATCACTCTGGCTCTGCACTGTCTGATCTCTCTCTCAGGATCACCTGCAAGGAAAGCTCCCCAATGGTCTTGTGCATGCAAAGTGATTGGTAAGAACTTTTCCACCCCTTTCTGGAATGATTTACCCAGGTTAGACTGCCACCAATGACAGCTGCCTGGTTTTCCTAAGCTTGCAGCTGTTCCTATCTTTTGTGTCCAAAACTGCTGCCTTCTCATTAACTATAGCAATGTTGAGAGAGTGTATTCTCTCTTTTAGTTTCTTAATGGTGGAATTACTGGTGCATGAAGCCAGCTGATGGTGTTCACCCTAAGCATCAGTCCTAGAAGGATGGTCACAGTAGAAAGGAAAGAAGAGTCTGGTTCTTCTGTGTTCTTTTAAATAGGAATTGCTGATTGTATGCAAAATGTTAATAAATCTAATTATTATGTATTTTTCTCATTTAATAGCCAGGATGTGCCAACATTTTGGGTACTAAACATTCTGTGTGGTTATAAAACACTTGCAAGTGGATGTCTATTGAAAAAAAAAGTGTTTTGTTCTACAAGAATGTGAATGACAGAACTCCAAGGTAGTGCAGAGTAATGCATTTTCAAATTTCCCAGCCATTTTATTGTTGCATTGGTTGTCATAGCCCTTGCACTGCCTGGGCTGGAGCTACAGATTTGTCAAGAATAAATAATTGTTTTTGTTGGAACATGTTTAAAATGGGTAATAAAGCTATAATTATAGGTATGAATGGTTGTTCTTACTTGAGTTCTAAGTCTAGAGTTTAAACACTGATGCCTCATTAATTCTTACTCTAGAGTTTTGTATCAGCAAACTCATTTAATGTTGTCTCTATAATACGCACTTTTCTTTCAAATGATCTGTTATTTTTTGCTTGTAAAAAAGATGTTCCTTTAGAGAAATGAGCTGAAATTTTTTTAAGCTTTTCTTTAGCCCTTTACCTTTTTCCTTCCAAATAGAGAACATTAGGTCTTAGCACTTCAGATTCTAGGGAACACATGAATTTTCCAGTAGCCCAGAATGAAGCAATTATGCTGTCTCAGTGCAAATGTGATACTCAAGAAGGTACAATTTTCTTAAATTATATTTCTGTTAATTACTCTGAACCTTTCTAAGCTGTGAAAGCTAACTTGATTGCTCTCATGTATGAAATTTGAAATAAAGCCAAGTTGAAAATGTCTTCTATTTCCTACTTGAAGAACAAAACTTTAGAAAATTAGTGTCACTACCAATGAAATAGATGCATTTTCTTTCCGAACCTTCTGTTTTTCAGTTTAATTTATTAAATTGTAAAATCATTTCCATTTAAGTACCTTTCTTCTAACACTTTTTATGAGTAATTTCATTATAACCTGTACAGAAATAACAATGACTACTGTTAAAATAGAATTTATCTCAAATGGGGAAGCTTTAATAATTTCTTATTTTCAATTTTCCTTAATTTTTCTTATCAACAAAAACACTGAACATTGAGGTATTTTCTAAAATAAAAATATTGACCAGTTTATTGCTTGGTGTTTCAAGTGATGAATTTTTATGAAGTGATTACATGTATTTGTTTGTCCCCTCAGAAAACTTCTGGCTGAGTGACTTACTGTAAATTAGACTTAATGTTTCATAACACAAAGCTGCTAAGGTTTTGTGAAAACCAGTAGCTAAATAGAGAAGAGGAACCAGTGCTTTGCAGTCTGCACCGAGGGAGGAGCAGTTGTAATTCAGAGTCCTTGCCACTTCAGAGGCAGGAATCAGATGCTCAGGCAACATATGCACACTTGGCATTATCTCAGCCCTTTGACAGCTCCAAATCAAAACCCTGCTGTCAATCCATCAGTTGGGGGGTAGAAACATCAGAAGAAATAGGCAAATAGGAAGAAGTAAAGGCAAGGGCAATAGGATGGTGCTGAGTATACTAAATGTATGGAGGAAGTGGCCATGAGGTACAGATATAAATCCACAAAAAGGGAGGCTTCCTGCTATGCTGTTTGTGGAGGAACTCTCAAGTACTCTGAATCACATTAGGTAAAATCAGATAAGGGGAAAAGCTGGGCACTCACCTGTACAGTAAAGCATCTTTACTTTCACATAGGGCTTTAAGTAGAATAAGATTTATGTAAGTGAAGTTTTATTAAATAATTTAAAGCAGGCTTCCTGTACATTTTAGGGTTTTTTGGCAGCTGAAGTGTGGACTATAAAAAGTGTGATTTAGTATTGTAGAAAGGAAACAAGAATGATGGATGAATGTGTATGAAATATCTGTGATGTGCAGTCCACAAGGCTGATATGTAGGACAAAGCAAAGTCACACAGTTTTTATTTTGCAGGAGAAATAGTGCTGTGTGCTATTTTAGTCTCAGGGCAGGGTCATTCCCCAGTAAAATGGAACTTTGAAGAGGTCTGTGCTTGGGATGATGGTTTGTCATATCCTACCTCATTCAGGAAATACTGATGTTGACATCTACAAATTTACATGAGGAAAATGCATAAAATGGGCTGCCAATTTAACAAAATGCATATTACCTTAAAATATCTGTTAAAACAGTTATTTATTTGGAATAAGACCTTAGAGATTCTATTTACTCTAGCATTCCACTAGAGTACTGGTAGAAATGTGTGGACATTTTCTTGGTATTGAAAAATAGACTTTTGTGTAGGAGAGTAGACTCACAGATCTATTTTTTTAAAATGTTTTTGAGAAGGAAAGGAGCTTTGTGTTGAAAATACACGGATCATGTTACCTGGCAAGTCAGTGACCTACCCTCTTACAATCAAATCAGTCCTAAAATTTAACTATACAGTGGGTTGTACCACGGGCCTATTAAGTTGTATTATAAATTTAAAAATTACAGTAATGCACTGTGTCATCATTGAACCATCAATCCTTGGTTTAGCCAATTGTTGGCTGGATGGGAACTCCATAAGTATCTCTGGCTACATGACTACAAAGGAACATGCAATATTCTGATCTTCAAGAATCCTCTGAAGCAGAGAATGGTGATTTGGACATGCAAAAACTTGCTTTCATCTTTCAGTAAATAAATTACTATCCCTTTCACTGGCTGCGGAGAATTATTTTGAAATCAAGGATGATTTTCTTCCTATATGGATATTTTGGAGAGGAAAGGACAATAAAAATTTTACAGAATTATGTCTCCAAATAGTTAATGCAATGTTCACAAACGTTGTACAAAAAAACCGGAGGACTGTACTGTAAGTCCTCTGAGAGTACAATTCATCAGACTATGAGGAGACTTCCATATTTATTCTAAAACTTATTCCAAAAAATAGGCTTCTGTAGAGTCAGAATTCCTCTGATATGTTTCTGCAGTGGAGTAGATCTGGAAAACTGTGCCCTCTGTAGTGATTCATCTTCATGGTGCTGTATCAAGGTACCTGTACAAATCCCCAGCCATGTGAAATACGTGTACTGGACACCTGATACTGAGCAGCAGTTAATCTCTCTTACAAATCTATTCCTACTGGGCTAAATCCACTTACTAAGATAAATATAACCATGTGTAGAGGAGAGGGGAAGAGATGAAGCAATGCCAAAGGCACAGGACAGAAGGGGACTTAAAAGTGGCAACTAGGACTGTACAAGAAATAAGAGCTGAGCTTACTACTTATATTTTCTCAGCTTTTCACAGTTTAAAGAGAAAGACTAGGAAAGAAATTGAGGGTCAGCAAATTTGCAAAAGCCTCCCTCATCGACCTACCTAAGCATATGAAAAATGGCCCACAGCTCGTAGTGGAAGGAGCCTCTCCCTTCCATTCTGATGTTACAAAGAAGTGCAGTACCATTAAAATAATTTACTAAAAGATCAGAGCCTCTCTTGACGTATCTCCTCTGTAATACTGAACTTTCTTTGGACCAGACAGTGAAATCTTCTCTTACACCAGGAAATACCAACATCTCTCTGCATTCCCAAGTTCTTTTTCTTGGTTTTCCTTCTTTTTAAGCAAGTGAATTGGCCTTGTACCGACTGATGACACACTAGGTTATAGTCCAGGTTAAGTTTTGATGCAGGTAGCACTGTGCCGCTCATAGCCTCTGTCACCGAGTTGTCCTTCGCTAGAAAAGGAGCCTCACCCAAGTTCAGGTAGACGCACTTTAGAAACCAATGAAGACCCCATCCACTTCAAAATATTGGACTTTCTCCCTGGATCCTCTTTCCGAGAATGGTGTGGGGAGAGGCCAAGCATTCTCACATTTACCACAAATTCTTCCAGCACTCAGAATGCCAAGGCAGGTATGTGATATGTGGGAGTTCAGCATATCAGTACCCAATTTCTATACCTCTCTTCTCAGTCTAGGAATTCTCTTGAGCCACATTTTCTGAACAGTCCAATGGTTTATAGATTCCCAAACAGACACTTCTCCTGTTCACTCCACTTGTCACTAGTGGAGCCCCTGCCACTAGAGAGGAACACAGCTGCAGAACAGCCTTTTTGCTCTGAGTTTCTGCCAGGCAATTAGATCAGCATGGGAAATTCTTCCATGGAAGTTATTAATCTTAAAGATTTGCTTATAATCTCTAGATGCCTGTCCCTACCTAGGCCATCCATCAATGTTCACCATATTGCATTCCCAGTACAGTGGTCACACTAAGAGAAACACACGTGGGTGGGTTTCTTTATGGAAACTCTGTATGGAGTTCTTTATTCCACACATTCATTTCCCAGGAGCTTGATATTGCTGGTCTACCATATCTTCTTCTTTGAGGCAGCATGGCCCCTCTGCAGGCAGTCAGGGACAAGAAGGGTTTTTAACACTGCACTGCACAAACTCAGCCTTGTTGGTAAAATTCCTATTATTAACACATCCATGACACTGGCCCGAATAGAAACTATAAACATGAACTCTGAAGGAATTTTTGCTGCCACTGCAGCTCTTGCTGATGCTACTGCTAGTACCTCTGCTTGTCAGGCAGCAATAGTAAGGCATGGCTGTGAAGCAAGGAAGGTAAGGGCAGAAAAGAAAACCCTTTATTCACATTATCCCTGAACAAGGGCTGCCAAGACTGCATCAAAGTGCCTGGGGTGGTGCCATCCGCTCCTTCTTCAGGAGAGGAACCATCCAGAAGAAAGCACAGGAAATGACCAATGAGATAAACAAGACAGTCAAAAATTCTTGATTTTTTTTCCTCTTTTTCAGTTATAACTCATTGTTTTTCTGTTTCATTAGTTTTTATGGTATAACATCCAGCATCACCTTTTCAGTCCATATAAAATACTTTTCTATTTCCATTAAACTTACCTGTTTGTGCTTTCTTTTGCTGAGAGGATTCTCATATTCTGCATCAGAGCTGGATTAGGGCTGCAGAGTGTGGTAGCAGTATCTTGTACCTTATAAGTCTCTGTAGCTCCTAACCTGCCTTTGGTGCCTGTGGTGCTGGAAAACTACTCTCTTTTGTAGCTGTAGATGAACCTGCACCCCTCCAAGAGCTATACCTGGCTCCAGGGCAGGTTTTGTTCACCTGGTTATCCCTAGTTCAGCTTCCCCTCATCCTTCTTTATGGTGGCTGCCACCCTTAGCCTTAGCCTTTTGGCCTGCAGAAATAGTACCTAAAGGCAAGGCACAAGGGTACCCTTAAGTGTTATGTCCATATGCTCTTTCTCTCCTTGCAAGTGGTGTATGAAAATAATGTGCTGTTTGGAAAACATGGGGGTATATTTTTGAGTGTTGATTGCAATTCATCTTTACTGCCTGTATATTAATCTGTTTATGCTCACTAGATGGGGCTTCTTTGGTTGTCCTGGAACCAGATCTGCATCATGTGAGCCCAGCTGGGTCCATTGCTAAATGTAAACTTCCCCTTTCCCTGAATACTCTCTCCTACCAAGCTCTCTCTAATAGACTTTCCTGCTTCTCTCTCTCTTTTGAACCTGCTTTGGAGTTTCCACAATGTCCAGTAAGTTTCTTTCTTTAATATTGCTGAACCAGGCCCCAGGCCAGATGCATGAACATATGTAGTTTAGAGATTGCCATCACCTTGAGAGTTGTCTTATTTGAGAGATGCCCAGCTGGTGGGTCCTGGCATTACAAACATTAATGGTTGTATAAAGACCATATAAAAGCTGTTTCAGCTGTCAGTAAGGGACAGCTGAATTATGACAAGTTTCAGCCAAGCTATAAATGCATGGAGAATCTGTGCAAAGTAAGCAGTATCTTCTTATGGACATCTCAATGCCTGCATGAGAGAAGACAGTAAAAGCATTGCTTCTGGGAGACAGGAGTTCAGGTGAGCAGCTTCCAAATTGCAAAACACTTGAATCAGTGCTAGTAATCTACTTTTAGAGAGATAAATTGCACCCTGACTTCCTGTCTCACTCGTGATCTCTGGGTGTTAGTGTGCTATATATAATAATAGCACTTCTTCTGACAAGTGAAGAAGGTTGAGAAATTGACTGGGAGAAAGACTGATTTTTTTTTTCATCATATAACATATGGATGATCAAGATGGGGAAGAGGATGTGCTGAACTTGGAAGATTTGTATGAGGCTATGGTTCCACTCTTCCTTGCAGGATTTTTGAGATTTCTTTTCCTATACAGAAATTGGCAGATAAAGTAAAGATTAAGGCACAATGACAGGCAAATTTGAAGAAATTTGCATAGTAACTGCCTGGCTAAATTTTGCCTGTGAGATCTATAAATCTGTCACTTTCATGAACAGAAGATTCTCACAAATCATTAGTCAAAAATGAGAAAGCCATCACTTATTTTTGTAGGAAAAAATAGTTGAAAGAACAATATAAGTATCTTTTCAACCATGGAAAGCAACCCTACCATCTCTGTCATCATTTTGTATGTCTGTATTCACTGAAAAAATAGAAAAAGAAGTCAGTACATCTAGCAGAGATTAGCCAAACTTTTAAAAGATGAAATTATCTCCAGAACAAATTTTATTATACCCTCATAATAAACTCTTTTATGTTAATTCAGACAATTTTGCATAAAACTCTGTAGCGCCTTAGCACAAAAAGTCAGTAATATTTCAATGCAGTTTATCAGGGAGAGAATATCACTTCTCAAACAGACTGTTGTTTTACCAGTTCATAATTTTGCAACTGTAATATATAAAATATATCTACTATTAACTCACAAGGCATTCAAGATTGAGCTCAATGAATTTTTTTTTTTTTTTTTTTTAACAGTAGAAACCTTAGTGACCCTTTTAATTTCTTTGGAACATACTCTGATGAATCTAGATCATGCCTCTTCTTCACTTTTTGTTGCAGTCTATTTTGCTTAAACCCAGATGCGATGTAGGACAGAAATTCCACTTACCCCCAGAAAAATTAGCAAAGGTTATGCAATGTTTAAACTTGCCAATAATTTTCCAGTATATGTTATAGCCATCAATTTTGAAAAATGTATACTGGTTTTATGAAAACTATGGAAATACTTTGGATTTAAAACTTTACAAAGTGAGTAGAACCCAGTCAATTTGTTAGAGTGCTTTCATTTCAGTACTTGAATTTTTTGCTCCTATTTGCTTACATTTTGACTTTATTATCTGTAGTGCTAAATATTCATATTTCTGGGATTTTAAATGAATACTGGAAAAAAATTCCTCATTGATGGAGTGACTGGCAGAGTAATATAAAATGCATGCCAATTTTTATATGGATTTTATCTTGCCTTTAATGATGCTTCTTGATAAATTATTTGAACTACTTATTCTCACACCTGCACTATCCATAACCAAAATGCAGAGAGTCAGAATACATTTTTAAAAATTCATCACCAAGAAAACTATGTTCAGAAGAAAGAATGGTGTTATGGATAGATGAACACCCGAATACACATGGGATTAATCACATTTAAAACTTTCTTTCTCTAAAATTCTAAGTAAATATTCCAACCAAATTTGAGACTTTCTTTATTTTTATGTCTCTTTTTCTTGTGGGTCTCAGAATTATTCTTCTTTCCATTTTCTTTCTTCAGGATTCTTTTGGAATATAACTGCAATACAGAAGAACAATGTAGTAAGGCTTGTGTTGATGGCTTATATGAGCACTTAAAATGTTTTTGTTGTGATTTTTTTTTTTTAAATAGAGTGAAACATTGATTAGGTGTTGCTGAACCTTCTACTTCACTATACCTCTTCACCTTCCTAGGAAACATTTTGACTGAAGGCATTCTTATAATTAAAATGAAAGTAAGTTGTGAGATATTATGGGAGGTTTAAGGAAGAGAGATTCTGCTATTTCCCATTTGTCCTGAGGAATAAAAGGGTGTGCTGTCCCCACTCATCTCTGGAAGAACAATTTTCAGACCTGTCAAGCCTGAAGTTCAGACAATACTGAGTAATCTATTTTGAGTAGTAAAACATGGAAAATAAAGTATCCCTCTCTTTGCGCCTACGGATACAGAATGAAGTATTTGCAACATGTGCTCATGAAGACTGAATTAATTTTACTCAAGCCTTTAGAAGGATGTTCGCATTTCAGCATGCTTTATACATAGGAAATTTCATCTTATAAGGTTTTACATAGAAAATGAACACCTGCAGATACACTGTTTTGCAGTCAAAATAGTAGCCAAGGTTAATGCCTTCTGGATTTATATTATTGGGAAGATGCCTCAAAATTTCCAGAATCTATTAATGCTGAATTAAATGGAAAACTTAGCATGGCAAGAGAAAAGCATGTAAAAAAACCCCATGGGTCACAAGGCTAGTAAACATTATGGAAAGACAGATCATTTCCAGGAATGGTGAAGAATCATTTACTGTTTGGAGATTTTTATGCTATGTAGCTTTAGATCATTTTGTTAGATCTGAAGTTTCTTCCCTGTAGGGTTTAGTTCAGGCTTGCAAGATCAACTCATATTTTAGTACATTTTTCTACCTTCCTAGCTTTTAAAAATTCTGTTAGAGGGGCCCATCAGGGCCAACAGCTGGTTATTTGATAAATTTTACTTCCTTCTATGAAAATTATATTTACACTAGAAGGCATCTCCTAGGGATTCTGCAAGAATATTTACTTTTTTAAGGTTTTTCTTCTCAGCAGTATGTGTAATTCTGTAGTCCAAACCAGTCTAGAGCTCCTCAGATAGTCTTAGTTAGGATTTTTTGGTGGTAGTTTTTGTGGGGTTTTTTTTAAAGTATTATACAGAAGGCAGCCCCTGAAGTGGAATGTACTCCCTTTCTGCTGCTTAAAATATGAAAGGAAATGAATTTATTTTCTGATTTTTTGTTGTGTTAGATGAATGATGTGAATGGGGATACGAGAACCCAGTCCTCATCATACTGAAACTGATGAGAGTTTCTGTCACTGACATGCTGTTGAACAAAAATGAAAGTTGCAGAATTTCTCCCATTTAAGGCCTGAATCTACTCAAATGCTGATTGCATGTTAATTGCTGTGAGTCTGAAAAAGGTGAAGAGTGGATTTATAAAAACAAAGCAAAAAAACCCCAACAACAACCCTCCCCAACCCCCCCCAAGTATAAATGCATAAGTGAGAGACAAATCAAACCCCACGGATTGATCCCATAGTCTACATGAAGCCTGCTGCCCAGCTGGCCTGCTTCTACCATTAGGATTTTATCAAAGTTAATTCCCATCAAACAACTTCAGTATTTTCAAACTTTGGGGTTATTGGACCAATGAAAAACAACATTTCTTCTACCTTATGTACATGGACTATAGCAAAAACAATCACTTCATTGCACCATCAATAATGGAGGGAGAAGAAAGCAGAAGTATCCAAAGCTCAGGAGCAGTTCTTCTTGAGACTGACCTCTGTCTTGCCTCTGGCTGTTCATTTTGTGTTGTAACAGATCTCCAGGCTGTTCTGTACTGACTGCTCCATTACATGGAGTGACTGGGATGGTGGCTCAGGGCGACAGTGCCAGCTGGACTCTCCTATGTGCTTGCATTTATGTCTGCAAGGAGTTTCAGGTGGAAAACATAGCTTGTAGGAATGGAAAAGCAGGTGGGGGAGGCAAAAGCTTATACTGAAATTTGGTGGAGAGATCCACCAATGCAGGGACGTACAATGGGGGCATGATTATTCATGAAGAAAAGGAAGGCAATGGGAAGAGATGTTCACCAGTGATTATACTTTTGAAGGATTCATACTTGTTGCCATTCAAAGGTAGTAACCCAATGAATTAAATAATGTCAAAGAGAAATAACAAAATTTGTTTAAAATACTTGTAAATATTTTATGCTGTTTTGTAATGCATAGGATCTTTTGCTCCTGTTCCTGTCTAACTGGAAGTTGATGAATGGGAAGTCAGATACTGGAACTTTTATTACAAGAACAAATTCCCTCACTTTGTCTGTGTTCACAGGCTCAGATCTGAGGCTGAAAAAAAAATCTTCCAAGATGTTTATAATAGAAGATATCCATTATTTTCCTAGTTACAGGCAGAATTCTCTGTGTCACATACATCTGTCACAGTGAATTAGATTGCTCTTTCTGCACCTTGCTCAGGGGTCTTACATGGAGCCTATGTTTTGGTTCTATATACTCCTTCAAATACCCTCTGTATTACATCTCCAGCTACATTCAATCTGCAACACGTTTACAATCTGCTGTTCCAAAAAAACAATGTCTATTTTCTCAAGTCACCTGAAGGTGTCCCATTATTCTAACATTTAAAATTCTGACTGATTTCCATATATTTTCAAATCATGTTCATTTCCCTTAAAAATGGATCTAAAGAAGCAATTAGTTTTCTTCCTCTTTTCTTAGGTTTTATGTCTTTTCACACAGCTCTTACTTTGATCTGTCTGTTAATAAAAGCACCATTCAGCTACATGAGCCACCAAATGCAGGAGGTGCTTCTTCTTCTTCAGAATGGGCATGATTAAAACACAATGCCATTTCACACAGCTTTTGATGACGTGTTTGGGCACTGGAGAACCTGCCTTGTAGGCTAATCTGTGTTTGCAAAGGTAGAGGACCCCAAAATTTCTCCCACTGGCATTTTGCACAATCATATTACCTTTTTTTTCCCCCGTCCTTTTCTTTTCTTTTAAATATAACTTGATGACTTGTGGTGCTTTTAGATACAATAACTTTGGGAAGTTTTATTTTTCTCTTTGGCCTTGTGAAAGTCTCCCACAAAAGCTTCAAAGCATCTCTGTAACTGTGCTACACATTCTTAATGAGAACTGAGGATCCACAACAGAGTAATTAATTTTCCAAAACTGTACAATATATGTAAACTTCAGCTATATTTTGGGCTTTCTTACAGTAAAGTATTTTATTTCCTATTTAAAAGAATTATTCACACATTATCACACACACATCAGATGGTTTGATGTACAATCAAAAAGCTTGAGATTTTTATCATTTGCAGTTTGAATGGCTGTTTGATAAGCTGGATTTTTAAGACTTCTTGCTTTCCACCTTCCTTGTAAATCAAGCCTTTACACAGAATTAACAGGTCTGTACATTAGAATAAAAGGTCTGTACATTACCAGTACAGCTGACATGTTTTCCTGGAAGTACCTTTAGCTAAATCAGGAACCACAACTAACACAGGAAAGCAGTCAGCAGTTGATACATGTTAAACTAAGTGCAGTAGCATAAAACAAAACACAGAAGCATAGATGAAAAGGGGAAAGAAAATAAAAAAATACTACAAAAAAATCTAAGAGTTATTATCTTGAAAAATACTGTACTGTAAGTAAGAAAGGTGGATATTATTAAAAACTTAATCAAATTTAGATCCTGCTTGCAATGTGGTTAATGTTAATTACTTGTTAAACCATTTCTGAAAGTGTTCTTACAAATCACTGTGTATTTCAGGTAATGAGAGGAGACTGTTACTAATAGGAGGGGAAAAAATGACATTGTAGTATCCTTAAGCTTCTCCTGGCTTTGAAATGGTATATAGACTAATTCTGCAAGGTGTCAGATACCTCTTTCAGGGAACTGAACAACTTGGACTACATTAGAAACAGAAATAAAGCTGTTTCTGGTGTTGGCTCCAGTATGTTTATTAAAACAGTGTTTCTGGTGCAGACAACTGATGGCAGGTGTTCACATGGTATCTGGTGGCATTCTTTTGAGTATGCTGCATGCAGCACATCAGTAGGCTGCTGCTGTGGTAAGACTGCAGAGGCATTGCAGTCTTGCTACTATCGTTGGTTGTCATGGCCACAAGTAATATACAATATGAGGCACAAATATTCAGACAATTTTTAAAAATGATGCCACTTTTTTCCTGTTTGTTTTTTTTTTTTTTTTTTTTTTTTTTTTTTTTAACAAGCTTTATGCATAGTTATAGAAACCAACTGCACACACTGACAATACTGTCTCAACTTCCTGTGTTACTTCAGGAATGCAGTACCTACATTTATATATATAGCATCCATTGACTAATTTTGCAAATAGTGACATTTCTTATATACATTTGCTATTGGCATGCATGCATTAGACTCCTGAAAATCTCTTATGCATGTAATCAGATTCAAGATACTTTTTAAAGAAGTTCTTCAGTGACAAACATAATTAATGACAGGTATGAAGTGATGTTTTCAGTACCAGCATCCTTATATTACTGCCAAATATGAAGTTTTAAGGTCATATGAGAAATTAAAAGAAAATAAATTAAGAATAAATTTAGCTTATGAAAATTGACCTAGCTAGCAATTAAGAGTTATCCAAAATACATGCACTAATTAAATGACTGATATGAAGGGAAATTCGTTGTTAATGAGAGTTTCTCAAGCAATAGTTATTCTTTGGTTAATAGAAATCTAGACATCAAGGCGTATGGGTTGTATGTCTATTGCAGGTTGTATAAGCTGTTACACATGGACGATATGTGTAATATTTCATTGCACCACAAGAGGTCACACAACATTTATAAATCTACGTAGTGGAAAAATTGATAATGGTTCTGTCTGCAACATGGTGAGGTTAAATCTCATGCACGAAGTAAAAGGCAAACAGAACAAATTGTAAAACAACACTAAGATTTTTTTTTTTCCTGTTAAAGCACTCACCCTTTGTGGTCTGCTGTGAGCCATATCCAAATAGCCTCTCTCCTGTACATTTCACACTGAAAGCAGGGAAAACCATATGCAGTGCTGTGGTATCTTCTGAATCACTGTCAGTATATGATGTAACCTTGGAAGAAGGACAAGATCAGACTCTCCTTGGCGTGGTGGGTGACATAAGCAGATGATATACGGTGCATTGAATGGGATTATGACAATCAAATAAGCATGCTTGACAGCTCAGTGGGAAGTATTAAAGCTGAGTTTAGCTGGACAAATTGCTTCTAGTTCAGCAAAATGATAGACACACAAAGATTTTTATTTTGCAGAGATTACATTCTGAATTTGTGAAATAAGATCATTTCATAAGGATACCATCCAGAATTTCCAACAGGAGTCTGTGATACAGTGATGTAATTCTTGATATTTTGTGTGGCAGTAATATCCCTCTGTGATTCCCGTTTGCTCTCACTAACGCTGAAGCAAACAGAGCCAAAGTACGAAGAATGGTGGTGGGTGAAGGAAGCTGGGAAATTAGTGCAGTGCCACCTTGTGCCAGGGCAGGACTGGAACAGTCTTGCTGCTGTGGGAAATACATGTGAAGAATGTCGTTTTGGGAAGAAGTGTACAGGAACTGGTTCTTTAGTGTCTGCATGACCTTGTGCAGATAGGGATGTGAGCATGCTGCTGGATCCCTGTGCTTCACTTCTTCAATTGCTAACCCTTCCTTCTGAAGGGCTGATGCATCACATCATGTGAAGGTTATTTCTGAGTAATTTTTCTACTTTCCTAGCTTTATCTTTAGTGGGGCAGTGATAAGACCATAATTATTTGAGACACAATAGTCTATCATTTATATAGCTTAAAACTGCCTAATTATGTGCCTAGCTTACAGGCTATTATAACTTCAGTGGTGTCCTTTGGGTAAACAAGTCTTCTTTCACTCAGATAAACATGTAATTAGTGAGAAGGGAATAACACTGAGAATGAACTGACCAGTAGTCATTTTGGCTTTCTTCTCAGAATTTCAATACAAATGCTGTTTAATGTATTAATAATTTTTAATTCTTGTATTTTTTCTCCCAGGAACTTACAAAGCTTCTCAGCAAAGAGTAAGTATATTTACTTCTGTTTTACACATGGAAAAATAGGACTAAAAGCTTAAAATGTCATGGGGAATAAACAGCCCAAAAAGACAAAACCTATTTCAAACTTACAGCCTGAAATAGCTTACCAAGCTTTTTTGTAAGTGCAGTTCTCTCTATCCTAAGGAAGGTCACACATAGCTAACGTCAAATGTCCTCTCTTGCATAGTTATGTAGGTTTGACTTAAATTTTGTCTATTGTAGAGCTGCATAAGCCATAGTCATTGGTCTGGTTTACTCTTCAAATGAGCATAAGAGGATGATTACAGTGAGATCTGTTTTTCTGTTTTATTTTCTAAAGTGACTTCTCAGGACTGCAGACTCTTGAACATTTATTTCTTACAGCAGGAGAATGATCTTTTCTGTAAGTGCCTCTTATTCAGGAAATCTTAATTTTCTTGGATGAACTCTCTTTGTGATCTTGAACTAGTCATTTAATACCTTTACACCTTCACTTCCCACGTTACCTCAATTTTTTATCCAAAAGAAATTTTCCTATGGTGGTTCAGGAAGGAGGATAATTAGTAAATATATGAAATAACAAACAGCCATGATGATAAAATTAACACACCAAAGACAATTAATTCCACAATGTAAATTAAAAAAAAAAAAAAGGAAAAAAGAAAAGAGAAGGGAGAATTAAATTCCTGAGGAGGAGGATTGTTTTTTAGGAAAAAGCATGGGTTTGAAACAAATGGGAAGATGGAGAATGTGGCACATCCTACAAGGCTGCAGGCGCCAGGGGGATTTTTGGCTCCTCAGTCTCTGCTGCACCAGCCTGGCAGCACACACCTTTCACCCCCATTGCAGACCAAATCCAGCATATGAAGAGGTTCCAAGCAAAAGTGATAAAATCATACCTAATTAGAGTAATTCATTCTGAACAATTTTCCCAGAAAGAATGAAGACAAAAGAACAGTGAGAGCTCTCATAGCAATGACCTCTATTCATTAATAAGCATGTCTTGAGTACATGGATCATTAGAGAAAGAAATCAAGGGAGAAATGAGTGGTCTCATACCAATCCCTTCCTGACATGCTCTGAGATTCTTTCAGTCACTGAAAATGCAGGGAATGTTTAGCACACTGCAGTGATAGTCCATTACCAACCTTTACTGAGACATGAAACCATTTTAAAAACTAAAATAACATCAGTGCCTGGCACTTGGAGGAATCTCCTCTGAAATCCAGGTATGTCTAAGGTTTTTGAATGCAACCAATTCTCTAGAAAATACTGCTAATAAATTATAGATGATACACACCTACACTTTTCCAGAGTAGATTGCAGCAGCTTCTTCTCTGCCTATTTTTATTTTCCTTATTTCAAGGTCTAATGTTCTTTGTCAAAGTTATGAATCCCTAAGTAAAAGTAGCAAAGCTGAGCATAATTTAGAATATTAGACAAGCTCAGCACAGACAGATAAAACATATAATGGAGGTGAATAATTATTAAAGCTTAATTTTTTTTTTTAAATGTTTAGAAGCATTCTGCATACTACATTATCCCTCATAGCTTTCCAGATGGAGGAGTAAGGTCTTTTGGCATGCAAAAATAAGTGTCTTTTGAATTACCCTGGGTACTTTAAAAAGCAATTTCAATCCAAATTCAATTCTCTGATTTTGCTGAGTCCTGATTCATGGTTATAGTCCCTCAGGAGACTTAATACAACCTGTCAGCTGCATGAACTTATGTGTCTGCAAAGAGAGGAGCAGTAGAGTTTGTGGAGCTATTTTGCCATTTACAAAGCACTTCTGTAGAGTTATTTAGAGTGGGAAGTTCAAGATGGTTGACTTTTCCTGTGAAGAGACTCATCTGGCAGCAAAGGAGTTCTTTAAGGACAAGATGCTAGAAAAACTGCAGTAAGTTACCCTATTTGCCCATGCAGAGTGATTGCAAGGGTACAGCCATTCTGAACTATTTTAGTTCAAAGCCATTTTCACAGAAGGAATTGGACATTCTGAAGATGTAATAATTGATGATACTTTTCTGCAGAAGATTATTCAGTTCCATGTTTCAGGGTTAGAACTAATTTTCAGCTCTTTGAGAGGGGATGAGACCAAAAGCTGGTAGAAAATTTCCACATGTCAGACATCAAAGGGCTCCAGCATGCCCCAAGGTCTGAATGATAAATATAGTCAGGAGAAGGACATTGGGCCAGCGGGACCTTTTGGACCTGGTGTGGGAGATCATCTAACAGGTACCAATTACCTTACACAACACCACCGGCTTGCACTTAATTAGTTTTCAAATGCATTTTTTCTCACATTGGTAGAGTGAAACACTTTCAAAGGGGCATGGAGCTTTTCATTTGGATGTGTAATCCTCAGGCACTGATGAGTTTTGTTTGACACAGTTTATTTAGTTTATTTATCCTCATTTATTGAAGTGCATTCTCTGTGAAGTTATCATGCATCTCTTGAGCTGCTGCAGTTCCTTTGGAGAAAAAAATTTCTGGTAAAAAATTTCTGACACAAGCAGTAATAATACTGGCATTTATATTAATAACTGTGAATAAAAGTGCAATCTCACAGATTTACTATAGAGGAGACCTCTGCATGG
>JAWMRC010000089.1:13857557-13886442 GCA_035584755.1 Thripadectes ignobilis
AATACTGGCATTTATATTAATAACTGTGAATAAAAGTGCAATCTCACAGATTTACTATAGAGGAGACCTCTGCATGGGCAGAGGGATGTGAGAATGGAGATCTGATTCCAGATGTGGAGGCTCAAGTGATGTTGACAAGTGATCCTCACTATGCTGTGTCATTGTATGGAACAGCAGGAGGTCTTGTCCTGCTCTCAGTATTTAGGAATTGGAAAAAACTTTTAACTAATCCAGTCATAAAACTTTGTTTTCATAAAGTTTGTATCTCAGTAAAGAAAGATCCCATACTGAGTAGACTTAGAAACACATACTGTGTAACAGAGGTGTGTCTGTAGAAAGATAAAACTTCATATAAGACCAGACAGGAAAAGACAGATCTTGAAGGAAAAGAGTGGGCAGTCTTTTTTGAGATATAGTGTGAAATAAATCAAATAATTTACAATATTTTTTTCTAAAACAAACACTATGCATGTTAGAAAACTACAGCAATTCAAATTCAAATAAAAAGTCTAACTAATGAGTTCAATTTTTTTTTTTTTTTTTTTAGTTTCCTTTGATACCTGTCAGTATCATCACAGTGTCAGCAAGAAGGGTCTGAGACTGAACATTTTCTTTTGCATAGCAAAATGCAAAAATCTCAAGTCCTGAAGCATCTCCTACTCTAACGATTTTACACCAAGTTGACATAATTCTTAATGATAATAACTTTTTTGTTTAGAGGGTAATCACACTTATCTATCCTAAGAAATATATTTATAATCTGAGCAACACAAGGAGATACACTGTACGTACTTTGTATGTCTCCAAGACATTCATAAATTGCTGCTATCTCTTTTTTGCTTGAAGCACATATAAAACTTATCCCAGTTTGTTTTATTAAATTAGATTTGTTATTGATAGGGACTTTGTTCCTGCACTCTAAGATGCCTTATTTTCTGACTACTTAGAGAGCAGAAATGAAACATGCTGTTCTTCAGGGAAATTCACAACATTTAGATTTATATACACATATGTATTATTTTTTTTGGGTATCTGTACTTGTGAACTAAACAAAAAACTAATCTAAAATTATTAAAATTAATTTTTCATTGGAATGTTTTCTCGTACACTTTCTGTTAATATAATCATCAAATATATGACATCAAGCTTTGCATCTGTATTGTTCAGCAGAGCTACTGTATGAAAGAGATGTTAAAAGCAATTAAAACACTCCACAGAACAAATATTATGTACATATTCCTTTATAAGATTATCTGTTTACAGAAAGATAAAAGATATTGACTTCACAACTAATCTCAGGCACCCCAACAACCAGGGATGTTAATTTCCAATATTTATATTTAACTGTGAAAGCTTTAGCAAGTCACATCACTGGAAAGAAGAAATCTGACTCAGAAGTGTCATTTTGCTTCCTTTATTTTGTCTGACAGCAATAACCTAGACCTTAAGCAAAGGATTTATCTAAAGAATATATCTTCTGTGACAGAGGCAAGGATTTTGGAAGATACACTTCTTTTTCACTTTGCCGTTCCTGTTTTCCTCCTTAAATATTTTAACTTGGATCCACAATATTCTCCTAGTTTTCTTCTTTTGAAAACAAAGCCAAATATGAAATCTGGGCTTTCAAGTGTGTTGTGGTTTAACCCCAGCTGGCAACTAAGGCTCACACAGCAGGTCAGTCCCTCACTCACCAGCAGAATCGGAAAGAGAATTGGAAGAGTAAAAGCTGGAAAACTCATGGGCTGAGATAAAGGCAGTATAACAGGGAAAGCAAAAGCCACACAGAAGCAAAGCAAAACAAGGAATTAATTCCCTGCTTCCCATGGGCATGCAGATGTTCAGCCACCTCCAGGAGAGCAGGGCCCCCTTATGTGTAATGGTGACTTGGGGAGACAAACTCCATCCCTCCAAACATCTCCCCCTTGGTTTTCTTCCCGAGCTTTATGTACTGGGCATGATATTGTATGGTCTGGGATATCGTTTGGGATAAGCTGTCCCTGCTGTGTCCCCTCCGAACTTGTTCAAAACCACTGGTGGGGTGGGGAGTGAGCAGCAGAAAAGCCCTTGGCTCTGTGCAAGCCCTGCTCAGCAGCAAAAAAAATATCCCCATGTTATCAGCACTGTTTTCAGTACACTAACCACTGTGCGTAAAATCAACTCTAACCCAGGCAAAATCAGACAAAGGTGGTAGTTGATTTTCTAGGCCATTGCCAGAAAAAGAAGACAGAGAGACTGGGGACATGCCTCTTTCCAACAGAGGTAAACAGTTCCACTTAGTTTCTCATTCTAGAGGATGGGGACAGAAGAGTCACCAGTGATTTCAAAAGCCCTGCACTAGGAAGGAGTGTGGTGTGGTGAAGCTGTGCATCATACTGCACGTGTGACACGTGCCTCTAGCAGCATCAGCTGTGCCACTGCTCTGTCGGTCTGAGACGTGACGACACGAAAATGAAGCCTAGTGGAAAAGCGAGAACATGGCTCTCTGATGTGCAGTCCTTGACACAAGGACAGCTGCATGCAAGTGGTACTGCTTGTCTACAGGGCTACCTGTCTCACAGTCAGAAGTTCAGAGATTGAGCACAACTGCCTGCCTGTGTGGAGACATGCCCAAAACTCTCCAGCCATGTACATGCAGCACTTCAGTGTCTCATACCACTACATTTCCTGCTGCACAACAATAATTTTATTCTTTTTCAGTCACACATATGAGTGGCACGCACTATAAAGCAAGGAAAGTAATGGCTTGTTTTTACTTTGGAATCGGGTTACTGTATGGTTTAATAACTATTTAGAATCTTCCCATTTCCCAGTTTCCTCCAACCTCCAGTGCAACAATAGTACTTCTAACCTGAGTGTGTAACTCCATGCTCACCTTCATTTAGAGGCACTGACAACTTTGGCAAGATCCAGGGGAAAAAATACAGGCCTGAGAAAGGTTCAGACTAAGCTTCATTCTTTTATTCTGTTGGGCCTGTCATCTTTGAGCAATTTGAGGTTCAGAAGAAACTCTGTCCTACTTTGACCTACATCAGGAGCGACCCAGCCTACACACCAGCAGACAAAACTGCTACGAGCACTTTCTCATGCTTTGGCTCTGCAAGCTCTTTGCTGTTAAGAACATCTGCTGCCTCTGTAGAATATTCTTGCGTATTTTATTGCTAGGTTTGGCAATGGATTAAGGCACTGCATTATATGCCAGAGAATTGTGTAAGAATTGTGTAAAAAAAGACATATTTGAGAACGTATAGTGCCTGCCCTATTATTAGCTTTTAGCAGTAGATGATTTGTATCTCAAGCTATAATTGATGACTCCTGTAAAGCTAATAATTAAAATAAGCTATATTCACTGCTTCTAAAATTGAGTCTGTTAGATACTTAATCAGGTTTTGTACACGACCTTTGAAGGGTAAATTTATCCTCCCAAATCTTCCCTGCCACTTATTTATATTATTCATTATTTGTGTTATTTATTATTGGTATACGTTAGTGACAGTTGTATATTAGGTGTTGTCCCAGCTTTGAAAGACAGATGCTTTGAGGAGTGTATTTGGACTCCATGGAGCTCAGAATCAAAAAAGAGACAAATTGCCAAGGCAAAATTAATAAGTAGTGGAAATTTAAAACACACATATGTGTGTGTGTGTGTGTATGAATTGGCTAGTTCAGTGAAGGCTGCAGAACAATATAATGGATTTTTTTTAAACAGGTGAAAAATGGTTTAGAAATATAATTATTCTACTCCTGAGTAGGGCTCTTTTTCATTTTTGTTGTTATTGCCTTTAGTATGCATTCAACCCTTGGGGAAAATTGTATCTGAGCTGCTGCATTTTCATGTGTGCAAATAATGAAGTAGCTTGAATATGCTGCTGGAGTAAAATTTGGTTTTGAAGTGAACTTTAACCTGAAAAAACCTCCAGTTCTAAAAGTTTTAAAATTAACAATAAATTAATTTAGAATTTGAAGAAATACAAAGTAGGACATTGTCTTCAATTTTTGTTCATTAACTCTATATTAGAATACTTTTAAAAAGAGTAGTCCTGGAGCACTATATTAAATCCTGCTTACACTTTTATTCCATATCCATATCTTGCATAGTCTCTGTGCACTTAGTAACACTTGATGAAATTCCATTTGTATCTAGTAACATTAAGATCAAAAGAGCTTCCATTTCCAAGGCATGTCTTTAATCACATGGGTTTTCCATGTACAGGTAATAAATGCAGAAACTGAATTGCTTTTCTTTTTTTCTCTGTTGCCTGTACATCTTTTGTCCATGCCTGTGCCTTCTTATTCTGCCTGGTGCTGGTACTTTAACAATGTTATTCTGAGCCCAAATGGTTGTTGCTTTTCTATGTGACTACTCTTTATTCTCTTCTGCTTGTCAGAAACCTTTGGTAGCAGCCTGTTCATGTAATTTAGCTTGAACATATAACGAAGAAACAAGGGAAAAAAAAAAAAGTAAGATGATTAGAAAGTGCTCACTGTTCTTTTTTGATTATCCACTGTTTTATATCATGCAGGCCAAATAGTGATCTTCAAAACCTCCTTAAAAATGTGTCTTGAATGCTGCTTTTTAGAACATAGGTCTGGCAACCCTGGCCAGTGAAAACTGTGTGTAGATCTCTGTCCCTGTTAAATGGTTATTTTAGTGTAAGGTCTTACTAAACCTTCCACTGACCACCAAATAAATGTCAGTCCAGAACCACCCAAGGATATTGGTCACCTGGTTAAATATAAATGAGCCAAGCCAAAAGGTGTGCAGAAGATGATGAGTTAGCTATTCAGAGGTACCAAGGAAAAGGTAGTATTTGATACCTTAGCTAAATACAGCCTTCAACTGACTCCATATATGAGATCGAGGCTCACAGCCTGCAAGACTTCATGGACTTTTATTCCTAATGAAATTCTTTGCTATTACTTCAGAACTGAGAAGCAGAAGTTTATAGTACTTCAAATGATCCAAGGATCAGTTTTCCGTCTCCCATATACCTTTCTCTTCAGGGTTACTACTTTCATTGTTAATTTTATTTTTCCTGTGAAATTGTTTATGATATCTTCATAAATGTGATAAAAGCATTTTCTTTTCTGGAAAGTTCAATATATGATTGATTCTTGACATGATATTGCTGTGATAGTAGTGGTTTGTGTGCAGCCATACAATACGGGGACTAAGTCATTCATTCTTTTCATCAGTGAGTGTCAGGTCACATTAATTTCTGTTGGAGACTGAGACAATAGAAAAGTCATGAAATGCCTATACCCAGTGCAGTTCTTAAGGCTGACAAAATTGCGTAGATCCTCTTCATTGCTCAGGGATTGATCTAATTTGTCATGACAAATGGTCCCATAACCATTTAGTGATATGTTTGCAGAGTGGAAATAACCTTAAAAAAACCCTAGAATTTGTGTATATAATACTATAATGCTGCAAAATTTAAACACAAATAAGAAAGTGTTAAAACATAAAATGGAAAATAAAACCTGTCAATGCTTTAAAATCAAACTTAAAATGATGTGTTGCTTTCTGTATGCTAGTGAAGTATTTTTAACAGAATATTGTTACTATGGAATCTGTCTACCTTAACATCTGGTATATATAGCCTTTCTCTTTTTCCCACATGAAATCTATATAGACTTCTCTGTAAAAACACCTTTTAAGTTTGAATCTCACAAACAACTGCTTGCATCATCTCTACAGACCCCAACAATATCTAATAAAAACTAAGGCTGATCCCGTCTCTTTTGCATTTATGTTGATAGCTATTCTGTCCATTAAAAATGTAAAAGCACTTTTTCCTTATCCTTAAAGCTTTAGGTGACATCAATGCAAATCTTGTGGACTTGTTACCCTACTATTTTCTCATGTACCACAGACTCTCAGCTGTTATTTAGCCTTGGTATTGTATCAGTGCTCAAACTTGACATATAATTTCAGGCTCAGAACACCTATTTTCACCAATGCAAAAGTACAGCTAATAAGCAAGAGGTTCCTGGTAAACAGGAGCACATGTCCTGGCTGGGCCAGGAACACACAGGAATCTGGCATCAGGAGTAATTGCAGCTCACTGTTTTCCCCTCTCTCCAGCATGAACCAGTTGTTCAATATTATCTTTCTCCCTAAGGTGGTAGTGTCTTTTCAGCCAGTTTTGTTTTGTACATGCAATGGAACACATTTGCCTACAAATACAAATGCTTCTGACTCTCCATGTGAGAGATTCTATGTGCAAGTGGAAATGTCTTAACTGGTTACAGGAAAACCTCTTCAAAAAATACACACTTTGTGGTTTAGTCCTTTTAACTGCTCATAGAATCATGCAATCATTTAGGTTGGAAAGGACTTCTGAGATCATTGAGTCCAACCATTAACCCAGTACTGCCAGTTCCACTACTGATCCATGTCCTTAAGTGCCACATCTACCATCTTTAAAATAACTCCATGGATGGTGACTCTACCACCTCCCAGGGCAGCCTGCTCCAGTGCCAGACCACCTTTTCAGTGAAGAATTTTTTCCCAATGTTCAATCTGAAATTTCCCTCATGCAACCTGAGTCCATTTCCTCTTGTCCTATCATTTGTCACCCAAGAAAAGACACGGACCCTCACCTTGCTACAACCTCTTTTCAGGTAGTTGTAGACAGTGACAAGGTTTCCCCTGAACCTCCTTTTCTCCAGGCTAAACTCCCTCAGCTCTCTCAGTCACTCCTCATCAGAGTTGTGCTTCAGACCCTTCCCCAGCTCCATTGCCCTTCTCTAGACCACACTCCAACTTGTCTCACACTCCAACTCAGTGTCTCTCTTGTAGTGAAGGGCACAGAACTTAACACAGGATTTGAGGTGTGGCCTCACCAGTGCCCAGTACAGGGGAATGATCATGGGAATGATCAAATGTCCTCATTCTTTTTAATTTCTGAAATCTAAGTCAGAAACATCATGTTTGCAAATATTGAACCATTATTGCTGCTCATTAGTAAATTCTGTTTGTTGTTTGGATTATTCTGACAGTGTTTTCTGCAACTGAGTACAATAGTCTTTATGAAACTGTAACAGGAATGTTGACATTTTGCATTATCCTTTTTCTGCCCATAACAGGTTGGAAGATACCTTTTCACTGTAATTGTTTGTCTACCACTACTTGAAACTTGTCCCGTTAACTGTACCTTGATACTTTTTGATTACTTTTATAATTTTTTTTTTCAGGTTTCTGCCTATACATATTTTATTTGTATTTCACATTACAGTTTCTTCTGGATAACAGCCTGCATCTTACAAGATGAATCATTTTGCTGATCTTCTGGATGTGGTGCTAACCTCCCCAATGCCTCTGTCTTACATGTCAGTCTTCACTGATGCTTGCCACATTTGTCAGTCATTAATGAAGATACAGGCTAAAACTTGACATAATATTGATTTTTCCAAGTGATTTGCTTGAAATGTGTCCAACTTGATTCATGGATGGTTCAAGTTTTTCTTGTTTACTTGTCAACAGATGATGACTAATCATTTTTCTTCCTTTTCTACTACAGTAACTTCTATATTACAGTAAGTCTAGAATGCTGTGGCCAAGAATATCTAATACCTCTCTTTCGGCAGATGTATATGTTTAATAACTATTAGATCAGTTCTCCCCCATCAGAATAAAATGTTGTTTACTGTAAGTTGGTCTGTTTGCTACTGCTTCAAAATGGAGTGCAAACACCACCAGAATACTTGGATATTTGCTGCCAGACTCCAGATCCAAAAATACCTCAACCCCTGCCAACAGTCATTGAGCCCAAGTAATTTAAGTTTGGAGGCTCCTGTTGTAATGGCCCAGTCTCCACCAACACAGCAAAAAGTGTCTGAATAACCTACAGTAGTATTCCTGAGCTCTAACAATGAATTATTTATTATTGAAGCAAACCAGAATGAATATGGTGGGTAATGTGGCTAGACAGACATGCTCTTTTTTTTAGCACCCTGTCGTAGATTGTCTATTCCCGTAACACATCTAAAAAGAACTTTGACAAATTGGGATTTTTCAGGGCATATATTTTGCCAAACTTTCACACTAAGTCCAATAAATGTTCATAAAAACTTAGCACACTTCCATTTGCTCCCTAGACTTTGATTGTAACTGACTTCTACAGATATCAGCATTTCCTGAATCTAATGGTTTGGGTTTTTTGTGAATTAGTAGACAAATTGTGTCTTAATAACAATTAGGTACATATTTTAAAAATCAATTCTTTTACTTAACTTTAAAGTTTGCTTCCCTCCCCCCTTTCTGTTCTGAAATATATAGATTGGATTCAGCACTATGTTAGTTCTTGGAGAAGTGGCCAAAATTAACTTGTATTGTTTGAAGATTTTAATGGACCAAATAATAGATTTTATTTCCACCTCACTGTGTATTCAAAGTCAGGTAAAGGTCGTGAAAATTCAGATGTAGGAGGAAGTGTGTTTGTTAGAAATTATAAATTGAACAGAAGCAGAACATTTATTTTCTGTGCTGTGTAAAATCAAAGGTCACCTGGACTTTAGCACTTTAAGATGGAGTGTATAAGACAGGCTAGTTATTCCAGTAGATTAAATAACTGAAAAATAATTCTGGGTTACAGAAAAGAGGAATGACAAAATGGTTATTTCCTCTACTAAGTTAGTTGCTCCAATTACTTTGAGGAGTTAACATGAATACATGTGGCATTAGATTTTAGTACAGAATTCAAATCCCACCACGTAATGAAAAGAAGGCCAGTGGTGTCCTGGTCTGCATTAGTTGGAGTGTGGCCAACAGGTCAGGGGAGGTGAGCCTTCCCCTCTAATCAGCAGTGCTGAGACCACATCTGGAGTGCTGGGTCCAGCTGTGAGCTCTCCAGTATAAGACAGACGTGGAGACACCCCAAGGACTGGGCACTCCAGCAAAGGGAAGAAAGATGTTAAGGGACTGGAGGATCTCTGATATGCAAAAAGGCTGACAGAGTTGACAATGTTCAGCTTGGAGAAGGGAAGGTTCAGGGGAGACCTTATCAATGCATAAAACACCTGAAGGGAGCATCCAAAGAGGACAGAGCCAGGCTCTTCCCAATGGTGCCCAGTGACAGGACTACGGGCAATGGGCACAGACTGAAGGACAGGAGGTTCCTCCTGGGCATCAACAAACACTTTTTCACTGTGAGGGTGACCAAGCACTGTTGTAGGTTGCCCAGAGTGATGACAAAATCTCTATTCTTAAATGATACTAAAAAACCACCTGGATGTGGTCCTGGGCAACTGGATCTCTGTGGCCCTGCTGGAGCAGTGAGGTTGGACGACACAACTTCCAGCAGACCCTTCCAAACTTTCCACCTTCCTATACTTCTGTCAACAGTACACTTAAAAATTTTAGGTAGCTGAGGTAAAAAAGTCTTTAATGTGAGCCTTAATAATGTTACAGATTTTCTAGATATTTAATCAAAGCTTCGCATTACTTCTAACAGGAACAGGAGTCTACCAAAAAGATCTGTAATCCTGACCCTGGGAAATAGGCTGTTAGTGCATATCTGTTCTTCAAGCTATTTGTTTAAGTGGTCTTACCTCAGAGCTAAAAAAAAAACACACCACCCCAAAACCCCCAAACAAACAAACAAACAAACAAACAAACAAACAAACAAGAGCAAAAAAGCTTTCTTGGAATTTTGTGATTGCACAAACCCACAAAAGCACCCTGCAGAACTGGGAGTAGTAGGAGGAGCAAGTTTTTGCAAGCTTTCCCAATACTGCTGTCCAAGTGACTTTAAATGCCTAATAGGTCAAAAGTTAATTTCTGCCACTTTTTCACTTATGTTAGTATTATAAGCATTATATAACAGTGTGAAGAAACCCAGGAGCAGAAAATAGACTTTGGTGTTCAGCTTTCCTTTTCCAGAGCATTTGGAGGGATTTTTATACATAAGTCCCAAAATGCTGTAGCTTTTATCTAGTTTATACACCCTAACAGTTTTGATAATGCAGTTTACTTTTTAATGGCAATTCTGTAGCCCAGTTTTATTTTCAGATTTAACTTTGAATATGAACACTTTTCAAGCCACAGGTTGGATGAGTTTTCTTTTTCAACTTGTAATACAAAGTATGCTTTGACACAGAGAAAAACAGTGGAAGTAATGCATATAATTATTTTCTAAAATGAAAGAATCATTCTGATTTCTTCAAGTTAGTTATTTTTCTTATTGTCAAGGGTGCTATTGTTACATTTTTTTGATATAGCTAAGAAAAAACTGTTAAGCCATATATTGATTTTTTTTTCTTTAAATTAAGTCTTTTAAGATTGTAATTATTGGTCTGTACTTTTAAGCTATAATTTCAGCATGGCTGTCAAAGAAAGTGAAGCGTACCTACAGCAACTATAGGGTCACTTACATACAGATTGATTTTCTACTTCCCAAGTAACAGTCCCCTTTTTCCAAAAATAGTAGATACACCTTTCAAGGACAGGTTGAGTCATATGAGAACAGAGCTCTTGCTCCATGCATTACTCACTACTTAGTTCATTGCTAAATGAACTTCACAAACAAGCACAAGCTCATAGGGGTCTTATACAACATGCAGTGAAGCCAGGGAAAAGGCTTCATCAATTCAGTGGGTTATTGCACCAGATGCAAATGGTTCCCAAATATTTAGTAGTCCAGTATGCATTGAATTTACAGTGTTTGCTTTGTCTCAGTAAATGTTTCAATATCTAGGTAGGAAAGGGAAGCAGAATGTAGAGACAACCATGGACAATATATTTATTACAAGGCACAGTAATTACACTGTAGTTATTCATTATTAAGATCAAAGATCAGCAACCTGATCACTAAAACCTATTGGCAAGTTTCTTACCTTTAGTTTTAGTAATCACACTTTGATTCTAAATGTTATTAATTTTCATTAATATGGTGTAAAATCCACTTGTATAAATAATGATATATACTCATGTGGAAAAGTACTTTTCCTGAAATGATAATGTCAGGACACTTTAATTGCAATTAACACATACATTGCAGGCCAGAATTAAGTGAATAAGGAATAAAAATCAGAAAAATGAGAATTCCTTTCTGCATAACTTATTTTGTGCAAGTCAACTTCTTTCAAACTGATTTACATTGAAAGAACAACTAAGGCTAGGAAAAAATTAATTAATTCTTACTAGAAGACTGTATTTTAGAATGACTCTGGATATATGAGCCTTAAAGACATACAAGCATAAAAAGTCCTACTTATTTTGCAATTCTGGCCAACCTGTCTAGGTCCAAGAAAATGCATTTTAAAGAGATATCACTACTATAAGTGTGGTTCTGGAATGTGGAGCTAATATACATGACTTTAAGCCACTTACTCCAGGTCCTTACTATCCTTCAACTGCTCTTCTTGGTGTTGAATCTGTGTCTTGGTTCTAATTTAAGCTCACTTTTTGATTGTTTGATTGTTTGTTGATCTGTTCCAAATCTTGTGCGCATTGAAAACAATCAGCCTTCCTCTTCCAGAGCCAACAACCCCGATTCCTTCAGTCTTTTCCCAGAAGGCATCTGTTCTGTGCCTCTGATCATTTTGGTGTCTGTACACTTAACACTGTCATGTAGACTGAACAATTGATTTCCCATGGTGTTTATGTTTACTGGTTTGTGCATGTCTCTTCCTATGACACTTGACTGTTTTGCAATGATATGATGTTGATGACTCAGTGACAACATCTGACTGTCAGGAACTGCCAGTTACTTTCTGCAGGACTCATTGCTTGGCAGTGCAGCTGATTATTTCTACCTGTTTCACACAGGCTGCTCCCTCTTCCTCTTACCTGTCAAGGTCATTCTGTGTTTTTGTCTTGTAGAAGACATACATTCCTGTCTTGGTATAGCCTTAAAATGTGTCAAACCTTTTCTCCATCAACCAAATGACTAATGGAAATATTGAGTGGCATCACATTCAGTGCAGGGTCTGTAAGATTTCACTTGAAATGTGCCTTCATTCTCATTCTTTGAGAAGTAAATCCACTCTAACTACAACTGAACGTCATATTGTAATTCTTGTTACTTATCCATTTGTATTTTGCTGTTTTTCCAATTATTCTTTTTTTACTCTGCCTGAGAATTGTGAGCTCTTTGATTATGTAATATAGGTTGCCTTCCCTCTTTGTATTTTTGACTGCCTCAAGGTTACTGACCAGAATTAAACCTGCAAGAATCTCAACCATAATTGACAACTTCTGATAAAGTTGTGCTATGTTTGTGTGGTGCCTGGCACAGTAAGAAAGGCTCAAAAGCCCTACAAAATACCAATATCCTGCTATTGATGCAAAGTTTTAAGTTATACTCCTGCCAACAGAAAATGATAGGCTGTTATTAACCCTTTTGAAAATTACCTGCATACTTCAGCTACCGTAGGTTAATCCAAAAGTTTAGGATACCTTATTTATGGAAATCAGCTTCGTAACAGAATAACTGAGGAGAACAGGTCTGACACCCATCATCACCTTTCCGTAGTAGTAATTGCAGAACTCCAGTGGGTTGCTTATTAAACCCTAGCCCAAAAGATGGTTCTCTGAATTCACATCTGAAGTTCTACAGAAGAATTTTTCAAAAGATAAAATCTCACTGTCAAAGGAAAGTGTAACACTTTTGACAGAATGTCACATCGATTTCTGAAGGTTAAAAGAATGGTGAGTACAGCTTTTGATATTATATATTCCTCCATCCTTTAATTCTTCAAGAAAAGTTAACATAGAGGAACAATTGTGATAAAAGCAATGCTTTTGTTTTCAACCTTTGTAACACTGTGTTAGATAACACGCAAAAATTCAGCCACTCTGCTTTTCTCTTCGTATTGCAGAAAACAGATTGATATTCATCCTGAATCAGTTTTTGGTTTAGGACTTACAGCATAGATATTCTATTTTTGAAATAAAACAGAGCTCAAAACAAAGTTTATTTTAATTAGTGAGTTAATTTTATTATAACACTATGAAGTGCACTGCTGTCACAGAACATAGCTCTACATGTTAAGACTAAACAAGCATACACACTGATACTATTTTTAACTGAAATAATATGTCTCAGTGAAAATAAACTTACAGTACAGATAAACACAATCCAGTAAGGCAATTTTCTTCATAATTGTTTCTGTTTTCTGCACTCACATTTCATGGTCTGGACCACAGAGGCCTGCAGAGAGGCTAGAATATGAAGAATTTTACTTGCAAACAGTTTCAGCAATAGTTTTGTTTAAATACGAGTAGTAACTCTATTTTCCTCATGAAATGCGGCATCAGGGTATTTTTGTTGTATCCCTCAGAGTGAATTAAGCATGTTTTTGGTTAGATATAAAGAACTTTTATGATCTTTGCACTGGCGAGAGTCCTACTGCTGTAAGTGGTCCTGCCAAGGGTCTGCAAGGATGTGCCCTGAGTCCATTACTTCCAGACACTTGCACAACACCCCTCATGAAAGCACCAGCATGGGGCACTTAATCCCTGGTGTTGGTTCACCCTCCAGCTCCTCCTTACCTCCACTGACAGGATTTTCAGACTTTTTAACTTCAATGTATGTAGCAGTACTTTCCCTTTATGAAGCAATGCACCATTGCTAGAACAGTAATTTAGACCATGATGTATTTTGTAAGGCATTAATGCTATTTGAGATACTACACAGAAAATGGAAAATCAAAATGCTTTCCCTGAGGACTTACATGGTGAAAGGAGAAAGGGATAACAAAGTAGGGTATTTAACTAATGAAATACAGAACTCATTGGGTTAAATTCATTATTTATTGAAAATTTGTGTGGTAGAATGTGGATTGCAAAGCTTCTAGTTATGCAAACGAATTACATTTTTCAAATCTGGATACACAAAATTACACTTTAGTTAGTGAAAAGTAATTTTAAAGGCCACAACCATTCAGAAGGGTTTTGTTGGGGGCTTTTCTGTCTTTCATTTCATAATGAGGAATTTACGTATGATGACACAATCAATTACTTGCTTAAGAGAGGCAAAAATTCATATACACTTGCTGAGTTCCTATGCTGTTTCAGTAAAAACGTGACTACAGTACTTTGAATGTGCATTACAGTTAATTCCAACTGAAAATAGTTTTGGGGTCTGTTAATGAAGACAGATTCAAATGCCAATTTTATCCTGGGTTCCAGCCTATGTATAAGGAGAACTCAGTATCTGCAGCACTACAGTAAACACAGAAGAAGATTTCTCATTTAAAACTGACTTTATCTAGGAACTGTTTTGGCTGTCTGATACGAAGAATTTATAAGTTGAAATTAACCTCTCAGTTTCTGGATTTGATGCATATTAAATTAGTGGTGATCTATTGACCTCAGCCAAACAAATGGTAAACTAAAATATTATTTCGAGTCTCTTTGATATCTAAAGATTTTCTGGTCTTACTTTGCTTCCTCCCCTCCCCCACTACCCCTAGTTAAGGACTCCTGATGCTAAGCTTTTTATATCTTTGCCAGAATATCACTTGCTGAGATGTCCGGGGCATATTTCCTTTCAATATATTTAGAACACTGTTTTTGACAGCTGCTGCCAGGTCACCAGCAGACGAGTGCTTTGTGATTCTGTAGGGCACCTGGGTGAGTAGTTCTGGAACAGCCAGGCTTCCAAGCAAATGCCTAGATATGGTTATTACACTTACAGTCCACCTTTTTTATGACAAACCAACATATTGCCATCTGTCTTTATAAACAGATTGGAAGGGGAAGAATTAGCTGTGTGACATTTGAGCGTGATAGATTCTCTTCACAAATATTCTTCAAGAAGCCTGTAGCTGAGTTTAGATCAACTAGAGAAGAGCCTTATGGCTCTCTTATTGAATCATCAATGGCTTTTAAAAGGAATTGTGACTTGATGGAACATGCTTGACTGAACATTTTTATTATTTGCAATCACTCTAATAGATTTTCAAGTAGGTCACATCAGATTTAAGACTTTTCTACCAAGGTTCTAATAGATTGTTATTTATTTATACAAGATTTAGAGTATGCAAAGAGAAAGTTTGTGCAAAACAAACGTCTGTTTTTATGAAAAAGAGTGTACTGGTGATCTTCACTAAGATATTAAACTTTGCAAACCACTGAATTTAATTATATTGTGTTAATCAGTACAGTGACACAAGTTCAGTTTTACATCTCTTGTTAGACATAGGTCTGATTGACTGTGTTTTCTCTCCTGTCAAAGCAGCACGATTTTTTTCCAAGCTAAGAAAGCAACTCCTTTCTGTGTTCGTAACAGGGTATAAATAAGTTGCACTTAGTAGCATAACAAAAGAAATGCATAGAGATTTGATATCATTATGAGGCTTCTCATGCTTGCTACTTTAGTAAGGCAGCCTCTTCCTGCCCCACCTTCCAGCAGGAACTTTGAAAGATGTATTTTATCTGGTCTATCATGTATGTCTGAAACCTCCCTCTCCACTTCTCACCACATAAGAATTGTTAAGTAAGGGCCACCAGTTCCCATTGAGACTGATTGTAAATCTTTCTCCTGGAATTTGAAACCTTCACAGAGTTGATTCAAACCCTTAATAGACCATGTATCTCCTAATCTTTTACTCAACTCCCTCATCACATTCTGTACTCCCTGTCCTGTCTGTCTTGAAGTATAACAGGGTGGGCGGACAGCCTTCTTTGCAGTTCCTGCCATCTGGAAAGAACTTCTTGTGCCTATTTGCTGTGTTTGATCAGAGGTGTCTCCACTTAGAAAAAAGGAAACAAATCACCTTTTTATAAATACATTTATTGTTCTTTGTGTTGCCAAAATGTGTGTGTGTTTCTTAGAAGCTCTTTTTGTCTATTACTTTTGGTTTGATAATAGTTTATTTAAAACTACAAAAACATCTTGCAGCATATTTTATGTATATAATTCTGTAGAAAGAGGAATGCATTGTGTGCAAGCCATGTCATACAGTACTCATTCTTATGCTTTGTGTGACATCTTGTTCTTAACTAATTAATCTTCCAATGGTTGTTCTGTGTGCCCTGCCTATGATTATCTATCATTCTGGATTTTTCTCTCTATTTCTTCTCTAAGCCACTTGTTGCCTGTGTATTTAATTTAGAATTTTATGATAGAAGGAACAAATTAACTAGCTGTGTTGAACACTTCCAATGATTTTAGTTATTGGTCTGGTTTTAAAGGTCTTCAATAAAAACTGGTTAAGAACTTTACTAGGCTCAATATTATGTCTTTCATAGTTCTTTAAAATATATTAGTCATCTTCAACTTTACACAGTTTTCTTTAAAAGTTCTAGGTCAGATTCTGCTGGTGGGACACTGGAACCATACAACACTACCAAAATCTGTGTCATTATACTTCTGCATAGCAGCTCTAAATTTTCGTAGGTTTTCCCTGAAGCCATGCATAAGTTGGGTAATGGAGTTGTTTCTTGGAAATTGATAGCTTTGGAAATTTATTTCAGTCAGAACAAAGTACTCCTACTTTATTTAGAGCACTCTGAACAGAAACACTGATACAATACTGTGCAAATCCAAAATTATTAAGTTCAGAAAACCAGAAATGGTGTTTGTTGGAGCTAGTCAGAATGATTCACTAATACTATTTACATACCTAAGTGTTTTTTCTTATGATTCAATTTCTCTTTTGCATGGATAGATTAGTTTGCTGGGCTGATATGCAAAAGATTACATATGGAAATTTTATTTCGACTAGCTTTAAGCTATGCATGTTTTATATTTTAATACAGTGTGTAGGTTCCAAGTTCCTCTAAATTTAAACAAGCAGCAGTAACTTTCTAAATTTATATCTCTAATTCTGAACATTTCATATGCAAACACCAAAAAAATCCTCTAGGCCTCTTTTTTTAAACTCAAACATGATTATACAGTGACCTTCACTACTAGCTGTCTAATCCAGTAGTACAGGAGGGTGCTGTATTCTCTCTTATGACTCACCAAGTCAGCTGCAGTCAGGGTGCTTTCAACAGCAGTTGACAATGCTGAGCATCTTTCAGAAGACATTTTTGCATGGTGCAGGCTCAAGCTGGTAGATGACTAATAGCTGCATGTTCATATGCAAAATATTCTCTTTAGCAGTTTGAAGGGAACCTTATAAAACACTGGTTTTTAGGGAAATGTTTAAGGATGACTGCTATAACTTTTTTGATGGTTTTGATATAGCAGTGCTCTTACAATTCACCTGATTTCCCTCTGTGTTTCAAATAGAAGATTTTTTTTTTTCCCCGTAACAGCTCAAGAACAGTTAACTCAGATAATTTTAAAAGAAATATTTTTTGTGATCTCAGGAACTGGAATAGAGACTGATTTCCATTAACAACAGGCATAAGTATCATCTAACCTCCCTCTGAGCCTTTCCTCCTCTGTTCCACACACACATAACACAGTTTCCTTGGACAAACTAATTTTCAATAGCTTATGCCAACAAAATTCACGAGCTGTGAGATTTGATTCTTCTGTTTCAAAATTAAATACGCTCTGTAGGAAGTCTCAAATCACTAAGCCAAAGTTTTTTTCAGCTCTGCCCACAAAGATCTGAAAACATATTTTGCTGGTATTGTAAAAAAAGCTTTCATTTAATGAAAGGTTTCAATTTTTTTGTTATTCTCTGAAATGTATTCAGCTGAAAGCAAAATTGTTGCAAGTCTCACGCAGCAAATTGTAATTATTTGCAGGTGAGGAGCTATTCTGAGTTATTCACTATGGACTAGTTTACAGTTTAACTATGATTTTCTATGCACTCAGAGGAGATGTGAGTTGAGAAGGATTATGGCATGCAGCATGGAAAGCCTTATGGGAAGCAGAATTCTCTGTGCTGGTAACAGTAGGTGAGGTATGCTAGAGCTGAGATCACCTTTTGGAATACTGACTGCAACTCATCTATTGAGTGGCAATTGTTTTAAATGAGGTGAGGAGGTTGTTTCGATTAAAAGAATCTCATCTGAGTCATGACTAGCAAGGACACTGGTTAGTGGTATATGTGCCATTAGCTTGTTTGATTCTTGTTAAAACATCACCATTTTATGTGATGATTCATGTAAAATATTTACAGCTTAGGTGGCCTATTTTATATTTGCTTTGTAGGAGACACTGGGGATTTTAAATCCCCAGATAATTCAGTTGAATTTTTAATAGAGGACCGTGTTGCATTTGCTAGTCAAAAATAACACTAAACTAATGAAATTTGTCTTCCCTGCTTACTGTCAAGCAATTAACTGCTGATATCTTTGTGTTCTGCTGGTATTTGTACTGCCAGGTGGAGAAAGAGGAGTAAAAAAGCTATTATGCAAATTGCTGCTCAGAAAGAAAACTCACATACATAAAGGGTTTCCTAAAATCCTACCTAACTGTTCTGGAAATGAACATTGAACCTCCACTGACCACAGTACTTTGGGGTTCTATATCGCCTTCCCTGTAGTGTTCTTTGGAGAGTCCATTCTAATCAGTGTCTGTGCTGGCAAGAGAACAAGCCCAGAGGGAGAGAAACATGCATATATATATATATGTGTGTGTGTGTGTATATGTGAATCATCATGTTTATACTTGGAAATCTTCCTACAGCAGTCCAGTATGTACCAGTTCAGTGGAAATAGGTGTTGTGTTTCACAGCATATTAAATTCTTAGGGTTTAACTATGTATGAAATAAATTATTAACCATGTATTTAGGTAGTGGGAACCATACAGGTCAGGACCAGGAGTTATTAGCAGCTTTTAAGTGGCTTGTTTTTCTGAGAAAGGCTAAGTTCTTTCCTTGGGTAAATGAATAATAAATGAGGACAGGGGAAATTTTTCATCTAAATGATCCCAAAGATTGGTGTGTATTACAAGGAAATTACATATTCTCCTAGCCTGGTCTTCGTTCTGCAAGTACAGCCCTAAGTTGCAAGTCTTGGAGAAAAGTAGATAAGACTTTCTGAAACACCTGCCAGTTTCATATAAGGTAAAAGAAAACTCTGACCCAGCCAAATTAGGTGATTTCTCTTTCTGCTTACACATTTTAGGAACACTGAAAACTTACTGTCTTGGTTTTTAAAGTTAAGGTTTGCACTAATACCATCTTGAGGACAAGTGAAAACTGCATGATTCCCTTTCACATGCTGCCCATCCTTTCTTCAGTACTCCCAGGGATATTTGCAAGCATATTCTTATTTAGCAACCATTGCTGATTAGGGATAGTAATGCAGGAGTCAGTGATGTAGAAGTGTTTCCAATAACCAGTATTAACTAGTGACACTACCTGGCATGTAGGATTATGCAAGGCAAGTAATAGTATATAATTACAAACAGATGATAACCTGGAAAGTTTTTTAAAAACCCCGAGCCCTACAGCCTTCTTTGGAAAGCTTTCCAGACCTTCACTATATTCATGTCCTCAACATGAAACACACAACATAGTCTTTAACACCTAATCCTAATCTTTTGGAATCTAAAATTGTTATTTCTTATTATGTCCACCATAAGGTGGGGAGAACAATTTCTTCCATGCTTCTTCTTAGCTTAAGGAACTGCAGTTTATTCAAGATTTTCTCATGCAGTCTTTTTTTTTTAAGTATTGCTGAAAATTCTTACAATTTATTGTGAAATATTTTCTAATTGGCTCAATTTTTCTTGAAGTGCTGTTGCCTAAATCTTGGACACAACACTCTAACTAGGCTTCACCATCACTGAGTAAAGAACATGAGTAATTTAATGAATTTTCAAAACAGAAGTCAAGACAGAAAGAAACCTCACACCTTTTTTTATAGGTTGGGGAGCAGAGACCCACAGAGATAAGTGTGTTGACTGGGAAAGGCAAAAAAAGAAAAGTTTTGTGAAAATCAGGAAATTAATGCAGGCTCTTGAATCCCAATTAAATGCTTAAATCACAGACCATTCATTTTCTCAAAGATTAAGCAGTAAATGAATGCTAAAATATAATATAAAAGTAAAAGCTTAAAAAGGAAATAATTGATATTAAATTCAAGTTGACTAGAAGATGAGTCCCATTTTGTGGTCACCTTCATCAATCCACAGCTGGTATTTATTCTTCAGTGGATTAAAAAAATTACTTTCTGAGCTTCTTTATGAAAATTAAATTCTACAAGGGAGCAATGGAAGTCTGTCACATTTTATAGTTTCATGGTTAGGGTTCTGACCTAAGATGTCAGGCTTAACTCTCTGCCTCGAGCTTTTTACTCTGGAAAATTTCAAATTAAGCAGAGCAAGGATTTGACCTCAGGTCTACTATGTCACAGGCCAGTAATAAAAAAGTGTCCTCAAAAAGCTTTTAACAAAAACTTCTATATTTCAATTTAAGGACACAGCATGTTTCACCAGAATTTTTGTCACAATCAGCTAAAATTGTGAACAGAAACTGTAAGAGTATGTTAAAAGGGTGAAATCTGGATGGATAGAAACCACGTGGTTACGTGGATGAAATAAATAAGGGATAAAAATATAACAATAAATAAGGGATAAAAAGCCCAACTATCTACCATTATGTGGAGGTAAGCAATCCTTTATTGTTCATTTGCATTTCCTCTACTGGTGTCTTCATCACTTTACAGAGAAGTCAAGGGAATAGAGCTAAGCTGGGTATTTATGATCTTTTTTTTCTCCCCCCTACTCCGATACTGAAAGCAACAAAGTATAGACTAATGATGCCATAAAGTCATGTCTCTCTCAAAAGTTGACTTTTAAGGATGACTACACTACCTAACTGGGCAACTTGTGCCACCCTCACAGTGAAAAGGCATTTGAAGGTGTTCAGATGGATGCTCCTCTGTTTACACAGTTCATGCCTGTTGTGTCTTGCCCTGCCACTGGACACCTGAAAAGAAAGTGGAACCATCTCCTCTGCATTCTCTTTTCAGTTATTTGAACATATGGATAAGATCCCCTGTGATCCTTCCCTTCTGCAGGATGAACAACCCCAGCTCTCTCAGCTTTTCCTTATGGCCAAGGTACTCCAATTCCTTCATCTCTTTTGGGACCCTTTATTGGACTCCTTGGGTATGTTCATGTCTCTCTTTAACTGGGAAACCCAGAGTTGGCCACAGTACTTGTGTGAACCTAATGAAGCAATTTTGAACATTTTTCTGTGCTGCAGAAGGTTAGACTCAGCATAATATATGAAGTGAAACAACATTCAGTATTTCTGTATCACCAATCTTCTCAGCCAACAGGTTTTCTCTGCCATGTGGGGCCCAAACAGTATTATATAAGTTACTGTTTGTCCACTTAAATTAACTTTTGATTCAATTAGGTGAGTAAATTGAGAATCTGATTTGATGTAGAGTAGGAAAATCTTCCATAAGTGCCTCTATGACAACACTGCATTTAAAGTAATGGAGATATATTTGTATATCTATCATATCATGATTAAAATTGAACAGAAAAAACCGATAGAGTGGTAACTGAAGGCTAGAGACAGATAGTTTTCTCCCTTTTCTCACAAAGCAAATTTAAAAAAAAAGAAAGAGGGGAAAGTATTACTAGAACTTAAATGCTAAATTCCATCTTTTATTAATGTACTCAAAATGAATGTGCTTTTTAATGAAATGAAGTGAGATATAGTTAAGGAAAATAAACTTGTCAAAAGAAATACCAGTAGAGAAGATAGATTTTTGTCTTAGATGCAGTCCCAGTTCCTATTATCTAGGAAATTAGATAAATGTGTCTGATCTGTCCGACCAAGAGGGAAAAAAGAACAGAGAGCTTCAGCATTCAACTCACTGATAGTATATTAAAAAAAAAAATGTCTTTTGTTTGCCAAGTGTTCCTAAAAACTTGTCCTCAGACCATCCAGCTCATTTTCTGGCAGCCTGTAACCTATAACAGGAGACTGAGGAACTTAAAAAAGAACAAGGGAAGCACAGGGGAGACTTTCTCCTCATATATCCTTCTCTCTTGTGGCAGTCACTGTCTTAAGGACCTTTGAGTAGGCAACTAGATGATGGTGTTTAGTGGAGCTTTCCTCCATAAATTTGTCTAATCTATTTTTGAACCCATTTAGTCTACTGACCTCCATAACCCTCTACAGAACTAAGTTTCATAATTTATGCATTAAGTAATAAAGTATTTCCACTGAGTGTTTTAAACCTGATGATTGATTGGATGACCCTCAGCTCTTGTATTATAAGAAAAAGTGAATGATCACTTCTTATTCACCTTCTTCAAACTACTAAGATTTTATAGACCCCCCTTCATATATCTTCTTGTCTCCCATCCAGGCTGAAGCCTCCTAGCCACATCCCCTCATTCAAATTCTGTTCCATGCTTATCTGCTTTTGTCTTTGGCCCTGGTTTGTTTTTTTTTTTGTTTGTTTATTTGTTTTGGTTTTTTTAATACTTTGTATTTTCATAACAATTTTCCCATTCTGAAATTAGGATTACCAAAGTGACTCTAGGTATTCAGCATGGAGGTACATTTTATATTCTTTATAGCATAAAGTTGTAGTATCATAGAATGGTTTGGGTTGGAAGGGACCTTAAAGATCATCCAGTTCCAACCCTTCTACCATGGGCAGGGGCATCTTCCACTAGACCAGGATGCTCAGAGCCACATCCAACCTGGTCTTGAACAACTCCAAGCATGAGGCATCCACAACTTCGCCAGGCTACCTCTTCCAGTCCCTCACCACACTCACAGTAAAGAATTTCTTCCTACTATCTTATCTAAACCTACTCTCTTTCAGTTTGAAGCCATTCCTTCTTGTTCTGTCACTACATGCCCTTGTAAATAGTCTCTCTCTGTCTTTCTTGTGGGCTCCCTGGAAGGCTGCAATTAGATCACCTCAAGGCTTCCCTTCTCCAGGATGAACAATCTCAATTGTCTCAGCCTTTCCTCATAGGAGAGGTGCTCCATCCCTCTAGCAATCTTAGTGGTCTCCTCTGCACTCACTCCAACAGGTCCCTGTCCCTCCTGTGCTGGGACCCCAGAGCTGGAGGCAGCCCTGCAGGTGGGTCTCACCAGAGCAGAGCAGAGGGGCAGAATCCCCTCCCTCCACCTGCTGCCCACCCTGCTTGGGATGCAGCCCAGGACACCCTTGGCTCTGTGGGCTGTGAGTGCACATGGAGGGCTCATGTCCAGCCTCTCACCCACCAGCTCCCCCCAGTCCTTCTCAGCAGGGCTGCTCTTGACCTGTTCATCCCTCAGCCTGTGTTCATACAAGGGATTGCCCTGACCCAGGTGCAGCACCTTGTACTTGGTCTTGTTAAACCTCATGACATTCCCATGGGTCTATTTCCTAAGCTTGTCCATAGTAATACTTTTCACTTTCATCTCTCTTTCTTTCTTCATATTTGATTTTTGACTGCTGCTTTGCAATGAGCAGAACATCTCCAGAGAAATGTCCCCAGAGACAGGAAATTCCTTTCCAGAATGGCAATAGCTAATTTAGGAGGAGCAAGAGCAGGCTGTAAATGCTGAGGCAAGGGATATTTGAACACCAGTGAGTGATGGTTTTTCCTGGCTAGTAGTACCGTGGAATGACAAGAAATCTAAGAACTGGGTTTGCAACATAACCAAGAACTATGTCACATGCTTTTCAGCACACAGCAGATGGTACTTGAGGATGCACAGTACCACTAAAGGCTGTAAGGAGCAGTAAGGAACACTGTGCAGCCTGTGTACCTTCCCTTGCTCCCTGGACACCTGTGAAGCAACAACACAGTCCTCCTGCTGGCCAGGGTTGAGTCTGTCCTCTAAATCTGGATTGATATCCATAGTGCTGGGAGCAGGAACGATAGCTGAAGATGGACTTTTACTCTTCTGCAACTTATCATGCTATAAAACAGTTACTGGTCTCAGGTATATGTTAAAGGTACAGTCATGCTGTAGTCAAAGCTACAGACATGACTTCACTTGCTTGCTAAAGATGAATAACAAACACTTCAGTTCTTTTAATTCAGACCCAGAATGAGCAGCTGCTTCTCTCATCAAAATGTGTCTGCATGCAATAGCTCATCCCTATGGAAAACAGAGGGCCAAGAAGAGGGGAAAGATGGAGAAAATAGTGGATCAGCTCATATTATAGAAAAGCATTTCTCCAGATATACAATAGCAATTTCTTACTTTGTTTCTAGAGGCTTCCAACAATTTTTATGTTTCTAAAAAATCCCACAACTTACCTACTCCAGAAATATACTCTCAGAACAGCTTTTCAATTGAAAATGTATTTTCTGTAAAAACCTAAACAATATACAAGAATACTTTGACCCTACAAAAACTGATCTTTTTTTTTCATAGAAAGTAAAAGTAAATAACAAGTATAAATAATAAGTAGATAATAATAAATAATATGTAAAAATAAAGCATTAGTATGCTTTATTTCAAACATAATTAGAATGAATCTTAAAAAAACAAACTTGTTTTTTAGTTCAAAAATGCAATGCACAACATTTCTCATGTCACAATTTCTCATGGATAGCTCAGGCTATCTTTCTTTTCTTATTCTTTTAAATAATGGCTTTATCTCCTATCCTACAGGAAAGGCTGTATTTTATTCAGTTGATTTGTGGTATTGTTTAGCGAAATGGAGACAGGGCCCAGCCAGGGAGGTTGACCTGTTGAAGAAGATGGAAATACCAGGCTCCCAAAATTACATGGTGCCTTTGGCTAGATCTCTAAACTATGACATAAGAATGATTTGCAATCTCAGCTCTACTTGCCTGCAGTGTGACATCTTGGGAAAGGCATGTTATTCTGCTTTGCCTAAAAGACAATGCGAATATAGCAGTAATTTGTAAGAAAATAGTCAGAGGAGTCACTGACTGCTGCTTTTATAATTCTCACTTTTAATGAACTACATACAATTGTTATGTTACTATTATCACTAAATAGTAAACAATGTTGGACCAGTGGACAGGTCATCTTGGACTGTTACATGCTCTGAAAGAGAGAACAGACTACCCAGCCTGCCTACAGATTTGTACAGGGCAAAAGTGGGTATTCCACTTGCTGACCTCCACTCTTATTGGTGCAGATTAGCACCTCTTTTAATTCATGTATCTGCTAATGTATATTTAGAAGGGCAATTTTCCCTCTGTGTTTTATCCTGAATGTTTGGTTTTCTATGTGTCCTTAAATATGAGTAAATTTCATTCTCATTAAAATGCAGGTAGATTCTGACACACAGAAAGTCACTGACATACTAGAACTGAAAAAAAAAAAAAAAAGGCAAAGCCTTCAGGTATAACTGCAAAGAGTAATATTATGTGGAATTCAGAAAAACTCCATATTCAGAGCTACAATGCCAGACTTTCCTGAACCCTTTGTTTTGGTTCTGAAAGATGATATAGATTGTTCCCTCCCTGTATGACAAGTGCCAAGTGTAACAAGTGTACTGTTGTCCTTTATTTCAGAATACAGTGAGGATGTTTTTGACAATAACTGAGTTTTCAAGACCCCACCAGTAAGTCTCATGCAATGTTTTTAGACAGACAGTAAGGAACCGAGTTTATGTATCATTATCTCTCCTTCTTTTGGACCTGCAGGAAGTTCTCTGTATGGGAGAGAAATGTTTCAAGTACATCAGCTGGAGGCAGGTGCAATGCATGTGCACATCCCCAGCAGAATCTTAGCTGTCCTACATCGTACCATGAGAGAGTTCTCTCCTGCATAACCTAAATTGCTGATTTCTTCTGTAGGCTGTAATGGAGAAGCTTTTTGACATTGTCTGGGGTGTTGTATTAGGATGCTGATTCCTGTAATTGTTGATAACTTTCCACCCTCAGTAGAAATTTGGATAAAGCTAAGACATAAGAATGTGATCCCACAGTGCAAATGATGAGAACATTGTCATTAGAGTATTTGACCCAGGCTTGTACGCAGAAGGGAAACTCTTTGTTTCTACACATATTGGTGCCAAAAGATTTTTCTCTTTGCGTGTTTTTCACATGGCAAATTTCTTACTGAAACCTGGATACAGCTCCTATAGGGATCTTGGATTCATCACATGCCTTTAACTTTACCTTCATTGAAAGCTATTTTTTTTCTGGCCTGGCTCATAATCCATTCAATGTAAGACTTATTGATACATTTTGTAGTTTTTATACTTCTCCTCCTGGATTATTCTCTGTTCCCCTCCTAGTTCTGAACTCATTAGGGGTGCTGAAATCACTAGCTGGAGACAGATCATCAGCAGTTAACAGAAGATGTAACAAGCATCCCATTGCTTTCTGAAGGAAAGAGAAAGGAATTTTTTTTCTGTGTGTGATAAGCACTTCCTAAGGCTTATAAAAATAATTTTCAAACCTTATCATGTCAGTCTTTTTCATATCCTGAAAGCTCACAGGTCTTAAAAACTTTCAGGCATATAAATGGAATGAATGCATTCAGTTCATTAAGAGATCTTGACTGAAGCTATTCCCAAGGATGACAAAATGCTTTGGAGTCATGTTGGATTCTGTATGACTGGCTCCCAAGGCTATCTTTGACTGCTGTGGGAAGCCAATGGATGCATAAATGTACCACCCATTTGATCACCTTTGGATTCCTGACAACCCAAACAGACCCCCTTTAGGCTACCAAAGATAAACACCTCTTTCTATGAAGAACAATATTCTCTCAAGTGTGATTTTTCTCCATATGGAATCCTATGTCTGGTGATAATGAAATTCCAAATAAACATTGCAAGCCAACAGTGAAGTATATTCATGTTATCGTCATACACAGTGGTAACAAGTTTTTTATTTTTTTTTTCCAGTTTTCCTTTTCTATTCCTGGATATTCCTGATCTCCTCAAATGGGCAAAGCGCTGAGTTTGGTCAGAAAGGCAAAGCAATTTAGAGAATTCATGGAAGGTGAAAGAGCTCAAATCACAGGCACTTGACTTAGTGCACTGTCCACATTCTCTGAATTTCCCAAACCTGCACTCGGTGTGGTGGTTTGTGATATTTTAATGGCTCTTTTCTTCTCAGCATGTGAAAATGTGCTTGTGCAACAGGCAGCTCAGAAAAGGGAATTCAGCATTTCAGTAGTCAGCAAAATTAATCCCTGACTAAAAGACAGTATTCCTAGAGCTGGAAATGAGTAGGCATTTCAAAGGAGTGTAAATCAATTAGTCAAATGAAGTAAATGTTAAACTTTATTAACACAGAATTCTAGTTTTCTCCTGATTAATGAAAATAAAGAATCCTTTTTCAAAGAAATCTCCAGCCTTCAGTCTTGTCTGGCTGCTTCCTTCTTCAATCTGCCTTCCAGTTCTTGGTGTTTATGTATTTATTTATTTATTTTAAGTAAACTGTTGACAGAAATAACACTGTAGTGACACTAGGATCCTCCATCTCACCCATGGCAATGAAATGAGAAGCATGACAGAAAACTATTAAGGAAGGGAAAACAAAAATCATATCATTCTTCCTATCATCTACATCAATTGCTTTTTAAAAATTCTTTTTTACAAGTAACACTGCGCAATTCTTACTGCATTGGCAAGTTCTCATTCACCTGTAGGTTCCCAAAATAGCAGCTTGAGAAAAAATGACACATAAAAGCACATGTGCCTTCTATGGGCTTGAAGCAATGTTTGGTTCTATCACACTCTATCAATGCTCTTAGTCACTTTGCTCAGTGCAGAAGTTGTGGTGTCATCAACATTGTCAGCACCTTAGAGGAAGTTTCAGAGTCAGTAATATCATAGGATGCAATTTTCCCCCTTGAACTGCTGATGTGTGCTGTATGAAATAGTCTTCTCTCACACGCAGCTTTTCCTTGCAGACAGCATTCTTAAGGGTTGAGTATGTTGCTTGCAAGAAGGGTCTCAGAGGGATGGACCACAAAAATCCAAGGCAGCAGAAAGATCACTGTGCCTATTGTCACCTAGCAATTGTATTTTTCTTAGTGTCACACTTGCTTTTTGTGGCGGGCACACCTAAAATATAAACATATGACGAACATTCACTTCCCTGGTAAACTTTTTTATTGGCAGAAAATATCTGGCAGAAAGTTTCAAACCACAATGGCTAGTAAGCACTTTTTGTTGTTCAGCTGCAGCATGTAGATGCAATTTGTATGACAAAGTATTGGGCTTGATACAACATTTTACTGGCTTTTTTTTTTTTTTTTTCTCACCATCTAATCTCTAAAGGAGAGACATAGATAGCAGTGCAAGTGAAGTTCCAGAGGGGTTGCAGAGTGTTCTGGTTTCATTTACAGGATACATGAAGGGAATGCTGCAACTCATGTTCTGCTTTAAGGAAGGAAATTAAGTCAGCAGTGTTGCTATGGCAGTGTCCTATCCACTTCCTTTCAGAAACAACAATTCTCTCCAGACACAAAACACGACTTTTGTAATTCTGTATCACAAAATTTCAGTGTTTCAAGAAACAGCTCCAGAGTTCTGTTCCTTGAGGTTTTGTTCTTCTAGGAATGCACATTCTTCTGGCCCATGATGGTCTCTGACACTGCCACAAGGTCCATAGACCACATGTCCAGTGGATTTGTTTCAATCTTTTGCACAGTTGACTGGGACTATGGGAATTAATGACCTCAGTTGTCCCTCCTATTCCCCTTCTCATGAGAGGCAGCACTGTTGCACTGTATACAAGCAGTCTCTAGTTTTCTGATACATTAATTGCCTTTGATCTGGATTATGCCTTTCTTAAGACATGTGCCTTCTTGCAAGTGCAAGTCTCAGGAAAGCATAATTTACATGCCTGTGAGTTGTTGGTATAGTGGTAGAAACTACTTTGAAATCTGACCTGTGCCAAAATTCACTGAGTTATAATGCTGGGCCAGGCAGCTGTCTGCTTTGTTTGCACCGTGTCCCTCAGTCTGTGAGATCATGCCAAAATAACTGTTGTTGACAGGGTTTTAGCAAACACCCTCAAAATATTTGGATAGCTATGAAATATTTGGAAAAAAAGAAAGAAAGAAAGAAAGAAAGAAAGAAAGAAAGAAAGAAAGAAAGAAAGAAAGAAAGAA
>JAWMRC010000089.1:13894667-13975069 GCA_035584755.1 Thripadectes ignobilis
GAGAAGAGAAGAGAAGAGAAGAGAAGAGAAGAGAAGAGAAGAGAAGAGAAGAGAAGAGAAGAGAAGAGAAGAGAAGAAAAGAAAAGAAAAGAAAAGAAAAGAAAAGAAAAGAAAAGAAAAGAAAAGAAAAGCCCTTTTGGTCATATGTTAAACACTATTTGCATTTAAAAAAAACTTTAAATAAGTAAAGTCCTAGAACCAGATGGGTAGTGCATTTTCCTCTCCCACACATGTATCTATTTCTGTACTGACTGATGTGCACGTGTATCTTGTAGAGGTTCTGCTGACACTATCATATGCAGGGACTTTTCAACTTTCTTTTTCCTCAAAAAAAGGGTAGAACTAAGAAGACAGTAAATTTGACAGAATGCCTCACTCTGCTACTGAAAAAATGAATAAAATAAAAAAGGAGGAAAAGATAGTTTATTAAAATAATTTTACATTCTAGACAAACAAAAATCTGCTTGGCTTATTTTGATTCTTTTCTGTAGTATGTTGTTTTGTTTTTTAAAATACTCTGCAAGAATGAGATAAAACAAACCAAACCAAAGCAAAAAAACCCCTACAACCCTTTGGCTTGACTGATCTTGATCTCACAAGGAAATAAAAACTGCCACTTGTTCCTTTTAAGCCATAAGTTATGTACCTGCAGAGCACAGCTAAACCTGCACAGCAGCTTCCTCAGATATGGCCCATTGCCCTGCTGTCTCCAAAACAGAAAGGAGCCCAAGTGATGGTTTCTTTTCAGACTTTCAGCATCTCACTGGCTGGCAGCAGATTATACCCAAACCTGCATCTAGGTCAGCACAAAATCTAGAAGCATAGACTTAGATCTAATTTTCTACAATTACTTTTGGGTCTGACAAATTGAACGAGCAGAGGAAAAGGATGAAGTACTGCAATCCACTTCTTCAGATGACATGTCTTCCTAAGTGACATGTCTTTAGCGAGCTTGCCTTAATTTCCTGACATTCCAGTGACTAATAGGTAATTTGTTTAATTAGATGACTGTGCACAGAATATTTTTCTTTGACAGAGATAACATGCACATAGTTCTGCCTGACAGATATTACAACAAAGTCTTTGGTCTTATTTTTTTTTTAAATCACTAGTAAAATTTCCGTTGACTTCTGGGCAGGGGACCTAGTCCTATAAAGCTTCTCTCATTTTGTTTTACTTCTATAGATCTTTGTCCTCATTTTTTTGCTCTCATTTTTTGCCAAATTGCCTTCTCCCCACACCATTAAGCTAAGCTCTGTAAGGCAACACAATACCTTTTTCTAAACTGTGATCTCACTCAGATGCATTTGTAGCCCTTGCTTAGTGGAACTATGCTGTAATTTCCAATTTACCTTCATTACACCACTCAGAAATTGTACTTTCTGCTTTTCCAAAGTTCTTCCCTTACGCTTCTCCAAGTTTACCTCCCCTTCACCTGCAATTCCTCCTTAAAAACACAGAACTGCTTCAAATGGAAACTTTATCTCTTTAATTAACTGCCATATTCATTTATCTTCTTTCCTCTCGAGCTGCACTACTGCAATTTAAAGATCAGTAATTGTAAAACATTCCTCACATGCAAAGTGAACTGTCCCGAACTGTTAACAAGAACACAGTGGCCACAGCCTGTCATTTTTTCTGAGTGAAGAAGCAAAGCCATTATGCTGAGATATGCAAGCAGAAAGTGAGATTTCTCTGCCTCGAGGTTTCAGTGGCCCTAGGTAGCAATATGCTGCTTATAGTCTTGTTTTCACACTGGGGTGGGCAGGTCTTCTCCATGCAGGACTTGTCCCACCACCTCCCACCCTGTATGCCCTGGGGAGGCCCCACTCCTCCTGGGCATCCAGCTCACACTGTGCTCTGACAATATCCAGGCTGACATTTTTGCTTGCTCTTTCTTCACTTTCAAGTGAAACATTTTGAACTCATTCATCCAGTTAAAAAAATTGTCCATTGGGTATTTTTACATCAAGGATACAAAAGCAGAGTCAGCAAAGACGTGTCACAGGGCAAAGTATGTCACTGGAGGAACTGAATTATTTCCCAGCATCTCATTCTTCCTTTTAGCCTCTCTCCTGTCTTTTCTTTGGCTTTTGCAATTCAAAATAATTTTTATTCTAGGTAAATCACAGTGGAAACTACTATTGAAGCAACATTCGTTTAATGTTGTCAGAGCCAAAGGGAAACTGTAACACACTTTTCATGTTTTCACATGCCATTGAATCCTTAGATATGCGATTCCACTTATGTGAATAGTAGACCTGCACACTGTACCCACCTGAATCCTGTATCCTGTCTGCTGATCAGCTGGGGGTGGGGAACCACCACACTTCACTGAAATTACTCAGCCAGCAGAAGCTGAAGTCCATCAAAGAAACATAAAAGACTATTTCAAGACCCATGGCTGAGTGTGTCATAAAGTAACACACAATGAACAAGGAGCCTTTCCTTGCAACATCTCCTCAGTTTAATTCATTACAAAGGATTTCTTATTCTTAGCCCTTAGTCAGAACACGGTGCTGGAAGTTTTACAGTATTGCAGGTAATGGCTATATTAATCACAACTCAGGGTGGCAGGAACTCCACACTGTCACTCAAGTAGAGAAGTTTCTCATTCAGCTTTCTGATTTTGAGCATGCAAGTACCACCTTGCCCTGGCACACATCTTTCCCATGAAAAGGTGCCACTGAGCCCCCTTGTTGTGCAAGCGAGGCACAGACATAAAACCACTTTGTCCACTTGTTAATTGTTTTAATTTAGTTATCAAGGAACTAGATCGTGATGTTCTTCACCACGAGTCTTTCTGTACAACCATAGCCAGTATTGTTAATTCTTAGTGGCTACTCAGCCTTCTTGTGGGTTGCAAATTCTGGACCTTTACATATTTGCTGGGTACCAAAGGCACATTTGTTTTGCAGCTTTGCTGAAGTGAGTGAAGGAGAAGCCTTGCTAGAGCAGAGCTAGTCAAGAAAGAGTTTCAGTACTGCCACTGCTACTTTTCCTTCAGACTGTAAAAGGTTATGCTTCCCTTTGGTCTGGCATTATAATGAATTATTCTAATCAGCAGACTATTCATTTTACTTAAAGCAGTAATATTTTAACAGAGGCAGTTATTTTAATTAGTGAGGGAGAGCTATCTTAAAGCTCATAATGTAAAAAGAAATGGCATTATAAATGTAAGGAGCAGTTAGTAAAGAGCAACAGAATATGAGGTAAGGATGAAAGAAACCCAGCTCACTTACAGAAGGAACAAATAATGCAAACTGTGCCAAATAAGGTTCAAGCTTTGTCCTCATTTTTATAACTGTAATGGAGTATCCTGGTGTGTAGAAAGAGCCTTTTATGGTTCCTTCTCTAGATCATACAAAATTAGATTACATTTTTCTGCTACTGCTTGATAGTTGCAGTACAGAATTAAGTATCACAATAAGGTTAAACCTCTTGTATTGGTTTTGGAAAATGCATATATATAATTCTTACACAGTTGGTTATATGATAATTATGACAATAACAGCTTAGTATCAGACATTTCATTTTGCTTTCAGCCACGTACACATCTGTTACATTCTTTAATGTTTTCTCTGCTACTTATGTTCACCTCTTGTGTGGCCAAAATGTACTACAGAGCATACAGCCAAAAAAAGCATTTTCTTCTCAGGAGAACTCTGGAACAGTTAGATGGTAAACACAGACGCTGCCAAAGACATATTTTGCTATGCCATGGAGTTGTGCTTTCTGTTGAGGCAGTTTTGGGTCTGCAGTCAATGAGAATAAAGTGACAAAAAGGTGTAGAACTGCTGAGTCAGGAATGATCACTCTTCTTAAGAAACTATTACTGAATCATAGCAGGTACTAGAGCCAATGTACCATTTTTTATATAGCTTTTCAGGGCTTTTAGCCCATTGACATCATTAAGCTCCAGTAGCACATTTCATAGGAGTCTGATAATCACCCCCACAGTCTTGATCTAAATCCAGAATGCAACAAGAGGACCCAGAGCAGATTGGTAAGGAGGTTGATGTTGTGGCTGTTTTCTCCATGCTACCTGATCAGGAAAAGAAAGTGAATGAAGACCTTCTACAGGCAGCTTGAAGAAGCTTCAAAGTCACAGGCACTTGTTATTGTGAGGGCCTTTAATACCCTGACATCTGCTGCAGAAGCAACACAGCAAAGCACACACAGTCTGGGAGTTTCCTGGAAAGTGCTGTTGGACAACAGGTAGTGGAGTATCCCACAGGGAACAGTGCCCTGTTTGACCCATACTAACAAACAAGGACCTTGTTGGAGATGTGAAAGTTGGGGCAGACTTGGCTATAGTGACCATTAGATTGTGGAGCACAGACTCAGGTGAGGAGGACATAGGGCAACAAGCAAGATTGCAGAAAGGAGCTGAACGGGGATCTTCTTGGGAGAATCCCATGGGAGCAGCCCCTACATGGAAGAAAGGTTCAAGTCAGCTGGTTGATATTCAAGAATCACTTCCTCCAGGCTGAAGAATGGTTCATCCTCATGAATAAGAAATTGGGCAAACAGGGCAAGAAACCTGACTGGATGGACAGGAAAATTACTGAAGCATAAACAGGAAATACACAGGAAATGGAAGCTGCAGGGTAAGTAACACAATTTGTGACATCAGTCAAAAAGAGTGCCAGTGATAAATCATGAAATTCCAAATTGCTTCAAGCTCTGTAACATTCAGTGAGCAAGAATGCTGTCTCTTCTGTCTTCCATGTGGAACTTCCCTAGAAGAACCACAAAAAAGGAAAACAAAAACCAAACTCAAACCCAAACCAAACACCCAACAACACAACAAACAAGCAAGCAAACAAACAAACTAACCATAAACAAAAAACCCCAACCAAACCAAACCGTGAAACCTCAGAAGCTCTCAGTGCCACAGTGCTATCTGATCCACCTGCAGACATCAGGGCTGTCTCAAATCCCTTTCTACATTCACAGTCTCATAGAACTATTGCATCTCTTTCCCTCCTGAAAGAAAAGCTAAAATCCCATGCCTCAGTAGCATTAGTTACCACATGGAATTCTGTTCACATTTTTGACAGTGCTTGGGGGATAACAGGCTGTACACAACAGCTGCTACCTGACTCTCCCCATCTGTCTTAATGATTCCCTACCCTAGACCTGTCAGGACCCAACTGCACAGCATCTGTTCTGGGCTCCCAAAAAGGAGCAAGCTGAACCCTCTTCCAGTTGGCCTTTCTTCTTAAAGGACATCACCAGACGTTCCTGTTATTTCTTCCCATTCCTTCATGGCACTGATTGTTTCACATTTAATACAAAATAAAGATGTTTTGTTTTTGTTTTTGTTCTCTTTTATCACAATGAGGATTTCACACAGTGATTGGCAGTGACACACATGTAACTCCTAGATAACCATTCCCAGGGGTGGGCATGCAGCACCCTCTGCTTTGTGGAGAATGACTGCAATGGGGATGAGAGGACCTCTGTTGCTAAAATTCTGCCCTCCACCCTGTATGTGATTGTGCAGTTCTCTGGGACCTTTCCTCCCAGCCAGAAAACCATAGTTTCCAACCTGTAAAAACCACAGTTCTGCTCTCCTCCAGACTCATAAAACTCTCTCTCAAATTGTTAATTTTAACCACGGCCTGATCAGCACAAAGATGCTTCTCAAGAAGCATCAAGACCAAAGCTGGAGTCTTTCTCTGGGCAGCTTTTCCCTCCACATGGAGTAGACCTAATATACATAACACTGTATATGAGTACATATGTACATATGTATATACTCATATGAGTACATCATCTTAAAGGCTTGCAGCTATGCTTATCTCTGAGCTGTGTAAGCACTCCTCTAATAAAATCATCAGCAATTTTGAAGTCCCAGGTGAACAATCACACACACCTGTCTCAAACAAACAAACAAAAAACCCCAAAAAACCCTCACCCCAAACAAACAAACAAACCCCCAAAATAACCCCCCAAAACCCTAACCCAACCCAACCAACCAACCAAACCTACTGGAAGAAGAGTTCTGTTGATTTTTAAGGTTATACAATTTACGTGCATGAAGTCGAGCCCTCTTTTCTCTTCACCACATCGTTATAAAGAAAAAAAAAACAATATTGTACAACATTTCCAAGATTTTATAGGTTTTTTTGGGGAAGCAGTGCTTACAGGCTTCTTGGTAACTGTGAAACAATATCACTTTACAGAGTAAATCTTGCTCTTCTTACATCTTTTATCATTTCTGTATAAGTGAAACTGGCTGAGTGGGGACAAATCTGTGGGATTGGCTTACATCATCCCCAAAGGGGATTACTATTAAGGCAATTGGCAAGATTTTTCAGTGGTACTAAATTAATCTTTAAGAAAACAGAAATCTAATGACAGATGCAAGAGACTATATATGTCTAAGAACAGGCTTTTTGTCTTCTGTCCAGAATATGTAGGACCTATTTTTCCAAAACTTTAAGACACCATGCCAAAAAGCAAAACCAAGTATGCCAAATTTGAACATGAAATTTCACCTGGTTTTTAATATTTTTACTAGAAATTATGAAAAGCTAGAAAACAGTCATGACAAATGTTTAATTTATAGTAGATAAATAACAAAAGTAAATCTAGAAAACCCATGACAATACTGAGTATTTATGTAATTAATATTATGAATCTGCATCTAGGGATTATTTCCTTTTTTGCTGAAATATGTATGTCTTCAAAAGATTTCACACTTTTTTCACCTTGTCTAAAAGAACAAGGTATTAAAAGAACACGGTATTTACTGCAAGATGATTCTTCTGCCCTTCCAGCAATCGAATTTGTACCACTAGATGGCCACCTAAAGCAATAGTCTATAAAAATGACGTGATACATGATGTCTGCATGGAAATGCTTTCGAAATACTTCTGTTAAATCACGCTGTGAATCTATTTTTTGAAATAATCACATCAACATCTGAAAATTCTGAAAGGAGTAAAAAATACTATTTCTAAAATCCTTAACATATCAGTTGAATTATTTTGATATGGAAATACTTCCAACGCTGTCTGAATACAAGTAATGGTTTAAGAGTGCAAAACTAAAAAAAATGATAGTAGGGTAGAATATCATTTTTTTAAAAAGCAGCAATTATGTTCTTAATTGAAATATCCAGACAGCTATGCCTCAAAATGAGTGTGACTTGAATTCTTCAGGGAATATTTGCAAGTTTCCTAGCAATTAATTTATCAGCTATTGTTTTATATGATTTAGAACTAATGCAAATCTCCTAATAATGCAACAAATCTGACATTTTTCCCATGTGCAGCTTTTCAGCACTTTAGACTTATTTTCATTTCCATAAGAGATTATAAATAATTATATTCACTGGAAGCTGTAATACATGATCCATTTCAGCAGTGAAATGGAGCTAAGGTGTCATATACTGTTTCAGTGTTTGCATTTATCTTTATCTCAATAGGAGATTTGGATTACTATGTGATTATTGTAGTTCAGTGGATGGTTCATGGAGGGAAGCATCCAGTTAACTGTCTAATAGCAAAAGAATTCAGATTATCCTCAAAATAGTACATCTGAAAGCAGCTGCACGTGTTATTTGGTTTAGGCCTACAAATACACCTACAGCTGAAGCAGTGAAGTGCCAAGAACAATTCTTAGGACTGGACACTCTGTAATTAGAAGAAGGTGAATATACTAATGAATATTATATTGTTAGATTTATTAAGCCTGTGATTCCACAGTTTCTGCCCATTCAAACATATATTTGCAAATAATCAGACCATAGAATTATACAGAGAAATAATGAACTGTATGAAAATATTAGGAAACTGATCACAAGTGACCAGTATGGATCCTTCAATAGCTATGAATATTTCCAGTAGATGTTAGACAGTAAGAGCTGTACTCAGTGAAGGAAGAAAATGAGAAGTCTTGCCATCTTCACAAAGCACTAAGAACTAAATTACAGAATTTCAAATTAAGGAATGCTCACAAAACACATACTATGGGACAGAAAGCACACAACAAGTGTAATGACAAATTAAATAAAATAATTTGGGAAAACCCCCTGTATTTATTAACAAAACATCCTCTTGAATAGGGAGAGTAGGAAAAAGTATAGAAAAAAGCGCACTTGTTTATTCAAACAAGTTATTTCTTACACGAAGTTTACTCAGCCAAATCAGTCCACTTTATAATAAGTCTAAGTAAACATTGTTTTAAATAAGAAAGTATATAGAGTCAAGCTGATAACAGACCAGAAATCTCCAGGCTTCTGTCTGCAGCAGTAACATCAAATATTTTATCTATGTGAATACCACTCTCATTTTAGTCTGCAATAGTCACTGATCATGAACCATCATATATTCTTACAAGGTAAGAAATTCATTCAAGCACAAAATATTTTAAAGCCAAATTACCATTGCAGAATGTACACACATTTTAACTTACTTTAAATAGGAGGATAGATTTTAAAGAACTCTATTTAATTTTCCCCGTTACCTTTTTGCAGTATTCCTTGAGGCATATGACAGCTCTGAAGAGGGTCAAAGTCACCCAGTCTTCTGCACTTAGCACTTAGTGTTTTCCCACCAGACTGATTTGAAACGTTGCAGCTAGTAATCTACACCCCCTTCTGCTTGTCTTGTTCAAAGCAGTATGGTTTGATGAAATATTGAAGATGAGTATATAAGAATATATGAGAAAGGTATTTTACGGGAGTTAGGCAAACACCCATCTCCTCAAAAGTTGGCAAAATAACGCAAATCCAGGGCTCACAAATACCCACTGTGCTTTGGCGTGAAATACTAGTCACATAGCAGAGCTGCATTAGCTGGGAAAGAGGTGGAAAATGGGATGTTCTTAAATGCAGGATGCAACACGAGCTTATCTTGCAGGGTGAAATTCCTGTTGGTGCAGTCAGTGGACACTGGGCCCTGAGAACAGAGCCAGTTTCTGTGTCATGAAGACAGACAAGATTTGAGCTAAATTACAACAGTAAGACCTGGGGCAGCCTTTCTGCCTTTTATGAATTTCAGGACTGAATTACAAATGAAAGAGGAAAAGCAGGACAGCTGAAGCTCCCCTCAGGATGCCCTGACGAGGCATGTTGGAGTAAGGAGAAGGAATGACCCCATCACTTCCCTTTATACACACCAGCTAGTGCAAGTGTGAAGCTTGTTAGCACACCAGGTGTAAGAATTTGATAATGAACATTCCCTCCCCACACTTGCAGAGTGCCTCTAGCTTCCCTGCCAAAAGCTTTCCTCTGGAAATGCAGATTAGAGCTCCAGAAGAAAGAAAACTCCTGAATACAAACAGAATTTTCAAGCTGGTTTTATACATTTAGGTGGAGGTGACTGTAAGATCTAAGAGCTGAGGATATGTGTTAAAGTCCTGTCTGTAATGTCTGTTGTACAGAATGAAAACAACTGCTTTATGAAATAATAAGGCATGAGTCATTGCAGGATAACAGATTGCAAAAGCATATTATAAAGCTGTCTGAAAAGAAACCATATGAGAATAGTCAAGTATAAAATATGTTAGATTTGACAAAGATTGGGTATTTGTAGAGAAAAAAAATCGATTAAGAAATTTTAGCATTGTCTGTTTTCTTTAGGCCAAAGTAAAAAAGACTTCATATTTTTTTTTATTATCTTTTTCTTCCTACTTTATAAAGCCATAAGGACTCTGAAGGTACAGAGTGGTGTCTGTCATTCCAGGTATATATCTCTTTCTCTCCCTCTCTTTGCATGCATGCGTGTGTGCAATCACAAGTACCAAACTAAATACTTAAACATGCAATGGTAAAATATGTGCAGTTATTTACATAAGCACTACAGCCTGCATATTTCAAAAGCAATTTTAGTTGGTTCAGGTCCGGGAACGTGAAACAACCACAAAGTAGAATGCTTTTCAAGCTGGAGTTGTTATATTGAAATTCTCTAGTTACTGTTGAAATTACAGACCTTTTTAGTTCGTTAGCACTACATGAGCAGTTTACCATATTATCAGTGTTTTAGCAAATACTTTTTGCAGGAAATCTCAGTGGTAATTCAAAGAAGTGAAGATCACTCATGACAGAAACAGAAATGTAGATTTATACAGCATAGATTCGAGTTTTTCTCTTCTTGGTTCCTTGGATTAGGAGATTATACATTCATCAGCTTTTGAAGTCCAGATTTACCTGTGAAGAAAATACACTTCTGCCCCTTCTCTTTCAAAAACCTTAATACCTAGCCACCTAACAACTTTAATACTGAAATTCTGCCACCCCAGAAGTATCTTGAACTCAAACACTCTAAATTGCTAGTTTTTCCCCATGTTGAGTATGGTGCATGACCTCTTTATTCTCACATCACCTCCTATAAAATGGAAATATATGTACATTTTTGACAGTTCTTGAACTTATGTATTTTTACTACGCTGAAAAGGGAATACAAAATTTAACATTTTCCATTGTTACCAAGACTTTTAAAAATATACCAGTAAGGGAATTTTCCTTTAAGAGTGAGAGAAGGTCTTTTGTACTTAAAAGGTTTTTCTAAAATATGGATTGTGATTTTCAGTGGACTAATGTACAATAAGATGTAAGGCTGCATAATTTATGTATGACAGTAAGATACAAACGTTTGTGGTGCTGGTCCTGATTGCCTATACTGCTAAATTGTGTGTCTGTCCTCTGTAAGCTAATATTTTCCAATAAATAGCTGTAAGTAAGCTTATATTGCTCCTTCAGAATGAGCTTTTAAAATCTTCCTTTGTTGCAGTGCCTGCAAGAATCTTGACAACAGTTGTTAGGATGCTGGTGATCTGAGACTACCAGCTGTCAGGCTGACTGGTGTTGTCAAAGTGTTCCTTGTTCCATCAGTTTGTCTTTTTCCGTCTGCTACAATCTCACTTCCTATTGCACTCTTATGAGCTGTGTTTTGTGATATACAGCACCAAGGACAATGACAGCTACTAATGAAAAACAGGAAAAGAAGGTGAAAAAATAGGTATTGTGCTTAGATAAAATCCAAGAAATCTTTGTGGGATGTGGGAAAAAAAAATAAATTCCACAACTTGTTAACAGAAAGACAAGAATATTTTCATTCTTCATATACCCAAGAAAAATAATGACCTTTCTGACTTTTTGTGAAATATATATTCCACTTACATAAAGAGAAACCTCTTTTTGTGTCACCTATTTGAGGGTGTTTTTGGGCAGTGTGACCCTTGGTATTTGCTTCATTTGCCATGAACAGAGAAGGACCACCAAGCCACTGACTGGGACAAGTGACTATTAACCTACTAGGAAGAAAATCCTAACAGGCAAAGTTCTGCAACCTTAACGACCTTGTTTGCTATCTCTGGTACAGCAGTGGGAGGTTGAAGCTGACATTCCAGGGTAGAAATCTTTGTCTTTGCAATGCAGGAACTCATTTCATGTGATACTGAAGATTTTATCATTATTAGATCTTTCTTCTCACTGAGAGGAAAGGAGTAAGTCGCATGTTATTGAGATAATATTGCTTCTGCAAATAGCTTTGCCCTCAGTGAAAACACTTTACCTCCTCCTATTCAAGTTCACATTGCAAGCAACTTAGTAGAGATACTGGCACTACTGAAGTCAAACTGCCAGTGATCTCAAAGTCACAAGGGCAACATGTGTGGAAATGTGAATTTTTTCCTATTGATCTTCCTGCAAAGCAAAAAGCATCCTAGCACTGCATCTTGACTGTTAAACCAGATGTGATCTTGAGCAGCTACTTATTAAATCTATCAAATAAAGCTGGAAATGAAGAACACATTTGCATAGCACATCATACTCCATCAATGTGAACGCTATTTAAAATTAAGTCAATGACAATTTGTTGAAGCTTTAGTTAAGAGTTAACCCCTACCATCAAAGGCTTCATTTTTAGGTTTTACTTATCTGAAACCATTTATTCATTGGAGTGTGATATTGACTTTGTAGCTTATTCAGTACTACTAGTACTGTAGAACCTTTTTTTGGTTAGCGTTCTTTTAGGTGTCAACTCATATTTGTTTCTTGAAGAATAGGGTTTCTTTTTATTGCTAGACATAAGAGGGTGATTTCTTTGTTGTTAAACAACTGATGTAAAGTAATTATATTCTGGTTGGCTAATGGACTGAGACTGGATCTGTGAAACATTAATGCAGAAGTAGAAGAATTTTGTTTAGCAGCAGTGCAATATGTGTGTTTGTGCTTTAATATTCAGATGTGAGATGCAGACTCATTTCAGACAAGACACCATCTCCTGGGAGGGATGTGCCTTGCATCACCTGCAACCTCCATTGTGCTATCTTAAAGAAAAGAGAAAAGTTATAAAAAAGTTTATGAGCTGCATGGTAGGCAAAAACCTGGTGTAACATTATATTGTAAGAGATGCTGAAGTCTGAAAAAATGCATATATATAGTAAAATTTCCAGATTGAATTATACAAACAAAAACCCCTCATTAAACATAGTGGTATTAACAGCTAAACACTTGACCTTATAAATGTATTTTCACATTTTCAACATTCCTTTCTGATTTCTATAAATTTCTTGTATTTTGTTTTAATATGTTAGAAAATACCAGTTATTTATGTAGTTCCTGTCAGTGCAAATCAGAAGATTTAGCCTCAGAATGAAATTTTTGGTTCTGACAGAAAAAGTTCTCACATGTAAGCTGAATTAAAATAAACTATTATTAAAATAACTACCCAATAACAGGTCCATGTTGTTAGAAATGTGAGTCATCACCAACCTCCATAAAACAGCGCATAGAAACCTTAGTCAGCAACTACCTGGGGGCTCCAATTTTCCCTATAAAACTCCAGGATCTCACTTACACAATTTACGAGGGAAGATGAACAGCCACCATATCACACTTGCACTTTTTCCTGCTGTAGTTTCAGTTTTAGAGGTGACAGTCTGGGTATGGGTTATGACCACATTATAAATCATGGGGTACAAAAGAAAGTCCTTCCAAAGAAAGGCTTTCATGTTAACCACTAAATTTTCAGCCGCAGAGTAGTTACTGTGTGGGTAGAAGAAAAGCTAGTTAACTGACTACAAAAAAATAGACCAATGAGGTTATACACTAGAGGAACAGAATTGTCTTTTCAGGCTTCAAAGTGCCCTGCAACAATAGTTCATACTGAAGAACTATTTAACAGTCAGGGCAATTTAATGAAGTGCATTACCTATCATGTAGACTTGCCTAAGGAAGGTGTGTAACAGTGTACATTAGCAAATGAACTGATGATTTTGGTATGTGCAAATGAGGTTTGATGTGAGTGTCTGGTATCTCATCACAAACAGTATGGAAAAAACTCTTGATCAGTATTGAAAATATTTCAGTGGCCTGTACTTTCTGGGATTGACTGGCAGTGCTGCAGCTATTTTTCTGCTTCTTGATATTTTAAAAAATAATTAATAAGGAAGAACCCTGAAGTGTATGTCTGAAGCATGCATCACTCCCCATTAAGTTGTGTCAGGTTTCATCATCCCACATCACTTGATGTATTTTACTCAAATATCATGCATGGATGATAGTCCATTATTAATTTGAGGAACTACCATCTAACATTTTCAACGTGAATAAAATGATGGCAGTTACCAAAATAATAAAGTCAGCAGAAGTAATTTTGAAATTGAGAAATAATGTTTCAAGTCATTCATAATTCAAAATGAAAAGTTTTCATGGGTGTGATCTAGCTATAATAACTCAGGGAAAAGAAGACCCAGGAAACAGTATTTCTGAGAGAATACAGAGAAAACCAGGAAACATCCAAAATATCCATTCATAAACAGAAAAAACTATCTGGTCACAACTGAAAACATCAATTCACAGAGAGTGAGCATATTATAATTCTTTTATACACTTAACATTGGAATAAAACCAAAACCAATGCACTAAGAAAAAATCACTCAGGTGTAAGGAAAGAAAAGAAACAATTAGCCAGCTATATTATATACACCACAGTATAAATGTCCCACTTCAAAAATATTTCTTCCGCAACCAGCTGGGTTTGCTAGAGCACTGCTGCACACTCTAGAATCAGAAAAAAGGTAATTGGGCCACAAAGAGAGGTGTAAGACAACATTCAGATGGAAGATACCTATACTTACACTACAACATTCAGCATGCTTTCATGATTTCGCTCTGCTCACTGAAAAAGTGTTTCTGAAACCAGACATGTGGCAAAGTTCTGTTTTCAAACTTCCATGAACCATAAGTATGGATTTGTTTAGAAGAACTCCCCTACTACAGTACAAGTCTGATTAAGAAGTAACAGGTTAGTTATCAAAATTCACTAGTTGAGTTGGAAACCTAAGAAATCAGAACAGTATCACAAGGATTAATAAGTGAAATTTACAAGACAGGCTGGTAACACTTTCTTTTTATTTAAGTTTTAAAGATTTTATTATTTCAAATACTATGCCCATATATGATGCAATAACATTTAGGATGTTTCACTTTACCTGTATTCAAATCGTACAATATTATTCACTTTGATGGAAGTGGCTTGATTTTGGCTATAAATCAGCATGATTCCAGTAAACCAGATTAAGCTTGTTAGCTCAGTGGACATTAAACTCACTCAAATTGTTGCTTTGGCCTCTTGTGTGAAGTTAGAGTGGTTTTACATTAAAGAACACTTGCTGCTTGGAGACATGGCTCACACCGTGGACATCTGTTGGGAAGACAGAGAATTCAATATGCTGATAGCTCAAAATACTGTAGGTGCACCAATGCACTCAGATACTCTATCACACCCTTTAGAGGCTGTGCTTCAGGCACTAATTTCTCTTCCACTTTATAAGGTGAGTGATTGTGTAACCACAGAGTAAAGTGAAAGTTTGAGGTAGATTTCACAACAGTGACTGCAAAGATCTTATCTGTAGAGGTCATGCTTCTCATACCTAATTGCTTCAGCATCTCAGTGTTAAGAGGGCTGGTGAATATCAGAAGGTGGTAAACTGGTAAAACTTCTGTTTTCCTGAGAGCTGTCTCATGGTGCGTAAGACACAATTGTTTTCCCCCGAAAATTTGGCAGCGCCAAGGAAATGCTTAGGAATGACTGAATTGACACATGTAGTCCATCCCATGGAAACAGCAAAGTACAATCTGGTACATAATTCAGCATCTATTTTCACTGTAATTTTTTTTAAGACAGAATTTATATTACCCTTTCCAATTTTGGTTCACTATGCCTTAAATTGATTTACTCCAACCATGTCCATCTTACGTCATTTTTGGGGTCCTTAATGAGCACATTCAACTAACTACTGTTTCTGCTTCAGATGCTACAAAATCAATCCCAGGATCATACAAGGAATCCAGATAATTTCTTTAAATTCAGTTGTGCTATGTTGCACAGATCAAAATTCATAAGGAGGTGGTTTAGGGCTAAGGAGGGGCACGTGTAACCAAACACCAGGTCAGAGATGGTACTGACTTGCAGCAGTGTTAAATATAGGTCTCAGTCAGTTGGGTGCCAGATTTAGTTACAACCTTTGTAGATGGAGTAAAAGGGCTAGACTGACAAGGTTAGAAAATATTTTTAATGAAGAACAGACAAAAAAAAATACATTCAAACAACAGCAAAAAAACCCTTACCCCAAAATCTTACAGAATTCTTGCTTTCTTTTAATAATTCATGACAATATGACCAGTATAATAAAATGAGAATTGATCTTCCAGTATAAAGAAAATTTTATTTTCATTTTTTCTCATCTAGATAATAGAGTCTCCATCTATCTTGGGCTCTGGTCATGTAGTATTCCTAGAATGCAGTGAAAATTCCCAACATTTTCAAGTTACAATTATTTAAAGGATAAGAACATCGGGGGGAGGGTGGTGGTGTGATGGGAGGACACATCTTTCTTCACGAAAGACACTAAAATATCACTATTTAAATGGATAACAAAGTACATGACTCTTTGCCACCAAGTCAAAAAAGGATATATTATTCCATATTTTATCTTATCAGACAAGTGATACTTTTTAATTTACAAAGACATATTTTGGAGATAGCCCATTGAGCAGTAAAAAAAGTAGATTAATCATCATTGACAAGAAAGAGGCAATCAATAAATTCTTAGAAATTTTTAAGGCTTTGAACTTTCACAAATAATCATCTTCACAAAGAAACAAGTAAACAATGTAAAGGATATATCTTTAAATAAAAATTCTTATAATGCTATTTAACTTTTATTTCTCACATCCTTTAAGCACTGCTCTAATGACACTCAGAGGGGAGAAAACAGTCCAACCTTCCCAAAGTGAAGGTGGTCAATCTCTCTTCATTCTTACTAAAATTTTTACATATCCTATTATTCTATAGCAAAATGGACATCTTGTAATACGGATCATGTGTTCACCTTTCCCACAGGCAACTTACTGTTAGACTGAGTTTTTACAGCTACATTTTTAGTGGGAAAATTAACTTCATTATCTATAAGTAAGTTATCTGAATCTGACCAAATGACCAAGTAAAATACATGCAATTCTTCTGTTGTACATCTGCTTTCAGAACAACTAATGTAGCTGGCATATAGTCAAGGCTTTTGCCTTAGGTGGACAATTAGATCAAACAAATTGCAAATTAATAGAAAGGTACTCAAAGGCTTTAGCATTTTCATCTTTCTATGCAGTAAGTGTGGTGAAGTCAGGATACAACACGCTCACTGTGTTCATCAGGCACTGAATTTTGTATCTGACTTTTGTGTGGAAAGCTACCTGTTGAGGAATAGAGAGGAAATGGGATTTAAAGTCAAGGAAATCCTGTGCTGAAGAGAGTTACTGCTGGAACAATCCTTATTTAACATCACCAAGCATTTAAAATCTGTCACAAAGTTCACTATCATGCTTAACTTGCATGACTTTGTGACAAGATTTAGTCAAAGACGATTCAAGAGAGAAGAACTCTTGCATTGCCTGGAAAATTTCTGACTGTCTAGACTGAAGTTTTTATGACAACTTTGAAAGCCAAGAAAAAAGCCTTCTTTATTTCAGACATTCTTCTTTCAGCTGTCTTAAAGCAAAGACTATGTTAATAGCTGATCTACCAGCACTGACTGTCTGGATATACACATTCTGCAAAAGGTTGCAATCTCTTGAGGCTAATTTATACAGGAGGCTTGCCAGAAACCCTTACAACTATCTTCTTTGTATTTACATCATTATGAGTTATTATTCCTATATCTTTGCTCCCCCTAGCAGTCAAGAAATACACCATACAGATGTTTAAGCACCACCTGTCTTTCTAGGTTCAGTGTTCATTATTTACTGCAGGCTTCCAAAGTACAAAGGAATGTAGGCATAATTACAGAAAAATATCTATTAAATGTCAAACTTCTTTGACAGATACAATAAAAAATAAGATAAAGGTATTTAGGCTGAGAGAGAAAGAATTTCTTTTTTTACATAGGAAATGTCAAAACAGTGGAAATAGGAAGGTCAGTATTCTTACTTACTGCCTTCCTTCTCCTGTCTTTTTTACCCTTCTTTTTCCTTTGGTCAGCTGCTCAAATTTGTGTATTTATGTATAGTCACATTATATTCCTTCAAATGCTATTGTAACACACATTTGTCTGGGGACAAACATGAAGGAATCATAACTTTGAGTTTATAAGATAAAAATTGATGTAAGGAGATCTCAGGTTTTTTATTCTCTCCATGTGAATATTCTTTACTTCATTGGTGTGCTGTGAAAGCTAAAATTGATCATCTTATATCTCTGAGTGCAAAATACAACATTAATTTGTTTTTTCTTTATAAGATGACAGCATTCCTTAAATTTCCTGGAGTTTCTTATTTCATTTAACTTCTGCCCCTTTGATCTGCTACATGCAACTCAGATGAACTAAATGAGATACCATGTCTTCCCACTCTACCCTTGATGGCAGCAGCATTTTTTCCTCTTTTGAATATTTGACTTTCTAAGTGTTTACCAAGGTTGAACTCTGCCTCTGCAATCTGCTCCTAGTGTGGTTTCTGAGGGTGTAATAACTGCACGTAGCATAGAGAATGACACGATGTTTAAGAAATTTCACTCACAGAGGTAATATTGCCTACAGGATGCCTTTGCTACAGCTGTCAGTGTTGCTACCAGGGATGCCCCTACCCTGGCAGTGAATTACAATAATGGAGATTGCTAGTGGAATTATTTCATTCTTGAAAACTACTATCCTGCTTCTGTGTCTTGTGATAAGTGTCACAATTTAACTCGGTCAGCCGGCGTATGCCAAGTGTGGTTTACTCTCTGACTAGCTTTAAAAATAAAAAAAAAAACTAATGTAGTCAATGATCTAGCAGGAAGATTGCTTTTTAAATCTAATCTGTTGTTAGAACAGGTGGGAAGACAATGAAAAAAGATTTCTGTTGGTCCCATCTTCCCAATCTATCCACAAAGAACCTAATGACAACAGCACAAGGGAAGATTGTTTCTTAGTAGAGGAGACAGGAGAACCCTTTTTGGCAAGGATGATAAAAAACAAACCATTCCTACTCAGCTTCCTTTAGCAACAGAGATGTTAAAGAAGAGCCAATTATTTCTGCCCTAAGAAATCCTTCCTCCTATTTTCAAACATAGAAAAAAGAAAATAGTTGTGATCTAATTTGAAGAACTTTGCTACTTTACAAATAAGAGTTATAAAATAATTGGCACTCTCCATTGTCACAAGAAGGAAAACCCCTCTGGGACCACCTGTGCATGCTCCCTAATTTTATTTCATAACAAAAGGTGTGAAGGATTAATTCTTCCTAGTGCAGGTTTCTGCAAGCCTTTTTTTATCCTAAACGTGAGATTTTCATTAGTTTGGGTCAGGGCACAAGTCACAATTCACTGAAGTCAAGAGAAAATCATGCATATTAAGGACCTAATGACTTCTAAAGTGACTCAATTTTTCCTTGTCTGTTCACTGCTTTATCCTCTTTGCTATATTGAAGACCTTTCATCTCTTGTCATAAGACACTGACTATTTTTGAATATGATGGGTTTAATCTTTCTACCATTCTGGAGAGGCACATACCTGCATTTTAACTAAAATTTAATTTCAAGAGCCATCTGCAGTGCAGAATTTAGTATTTTCTTGCTCTAACAGTTTTACTTTATGAGCACTAGCCTTTGGATAAAAGAATTAAGAGATAAATAATCGCAATAACATCGGTTCAGATCCCAATCCATACATTTCCTACTGTTTGCCTAATTGTAGTCAGACAGCCACAATATTTGAGCTACACTTAATATCTGGTGCTATGTAATAACTATCAATGACAGAATTAGAAAGGCAGAGCAGGTCTAGATATTTAATTCAAAATACCTCCGCATATCCATCCTGCAACTGATAACCCAGCCAATCTACACAGGCACAGGTTTCTGAATTCCCAAGAGAAAATCTGTCATGGATACAACTGTAGAAAGGTAACTGAGATTTAAGAATGTGGGTTTTGCTTTTATTGAAACCCCCAAACCAACCAATCTCTACTACAGTTTGGCAAAAGGCATGTACAGTAAAGGTTGTCTCTCTCTTTACTCAACAAAGGAAGTAGAAATTGCAGCATATTTTTATCTATCCAGGTAGCCTTGCCCAGATCAGCATGGTGCTGGAACAGGTTATACAGAATCAGGTACAGCCTTTGTTTTCTGGTCTTGTTTTGCCTTTAGCAAACAACTTTTGTAGTTTCAAGTTCATAGATCTCTGTTGGCTGCAGTGAGCAAATCTGACATACATGTTTTAATAAACACTGAAATACTATCACAACTTTAGCCACCTGAAAATTTCATTCTTATTCGCTTTACCACAACTGCATGCAGATTGCCTCTTTAAGTCATCCCAGTCATCCTGCATTAGCAGCATTTTCTTCTGTCAGAAACTTGACTTTTGAGCAGAGAGTCCTGATTTCTTCTGATGTGTATTCCTAATGGTAAAACCTAAATCCTATGACTCAGTTTTCTGGTGACCATTCTTCACCCTTGACAAATCAAAAAGATTTTTAAGCACATTGTTCTTGATATAATTTAAATTCGCTGTAGAAAGAGGGCCAGTCTGTTAAAGCAATGCATTAAACCATTATACTGCATTCAGACAGCAGTTTCTGTTAGTTTCTGTTTCTAAAAACATGTCTGTACATTCAGGATTGGGTTTTTGGCTTTTTTTTTTTTTTTTTTTTTTTTTTTTTTTTTTTTTTTAAGTTGTTTATTTTGAAGGCAGTTTTGGCTTGACCTTGAAGTTCAGTGGACAGGATGTCAGTGTTACGGAGGTAACTTTTACTGTATTTTACCTTGATGTGGAGGCCAGACCTAGTTAAGGATGAGAAATTGCCAATATAATTTGGTAATAGTGCATACGCTCAATGGATGTCTACTGTACTAATAATCTACATAATATCATTCAGCTGTATCTAATTATTATGTTGCTTCTCTTTATTTAAACACAGTTTAAAGAATGTTCATCTCACATAAAGAAGTCTCCCCTTCTACTTAATTCCACGCTGCAGCATTAACTACAATTTAAAGCACAACATCATTCTAAGCAAACTAGAACTTTCTTAAAAAAAGCAGTAGAATTCAGTAAATGGTAAAGTAAATTTTCGTAAATTAATCCTTTTGCCGTCAAGGTAAACTGGGAGGATCCAGTAGTTTCAATAACATGAAGGTCCCTCTGAAGTCATTAATGTGTACTGAACTTGTAAATTCCCAATTCAGAAATTACCTTTTTCTTTGTTAAAGAAATCAATGGTAAGTCCAAATTCTACACTGATATGCATTTTGCATTTCATTTAGATCACATGAATATGAAGAAGACTAGAGCTTGACTTAATATTATCAACATAATATTTTTTCTTCATGCCTGCAGAGTAAGGGGTTGGGGAGGTGTGTGGATGTTGGTTGTATTACATGCAAGTAAAACTACAATGATTATAACACAGATTAAATTCAAGTACAATCCTAGTTACTCCCAGGGAGGTATCTTGTGAATCCTAGGCTCAGAAACATTTGGTTAAGAATACCCTGAGCAATCAGGTATAGTCTTGTGTTATTGTAGGCATCATAATGCACCACTGTTTTCATAAACGAACCTTAATCTCAAAAGCAGTATTTTAGAGTGGGGTTTTGCTTATGTTACTCTATTTTGAGAGCCAGCCTTAAACCTCCCTTCAGTACTATTTTAGGATTCTTTACTGTTCTGTAATTTGATTATTCAAATGTAGTTCCACCTTCAAGTTCTTAAAATAAACAAGTTCTAGCTTAATTAACAATTCTCCCTTCTTGCTATTTGTAGAACCCTAGAGGATAAGGGACTGTTGTATACGTCTCAAACAATGATAGTCATGGAGACAATAAAGAACTGTTGGTGAGAACCCACTGTGCAAACAAGCAAGAAAGAACAGTGTGTGACTGGGGAAGGGGGCCATATGGAGGTAGGGTAGCACTTTTCTGGTACAAATTCTTGTTCTGGCTCCTGGAGGTAAGACCAGCACAGTACAGCACAAGCACAGAATTGATGTTGAGAAATGGGCATAGGGTGTTGACCACAGATCGATCCAGTAGGGGGAAATAAAGACCACCAAAGACCCCCAAAGTCCTTCAACCCATTTCCAGGAAGGTCCAGAAGAAGGGATTGTGCATGGAAACTAGTTTGCATAGAGAGTAAGAAAATTACCCCCAGGACAGGAAAAAATTTATACATAAAAAGTTATGCCCCACAATGCCCAGATGTGCACCTGCAGGACTCTGGACACCCCATCAGCTGCATCAACACTGGAGCGAGGACTGGGGTGACCCACCCTTCCTCCCTTCTCTTCTACCTCTTAGTCAAAACTCACCAATATGTGTCTATACTATGAGACAGGGGAATAACTTATACAAATTTTCATGTTGTGTGTGCAATTTTCTACTTGCAGACCCTCTGACTTTTGTCATTCCTTTGCCACTGCAGTCACTGACACACCTGCGTGCTTCCTTCCCTTTCAGGGTGGGATGCTGCACTCTTTCACACCTGTCTACAGTCTTTCTCAGTCCTCTGCTCACTAAACTAGCCAAGCTCCAATCTTCTCCATTACTGCATTTATTCTATTTTCAGTCTGAACTTCCCTGCCAAGAATTGTACATGGATTGCACATAACTACTCTCTTTTGCTAAGCTTTTTCTCTTTTAACTAAAAATACCTTTCCCATATATACCAGGAACTTGTCACCAGGACCTGTCTCTGCAGCAGCACTGCAGAGACATCCACTTCCTTGCATATTTACAAGGGTGGGCTTTAGTACATACCAGATATTTTTATAAGTTCATGACTCTGTCTTTTCTATTATTTATTCCCACTCATTTTATTAATTAGTTGTTACCTTTCTTGTCAAAATATCTAAGCTATGTCTGACATAGTATTTCTGCAAAGAAATTCTTGAGCAGTAATTTGTGAAGTAGTAATGCTGAAGTCCAAGGAATCCATTAAAGAAATCACCATAATTTTGGAAGTTTTGAAAAGCAAGCATTGCACATACATCTTCTATATCTAAGGTTATTTTATCTTTAAGAAATAGCTGTGATTTTGTTTTTGACAACTTTGTCACTTGAATGTATTGCAGTCCCACATTTTGCTGTATATTGCCAAATCATGACAGCAGGCAAAGAAAGGTTTTGGTGTGAAAGTGTTAGGAGCATCCAGAAGACACGGTGATATGACAGGACTAAGTCAGTTAAACCTTTGATAGGGGCAGAGTGTGTCGTTACCTCAGAACTCTGTACTCCAAAACCAGAAGAGTTTTTATAGTAATAGGTAATGTTTCATTTCAACAGACTACAGAATATAGTACAAAGATAAAAAAAAATAAAAATAAAAGTCTCTTCCTCTTACCCCTATGACTTTGCAAGGCAAGTCCTTTTTTCCAGATTTTTTCTCAATCCCTGCTCACTGACTGTAAATTGTAACTCAGGTTACTGCCAATCATACAGAGTTTTTTTTCAGGTCCCTAGGAAACACCTCTCTTTTAACATTGGGGAACATACATATTGGGTCATAACCAAAGCCCATTCTACCTTTGACACTTGCCTAAAGCAGATAAGCTTAGACCAAAAATACAAAAATAAGGAAGGCTTGTGGTGGTATTTACCCTATATACACCCCAAGCTCCAGTCACACATAATATTGAGACTTCCAGAAATAGCTTTTCTATATTCAGCACCTCTCAGTGGTTTTTTCTACTGTGCATTTGAACTATTGAACCCTTTTCTAAACTTCTGGCATTTACAGCTTCCTGGAATGAAGGAATTCTTCAGGTTAACTGTAAGTGTGAAGATCTGTGTATTTTGTTTTGTTTTCTGTAAATTGCAAGCTCTATTATCTTCAATGAGAATACAGTATTGGAAGGGAGAGTGAAAACTTAATTGTGTCCTTTTCTTCTTCACTTGCCTCTTTCAAAGTTGATAGTACTAGCATACTTTGTTGTTCCTCATAAAGACATTATTCCAAACCTTTGCTCATTCTTGCTAAACTTTTCTGATTTATTTTTCTTTTTTTCAGTTCTCTTACACACTGTCTAAGGACGCAAGATGTCTAATACACAAGATGGAGTGAACCATAGATTTTCACTGTAACTTACATTCTGTCCTAGTTTCTTTCTTAGGTAATTTCTGACATTGTTTTTTACATTTTTTTTTCCCAGCTGCTAAAAGTTAAACTGAGTTTATAATAGTTCCATGAAAATATCAAAGTATCGCCTCCGCAGTAATGCTTTCCTTGGATAATGTTGCATATGAAATTCAGATTGTTTTTATTTTCATACATCACTTCACAATTGCCCATGCTAAATTTTACCTATTTTATTGCCTTCTAAAACTTACACATGGTTGTCGTTTGTCCCCAAGTATCATTATAAATCAGTTTGTAATTCTTTTGTTTTTCTAGGTCACTTGTGACTGAAGCAGACAGCACAGAAAACCTGTTGAACTCTGTTAGAAGTATTTAGTCACACCCTTTGATCTTTTGTACATTTAAAGACCTTCTCCTTAGTCCAGGACTGCCTGCAGGTCTTAAGAATCTTTGTTGAACTGACTTAGAAAAACCTTTTATATACCCAGCATGACTTCATTAAGCATATATCCTTGCATCATGTCTTAATTAGGCTTCAAAAGACAAAGAATCAAACTAACCAAACCCTTTCCATAGATGAATTCATAGATGGCAGAATTTCTTCTTACAAAGCCTTGTCAGTTCTTTCCCTATATGTTTTACCTCATGTACACTGATTCTATCCTTCACCCAATATGGGTGTCAGTGGGTCTGCAGCTCAGCTCAGCTGGTGATTCCTCTGATCTGCCCCATAACTCTTTCATAAACTGCCAGCACTTCAGCCTCCTTCCCTTCCCTTAGTACGAAAGTAATTTAGCAGGAGACTTCATGCTACAATCATCATTCACTTCCCCTTACCCCCATCCCCACTTGTCTGAGTGCCTTTAGAACTACTGAGCAAATAACACATTCTGCAGTGAAAATTGTTAGCACTTACCTTGGCCACATACTGCTCCAGATCAGTTGTGCACCCATCGGGTTGTCCAAGCAATATTCATCTTTCTCTGCTTGTTGGCAGAACCTTGTCCTCTGCAAGCTTCTTTTCCACTCAGGCACACTCAGGTGCTCCCTGGGAATGACCAGTCATCTCCTTGGCCAGGAACATGCCCTAATGACACTGAGCTTGGCCTTGTAGACTGTCTACATAAAATAAATCAGAAGCAAACGGTTTGCTGCCCACTTACACATAGTGTTCAGTGTTAATCATTCAAGACAGCTCTTTGGGAAGGGACACAACAGAACTGGTAATTCCTGTGATGCTAACATGACTTTTTTTTTTATCTGTCTAGCAATCTGAACAAACAGAAAAAAGAACAGTATCCAAATCCTTCTAAGTTGAGGCATTGCTTTTTTAGGTTTTTAAGGTTGCCTTGCCCACTCTTCAAGTAAAACTCCAAAGCAGTGCAGACTCCTATTGGCTTTGTGTTTTATCTTGCAGGTCCTTGGAAATAGTTTCAGGTGTCCAAATGGCACTGGAGGTTTCTGTGCATATGCCTGAAGAAAAATGGCACAGATATTAAGCAAACATGTCTGGTTTTGCTGCCATCCAAAACAACCATTGCTGGTCAGGACAACAAAATAGAAACATGCTTAGTAAATTTACAGATAATACTTTTTCCTCAATTTAGTATTTTCTGGAGGGCAGACTGGAGTTCAGGATGGTACCTAAAGATATTGCTTCAATCTGAAGATGGCATTGAGAAAAAGTTAGATCTTTCTTCCATAGGAAAAAGTGAAATTTATCAGAAATGTGAGATATATGGTGAAGGAATTTCCAAGAGATATGCCATGAGATGCATGGTGAGGGAAGGGATTACTGGGGACATGATGGCCTGCTGTTGTGGGGATAGGTTATCAAGGAGGGGTTTGATGACCCTTATTGTTGCAATCAGCCAGGTGGGAGAGACCATGACACTTGTGGGTCATGATAGTGTTCCACCCTTGCACAAGACTCCAGCCTTTGTAATGTTTCCCTTTGTAACTTAATATCTCACATTTATATATATTTACTGGCTGTCCCCTCACCACTTATGATATCAGTAAGAGGATATTTGACTACATTCTCAATTCCTTTTCTCCCAAAAGTGTAAATTGGTATTTGAAATTCTCCATGCCAGAGGATAAGACTACAACCACCTTGCAGACTTGCTCCTCACTCCTTCCCAGCGCAGTGATGTCTCTTTGGTAAGTTTTGCACCTTGAATTGAGTAAGAGAATACCTGGGAACACTTGTACATAGTGCTATTCACTTATATCTTGTAGGTCCAGTGCATTTATTGCTATCAATGTAACAAGAATCTATACTCTGTTGCTTTAATAAACATTACTATTTGAGAATCTTTGATTGTGAAAATTGTTATTGTAATGTAGCAGACTTATAGTATCAAACTAGCAAACCACACTGTTGGTGCATCTGAGATCTTATTAAACTCAGCCAGATGCTGAACTAGTTATAGGCAGAAATTAAGCCCAACTGCACCCAGCCCCTCTATCTTTGAGGACCAACTGGAAAATCAAGGGGATTATTCTGCCCAATTTCTTTAATGCAATATTGCTGCAGTGCAAAGACTCAGTGGGCTGTATTCTCAGAACTGCAGCGATGTTGTCCTGATGCAGAGAATGCAAGGTATATGCTGGGAGGCAGAATCAAAAGCAGAGATACTAATTAATATTAAGCAATCCTTTTGCTCTAATGCAAATGTTGTGCCTTAGCTAAAGTACTGTACTTTGTCTTGAGTGCCACAATTCCAGGAAGATTGTGGGCCTGCTAAAGGGAGTCCAGGGGAAACAAGAGACAGGATATTAGGTCTAGAGGAAGATTGAATGAATTAGGACTGTTTAGCCTAGAAGGGAAGACTTCTAGGGAAACAGTTGTAACAATATTCAGATTCATAAGAGGCCTTTGCAAAAAGGAGGGGGAATATTGTTTTCAACTTCATGTCAGTGCTGTACAAGACAAACATAATCAGTTTAAACCACAACAAGGTAGATTCACATCAGACATTATGAAATATTTTTAGCAATAAGGGTAGTGAAGGACTGGAACAGATTGCCTAAGGAGGTTTAGTAAGAAATTCAATAAGCATCTTTCAAAGGCAGAGAATAGATGACCCTTTAAGCTCCTTTCAAGTTTTCAAGTCCTTCATTTACATTCCTAAAGACAGTGACTTCTGTGAGGAATGAACATAAGATACAGGTGATTCTGTTCACATAAAGCTTCACACAATGTGGTTTTTACCTTAATTTTGAATGTATAGGTCCAGATTCCAACTTCAGTTCTCTCAAAGTAAAATAGTATATAAATAACACTTCTTTCTAATTCTAATTAGAAGGTCTTTTTGCTTATTTTGACTTTCTAGCCCTATTATTTTTCCTGTGTTCACCTTCCTCCAGTAAATTTGAAAACATTCTTTCACATGTTATCCTATGTAATTTACCTTATTTGGTGGCATGATTATCGTTCATTTTACAAAAAAAAAAAAAAAAAAAAAGTTTGACAATGAAAAAAACAAAAAAATCACTTATCCAGTATCCAAATTAAATGATATATTTATTACTGCTTGGATTTTTTTCTATGCATTAACCTGTACCTGCAGTACCTTCAATATAACAGAGACAACACTACTGAAGAAAAACAGGAGGTTATAAACTTCTGCTTCTTTGTTGTGGCCTTTTGCCTTTTCAGTTTTTCACCCAATGGCTTTAATTTTAGCATTCCCTGTAAAGACAGGCAAAGTGAATACCTTTCATGCACAGGTTTTGTTGGTTCATCAGCACACAAAATGTAAGCAAGACTAACAGTATGATATCTAATTTAGAATTCAGTAGGAATAGAAACGTGTTCTACAACGGCTACACTTGCTATGTTTGAGGTTCATGGGTTTCTTACCTATGTCAGCAGCATGAAAGGAACCTCTGACTGGCAATTCATAACAGTCTTATATCAACATGCTAAAATATTATCTCTAAACACTGAAAATAATTTGTCTGAAAAGAAACTTGTTTCTGCTGTGTTGATGGATCTATTTCTGTACAGTTCCTGTATTGATTTTTAATTTAAAAATAAAGCATTTTCTGAACAGTTTAGGAGAGGACATAATGAAGTGGATAAACTCCTGGAAGAAAACAGGAAGAGCACTCAAGAGATATTATGAAAATATGAGAAAAAATACCCTGCGAGAAAATCAAACTGTATGAGTTGCCTTGCAAAAGCAGAGATAAACCAGGAGCAGTCAGCCATTAATATTTTGATAACTAGTATAAATCATCATTCTCATGCCTAAATTCAATTTGATTCTAACATTTTCAGTGTTTGTGAAAAATAACAATTCTAAATGGTGGCAGGTTGAGCTTTCTTTGTAAATCTATAACAAGAGACCTACAGTGTGAAACCACTGGCCTTGAGGACACCCTTTGGTCGAGGACTGGAGTGACATAGGGTGTTACTGAGTTGCTGATACAGGTGTTGGTCATTTCTTCTCATAGTCCAAATTACAGATTCTTTTGGTGCAAAAGAATGTGTCTGTAGTGCCATAGCCCTCCAGGAATCCCCACTCCAAAGTGACTCTTTAAAAGTTATGGACAATGCCAAGAGCTGAGAAATAATCTAGAGATTTATGTAATCTTTCCCAGAGAGTCCTGAGGAATTTATAGTCATGGCACTGTAGAAAGCGCAAATGACCCTCAATTGTGCTCTAGATCTTGGCTGTAAGGCTCTTGTTCAATTTATCTTGACACATTTAGGAAGACAGTTCTTAGTCCTTGTGAAGCTTCCAATTCCAGCATCCTCAAATATCAAATAAAATCATCCATGTACTACTTGACTTTTGGTCCGACACCATAGAAATTGAAAAGATTTTCCTCATCTGGTCTCAGAACCATGAACCAAGAGAATTCATGTATCTGCCATGTTTATTTTGGATTTGTTAAGGTTTTTGTACCTAGGTCTCACTTGGATTCTAGGTTAAGCTTGGCAAGAGAGTTTATTAAGTGGTCTAGAGCATCAGTTATTACCTAATCACAAAGTGCTGATGAAATCACCACTTCTTTTTCTACTCTTTTTAGAACAGTAAATATAGCTACATCAACAAGACTAGAGTGCATTTCCTCCGTTTTTCTGTTCTATAATTAGTGTTTCTTCCACTTAACTTTTGAATTATGATCACACAGTGTATTCCATTTTATCATTTATAAATAGAAGTAGCTGTTATTCATTACTAAACAATTAAATATGAATTAGTTGTAAATCTTTTATAAGAAACATTTAAGAGATACCTCATACAAAGAGCAGAAATGTCAATTAAATCTTCTCTTTATCACAGGGAAACTAAGAAGCATGAAGTTGACTATAACATCTGTCAAGTATTTTATCATTAATTCAAACATTAGCAATTCTTGAAAGGTTGACATTTTTAAGGGGTTTGTTAGAGTGAACTAGAGATGTAAGGTTCTTCAAATCCATTCAGTTTCTCAATGACAGCAAGTAGCCTCATTTCCTGGAGCTGAATGCCTAGCTGGTCTATTTCAAATTTTGTATGTGATCACATACTTTCATTACTTGATGATCTAGGTCTTCTAGCATGGGACCTCTGAGATGAATGAAGTGGTTGTTACTTTCTTAACACACATATTTCATGCAACCCAGCACAGTTCTACCCTGATACCTTGAAGAGATTCATGTCCTTTAGCTGGAGAATTATTTTCATGGGCCTGCTCACTCCAAAGTGTTGTCAAAAACTGTGAGGAAAGCCTAGGAATGTCTATGAACCAGGGAAGGCACAGCAACCTCACAGCATTCCCTGTGTTCCTGCCACCATCTGCTTCCCTTTTTTTGCAACACTACATGAGTCTGGCAGAAGTCAGTCGGTGTCATACACCAAGGCTAGCAGCTGTCCTGAGCTTTGTCTTGAGGCACAGAGGGAAAATCTTCTGTGGCCAGTATGAACATGAAGGACTTCACGCTGACTGATTCAATTATTAAAACACCAATCCCTCTGTGAAAATCCCAGCAGGGTATGTTTGTAGTGCTATGAAACATGGTTAACATGTTCACCTTGTCTTTCCAATTGTGCAATTCTCGTTCCTCACAGCCGTGGCCACCAGAATAGATAATAAAACATTGTCTGTCAGGTTGGAGAAGGAAAAGTTTTACATCACAATGCCTGCCGCAGTGACATGGACAGTGACATTTGGTTTGGTGTAAGAGGAAAACTCAAGTCCTCTCATAGGGGTTCTTCTTGTTAATATCAAAGAGAATTACATAAAAACAATCAACCCTTTAACAAAATCTACCAGCCATCACCAATTCTCTTTCTGTTATGCATAGCAGAGGTGCCACTAACAGAGCTGCAAGTGCTTCACTTTGGTGCTGCTGCTGCACTGATACACCTTATCATCACTGCTCTCAGGGATGAAAGGGAAATATTTGTTTGCCAGATTCTGAATCTCAATGCTCAGAAGTCTTTTTGTTTCTTTTTTAGCTTCTTCTTCCTTTTATTTTTTTATTCATCCTTATGGATTCAATTCTGATTCACTCTATAAATCATAGATTGAGCACCTGAGGTTTAAAGCACTTTAGAAAACTCAGTATTATAATGTTCGTGGTTTTAGGTTCTGGCAGAGTATGCACTTTTGCAATCTTGTTTATTAACATCAAAGCTAACTTTGAAATGTCAAATTCCCTACTAGAAATTCAAGATATTCATTGAGTTTTACAAATGCCACTGGTGATGCTTTTACTTCCGAGCAGTCTGCAATTTTCTTAGTGAGGTATCAGGTTTGAAGGATCATTTAACTTCAGTATTATTTACTAGCATTTACAAAGCCCCTAGCTAAGGACAAATTTCCATATTACCTGCTGCTATACTGCTTCCTTATTTCCTCTCATTATTTGGGAAAACCAGCAAAAATATTTTAACTCTTTCAGTTAAAAAAAAGGGTAAATATGTTCTGAGGAAGATATTATGCCCTGTCTGTTTTCTTGATTACATACATAGACAGATTTACATCCTCTCTCTTTCTGGTGAACAGAACTAATGTACTGTTCTACTATTCTTGCCCCAGCAGATCTCATCCTTTCAGTAAATCTATTCTGGCAACATGAAGAAGCCACAAAATCTGAATTTTGTTTCTGCAAAGGTAGAACTGAAGACCTTTTACTTTTCAAATATTTACCAAAGGCTAATTATTTCTTCTGTTTTCTCACAGAAATATCTGAAAATATCTGAAGTGACTAATCTCCTCCTGTTTCAGACTGAAATTAGAATGAACTGACTAAAAATTACCTACACAGCCCTTTTTTTGCAGCAGGGAAAAACGGCTTTAAAATTAAGTCTCTTGAAGGGACTTTAATCCCTGTCACTTTAATACCCCCTTTAATTCTGGCTCTAACCACCATTCTACTGATGGTTCAGAATTGTCTCCATGTTTCTCCAGTTTTTACTAAATGTCTCAGATCCAAGAAAATTATCAGGTTATCTACAGTTTTTCACAAACACCATCTGTAAAAAGTTAAGGACCTAGCAGTCCCTTTGTCTGCAATGAAAATTCCACTCAGGGAAAGCTCACAACCACTGAGAGATTTCATGTATTCATAGCAGGTCATGCAGAAACAACTGTATGTTACAGATCAAAACTGCTCCCCTGCCTCCCTTGTTAGCTATGTTGCTCTGGACATGCTGGAGAAGACTGTTGTAGAGTAATCTGTCATTTGTAGTTATTATATGAATTTAACAATCAACAAGAATTACATATTCACTGTGGTTCAGATTGATATTAGAGCTTGTGATGAAGGCAATGTGTTGACTGACTCAGAGCCCCAAATGTGTGGAGTGAAGCGATGTACTTTGAAATGGAGCATAATAACAACTTGCACTCTGACAATAATGACAGCAAGAGCATAGACAAGAGTTCAGCATTTCTGTTCACATGACTTTCTGTTCCATGGAAAGACACAGTGTCATCTGGTGATACAACATTGGAGATTATCTCCTGTGAAACAACTTATGCTTTATGTGGTCTCTGGCATGTCTCTTTCACTCACAGTAAGACGTAGTGACTCAAATCCATTTCTTTTTACTGTCCTTGCTTTGGCAACTTTAGTGCCATTCAGTGCTCTGTCCCTATTGGTTATTGGCCTCTAACACAAGCATGAACTTGCTGTACCAGGGTTCACCATGTTTGTACTTTTCCCCAGTAAATTTCATACAGGTTTCAACATTTCATTTGCAATAATGAATTTTGGGAAATAGGCCAGTCAGTATTTTATCTGGTGAACCTGTGGTCACTTATACAAAAGTATAATGGGCTCATGTTGACCTCCAGCCTCATTTTAAGCCATTTTCTGTGGTACCATCAGTGTTTTAAGACTGTCAGTCCTCCTTGCTCATACTCAGAAGTCATATTTCTGAGGATGCCACTAAGGAAAATAAAGCTTTTGCTGAAATCTGACTAAAGAATACAGCCCCTAAAAATCTTGCCTTTATAAAATAAAAATTGTCTTATATGATATAGCTTTATGAAACCATCTCCAGGGACTACAGCAGTGACTTGTAGAGCTGTTCACAAAAAAGGTCCAATATTATTTTGAGGAAGAGTTTGAAGGTTTTATGAGATATGTAACACTATTTTCAAGTTTACTCCATAAAGTCTTGATTTTGTTTTCATAAAAATCAGTCAGTTCCATTAAAATCTTTTTAGTAAAAATAGGAATTTTCTTTGAACATGTTTTTGGGGAAAGATACTTGGTTTTATGTGGTGCCCATCATCTAGTCTTTTTGTTACAGTTGTTTTTGTTGCTGTTGATATACTTAATTTGTGTTCCCAACTGCACACAAACATCTGCTGCAATTGCAAGCTAGTCATTTGCATGTATAACCCCAAAATTATCCATCTTGCATATTTAAAAGTAGATTTGATATCTGTAAAACTGATATAATTGTTCAAATGCATATTACATATAATGTATGTTATATAAAATATGATATGATTATACATATAACTAGTAAGTCTACCATGTATTTACACTTAAATATTTATTTTGATATATTATATATATATATATATATATATGTTCTATTATTGTTTTGTTGGCAGTTGAAGATCTGATCTAAGACTGTCTAAAATCATGCTTTAAAATATTTAATCTGTATAAAGGCTTCTGCGTAGTCTTTCTTGCTTTTTTAAGTGCTTCAGAATGTCTTCAGTCTGACAGGCTCAATATAAAACCAAATTCTGTTCTATTTAATTTTTAATATATCTGTATAAATCCCTGTGAGGTCCTATTATAATTCTTCCCTCCAGCATACATTCTTTCTCCTCCTTAATAAAGTTTGCAGCTATGTTACAAAGTCACAGATTCTGAATACTGTCTCATGGTACAGTTTTAAAGTCTCTTGGGTGACTGATTGTTCCTCTCTCCCAGCTGCAACACTGACATTATAAATGCTGACATTTCAGCAATAGATAATCTGCACAGATCAAAACACAAATATGGGACATTTCCAGTTAGCCCACTAAAACCCAATAAAAGAGATTTTCTGTATCTGGAGGCATGGTTATGGATTAGCAGGCTTTTAGCTCACAAAGTAATGTAAAAGGGGGAATTTCACAGAGAGGAAGACTTAAAGAATGCTGAAAACTTAGGTTTATTCCCAGTTCCCATGTTTGAACAATTTCCTTATCTCCAACACGCTTACTAATTATCAAATATATGTGGAAGTTTTCTTCAGTAGAGTTTTTATGCCAGATAAGTAGCATTTTATATGATGAGGAGCCCTTACTCTACTGCAGTGAGAACTCAGAGTAAATGAGAGCTGGCATCTTCATTCTGGGAATGCAGTTAATCTATCCTTGTACATAAATACAAACATTCACTTAAACAGCTCTATATTTTAAGGTCTTTCAAATTAAAAGTGTCAATCATCATGACATAACATTTGAAGTATTTTTCTCTTCTTTACAGCATATTTTGAAACAAATCATTTGCAGGTGTAAATATGTCAGTTCAGTCAATGGAGCTGTACAGATTTACAGTCCCGGGTGATCTCTCCCTGTGATTTGAAATCACTAGTAGGGAACAATAACTAGAGTATCTGGTTTAAAAGGAAAATAGATGGATTCTGTAATACTGACAACTCGCTGATACTTGGTCAAATTCAGATGGACTTTACAAAAGACTTTACAAAACATAACAAGTGACCTGTTGAAACAAAAGACCACTTGACTTCATACAGTCTGTAAGAGAGAAAGATAGTATTCTGGGTTTTTTGTGTGTTTTGTTTGTTTGTTTTAATTTTTATTTATGTTTCAACAACACTGTAAGGACTAAAAGCAGAGAACTTACTGTATTTTTCTTTATACAGCAGAAGTGCTGAATATGTCATGAGGGTTCCCAGCAGCTTTGTGAGAAATCATATTATTCTGATAAGAGGTAGACTTTTCAATATTTCTTTTCAATATTGAGTCTTTTCAAAAACAGTTCTTGCTTGTTTTACTCTCCTTCATCACTGATAAGAAAAATCTCTCTTTAGAGTTATGCTATAAACAAAGGAATAGTTTCACAATTTTATCTGGAACATACAAATTCATAAGGTGTAATGCCTGGAGTAGAAGACTAAAGAAAGGTAATTTTCATGAAGTTCAAAAAGTTCTAATCAGTCTCTTGAGAAGATCTCTGCTTTATTTGAAAGTTTACAATAGCTTTTAAGACAGTATTGAATACTTCAGTCTCTCCCACTTCAGCTTCAAAAAAGATTAAGCAACAGAGTTGTTCAGTCTTACTAGAAGTACAACAGCATTGTAAGTATCAAAAGAAATGTTTTTATATATGCAAAATATTATCTATCAAGCACATCAGATCCTGCATCATTCATACACAGTAAGTTGGAGATAAATAACTGCAACCTGGTTGTTGTACTACGTATTCCAGTTCTTTAGTTTTCTCACTTACTCCAGCAGAGAGCTTATCCTTCAGTATTAAGGGGTAAAATTTCCAGAGGGGTAGCTTCAGTAAACAAACTTGTAGGAGGATAGGATGGTAACTGCGAGGAAAACTTCTATGAATGGATGGAGCTTTCATTAAAATAAAACATCTGAAGACCATCATCCTACAAGCAGCTACAAGATTAATGGACTGGTTCCCATGAAAATTCTTAAGATAGTTAGGTGGTTGTTGTATTAGACAGATAGCTATTTCATATGTTTGTACAGTTATCCTCATTAGCTGTTTGGAGCCCGGTTACACCTTCCCATTGGTAGCTTCCTTTTTGTTTGTTTACTGGCTAACTGGTGGTGCAGGGCAGCACTACCTTATAAGGTTTGCCACTCCCCTCTCCCCTTATTTGGTCCAGCTCCGCCTTACCTTACCCTTATTTGTCACGCTCCGCCTATGTTCCAGTAGCTTCCAACCTGAACCCTATATAAGTCCTGTGTTCTCTGAGTAAATGGTCAACTCTGTTCTCACCTCCCTGGAGGGTGGAGTGGTTGTTCATTTGTAGCGGACTGTGACACAAACTAAGCATTCAAAGCAGAAATAGCGAAGTTAATGTTGTTTTTCAGAATCTAGACTACAGTATTTGAGAGAAAATTGCTGATAATCAGCCCTATAGGTTGCAGTATGTTACCAATATTTATGTCTTCAGATAAAAATGAAAAAAAAAAAATTATTAGTAGATAATAAATAGGGAAACAGGAGCAAGAAGAGACATATTCAATGTGAAATTGTCAAAGCAAAGCAGCTGTTTAAGAAGGCATTTTTTTTGCTGGGGGAATAATCATGATGGAAACTCCTAACTAATTTGTCATCATTTTAACTTTTTATTTCTGTTACTAATGGGACAAATGCACCAAAAAATTTTATAAAATCAGTGTTATTCTACAAACTTCATCCATTTTAATTTGGTTATCCTTTTCTGGTATCATTGGCTGAATAACAAAATACTGTTCCTCCCAGTGAGCAGGGCAGTAAGAGGCAGGGAATGAGGAAAGAAGCTGAGATCTTCACTATCAAGACACTGCTAAGAGTAACAATGTGCACAAAAGGAGTTGCAGAGTGATACAACCTTGAAGTTGAGGCATTTTTACTTGTTTTAGTTTAAGGTACTGTGTGTTGCTCTCCAGCCTGCAGTCCTTTTACTGTGACATCAGCTGAAATCCTGTTTCCAATGCTTTAGTACAAAGTAGGACTTGGATAAGCACGAAAGACATCAATGTTTAGGGTTAGAGTTAAATTACAGACACTTTGGAGGCATGGTTACTGAACATGGTGGTTATATTTACACCTAATAGCAAAGAAACCATGAGACACCTGTTTTATCCCAGTATACAGACTGCAGTGCAGTGGTGTGTGCATCCAGCCACAACATACTACAAATCAATAGGGATCATAGAACAGAAGTGATGGTATAATCAGTGCCCAGGGTGTTGTCCATCAGCAGCTTTGTGTAAATAGGTGTGAGTTACCTGGGTTCTGAAGTATATGGCCTCTGAAAACCTGATTCCTGGAAGACATTTTTTGGGAAAGAAGTGTTAGAAATTTAATTCGATTTCAAATCCCAAAGGTAGCCATAGTACACTGTAGATGGCTTTCTCCATTGGAGATACACCCTATAAAAAATTGCTGTTGCCATTAGTATTTGATGTCCAGACTTATGAGCTATTTCATGTCCTTCTATTGTACTGCACTAGAGACACGTTGAGAACAGTGCTGTAAATACTATATAAAATAAGACATTCAAAGCTAAAGCAATTCTAAACATTCTTTTTTAAAGTAGAATATTCTGTTTTTAAGTAGGTCTTCCTAAATTTGTCTTTTGCCTCTTCAAAAACCAGAAGATACTTGGAACTAATGAAGGTAGAGGGTGGTGTTGCTTTGGAAGATTTTCCTTTGTTTGTTTGTTTTTGCTTTGACATAATGCAAACAGAGCACAGACTAGTGTATGATCTCCTAAACCTTCTTTGCTTTATAAATAAGCCAGATTGCTTCAATGGCATATGAAATAAAAACCAGTCTGCGTACAAAATATTTCATGCCTTAAAATTTACATCTCACTACAAAAAAGACATTGAGGTGCTGGAGCATGTCCAGAGAAGGGCAATGGAGCTGGTGAATGGTCTGGAGAGCAAGTCTTAAGTGGAGTGGCTGAGGGAGCTGGGGGTGTTTAGTCTTGAGAAAATGAAGCTCAGGGGATGACGTTATTGCTCTCTACAGATACCTGGCAGGAGGTTGTGGTGAGATGGGGGTCGGCCTCTTCTCAGAAGTAACGAGCGACAGGACAGGAGCACATTGCCTCAATTTTCACCAGGGAAGGTTTTCACTGGGTATTGCTTCATAGGAAGGTGGTGAATGTCAGAAATAGACTACCAGGGAAGTGACAGAGTCACTGTCCCTGGAGGTATTTAAGGGATGTGTCAATGTGGTGCTCAGGGACTTTGTTAGTGGTGGAATTGACTCGTTAGATTTATGGTTAGGCTCAATGGCCTTAGAGGTCTTTCCCAGCATAAACGATCTGATGATTCTATGTTCTAATGATTTTAGCTTAACACCTAAAAATAGGAAAACACCAAGTTACTGAGAGAGTTTTGGATAAATTAGTGGCAAATGTAAACTTCATACAACCTCTATATTTATCCTTAGCATTTTGACCACAATGAAGTTATGGGATTTATAAATCTCAGTCTTAACATGCTTCAGAGAGGGATTATCTTCCTGACTGAGGATCTAATGGCTTGTTTCATTGAATATCAGTTTATTTTTCCCCATCATAAATATTGACTTTGTCTTCCCCTTGTTCCACATTAATGTATTCCATCAATAAATAATGATATGCATCTCAACAGAAGTCAACATCTACTTATTACAATAGTTTTTCTAGTACCATAATAATTAGAAAGACTTTTTAATCAGGATGACAACAAGATGGTTATGGCTCTTCATGGGGCAATAAAAGGTTCTTTTTATTTCCTACTCTATTTTACAATGACTGCTGGTTGGAGTTTTTCTGGTATAAGGTATGCAACACAAAGGGACAAATTCTTGTCATAATCCTTTGTTCAAAACTTCTCAGAGCTGCTTTGGGCCACCATATAAGTATAGGTGTACAAAGATGAAGTCAGTAGAAAAGATGAGGAAAACATTGGTCTCAGTTCCTTTGAACATGCAGAGCTGAGAATCTATTTATTTCTTTATAAAACACAGTGTCTAGTTTTCATCACTTCATTCAATATTGTATTGTATGTGTCTATATATATCTATGCATCTGTATGTATATATATCCAGAGGCAGGAAGAAAGCCACTCTGAAATAAACAATTTAGTTCTGTAATTCAGTGATCTTGTGTAATATGGATGAGGAGGAAGCAACAGCCTGGGGAAAACTCAGACTGATATTTCAAGTTCCTATTAACAATAGATGTAGTCTGGTTACACTATTTTTAGTCTGTAATCTGAGCTTTGAGCTATACATGCTACCAACACTGGCAAATAAACCAGAATGAAAAACATCACCTCACAGAAGAAAGGCAGAATGGCATTCAAAAGACATAGACAGTTAATTACTAGGCTTAAATAATTTTATTTGCAGCAACATATAATTTAAGAGAATGGATCTTCTAGAAAATACACTGTAATTTTTTTCCACATGCTACCAGTGTGGAAAACCAACTACTGTAGCTCATATCATGACAAAAAGGACCTAATGAAAAAAAAAAGTAAAGAACATTTTTTCATGTTGTATCAGAGGGAGAGATAAAAAAAATATATATATATATATATAAACTTGAAATAGTGATTCTCTTTCTTGAAAAGATATTCAGAAAAGGTACTGAAATTTTATCTTCTTTTACTTTTTCAGTATTCAGAAAGGATCCTTTGTCTGCATTTGATATTTCACCACATCCAGCTGATTACTTTTGGTAACAATTAGAAACACTTCTGGCCTTCCAAATCAGAACTTCTTTTTAAGAAGGTAATCTCATCAGATTTTTTGGACACAAAAATTTCTGTCTCTAGTGTGACAGTGATGTTTCGATTCAAATCTAACCAGCTTGTTTAGGGTTACATACAGTCTTATTACAAGAGGCTTTTAGTCATTGTGGATGTTTTGTTCAAATAACGTCTTCCAATTGCAACAGACAGCAATTCAGGCTCTGCAGAAAAATTTATGCTGTATTTTAGTTGGTGGAAAGTTTACATGTGTCACTGTCACTTTGGTATCTAAAAAACTGAAAAACCAAACAGAAAAAAAAAACACAAAAAAACCCCTCAACAACAAAACCCTCCTCAATAACAATAACTTTTAATTTAACAGAGAAAAAATGGATACAAAGAGAACAACACTTATTCATCCAAATGGTTGGTTTAACACATACTGAACAAATTGATGCATAAATTGGCTATGATAAATGCTTGTGCTATATGTGGTTATTTATTATGTGTTCCATTACATAAATTGGTTGCAGAATTATAACAAATGCTCTTTATTAATCTTACCTTCCCTGTGGCTGGAGAATGACTTCAAGCAATTATCTTCAGTATGGAACTCAATTCCATTATTGTTGACAGGCAAAAGAGGCCTCCTAATCCTACACAGACAGTTCAAATCCTCCTGATTCTGCTCTTTAGCATCCTGGATCTCATCTTTCCTTTCTGTGTTGTCATGGTGTGCCACAGCATCTGTTGCTGGTACTATTCCCTCCGGTTGAGGAACTTTTGAGAATGTAGTTTCAAGATAAAAGAAATCAGAAGTGAAAGAATCTTGATAACCTTTCTTTTTAGTATATCTGTATTATGAGACAAAAGAAATGTGGCTTGGTTTTAGCAGTTTCACCACATACCAAGTGTGGCTGCACTTCCAGTTGTATTTTACATCACTATTTCTCTCTAAATTTCTCTGTGAAAATCCTGTGCTGGAAAAAATCTGGACTGAAGGAGTGGGTTGTTTAAAAAACAAAATTCTCAAAACTTCTATTCCTATTTTCGCTGGTTAGATAAGAACTAAGGCCAAAATGCTAATCTAGATTATTAAATTATGTAAATGATGTAGTTGAAGATTTAATGGTCCTGCTTCTACCTTGTGCCAGGTTCACAGCGCGCAATTCCACTGACTTAAATGAAAGAATTTCTGATTCGTGCTTCGTGGGAAGAAAATATAGTACTGCAACTTTAACTTGCTCTAGAAGGGTGAGACTGTCCCAAATTCTCATGCTCAATTCACCAGCATAGTGCAGATGAGAGTCCTTCTGGGGAGCTCCTAGGGCAGCGATGATCTGCTACTACCTGCTTCCAGATACCAGCATAAGAGACCTCACATAGGGATACTCCAAGGTATTGCTCACACCTGTGCTGAAAACACAGCTAAGAACTCCATGGCAAAATTGCAGCAGCTGGAAATGTGTAGCAGCTCTGCAGGTGGAAGACATACCAGCCATGCTGCTGCCTCAGTGGGAGTAACAAAACAAGTTTCAGTGTAATAAAGATGCAAGAACAGTGCTCGGTACTTTTAGCAATAATGATAACTGGCTAGTTTGGCTGAATTTAAAACTCAAATATCCTTTGATGCAGAAATAATGTGGAAAAAGCAATTAAACCCATGTATCATCTTAGAACTGTGCAAAATTTCACTTTCAGGGGATACAAAATCCCAAAATGTGACTATAAAACTCAACAGAAGCCTCATACTTGCTTTTGCTTATATGTACTTTTTTCATGTTAGAATATTGTGCTTTATGCTACTTTTTCTAGGTCTGGGGGAAGGTGTTCCAACTCCAACACAGAAGGATTGGAATTAGATGATCTTCAATGTCCTTTCCTATTCAAACCATTCCATGATTCTAAGATTTATATTATAGGAAGCCAAGGAAAGAGGAAACTTTATTGACCTGAATGCTGAGTTTGATCTTTCAGTAGGTAGTCTTATGTATTCCTCTCTGACTAATTTTCTGGTCTTTCCTCATAAGTGTAATTGAAAATTCAGAATTAAATATACCCAACAAGTAAGGTAATGTCACATGGTTATTGAGCTCTTTGCTTAAAGAAAGGCCAGGGATACTTGGCCAACACTCAAGTACGCTGGTTAGCACTTGGTAGTGTCACTGCATTCTCTTACTTAAATTGCAGTGAGATGATACAGGAATTTAGTGGAAAAGTAACCATGAATATCTTCAAACATTCTACAATATTAACAAATCTGCCAGTTCAAGATGTCTGAGATTAATATTCCAAAATACTGAGTATATTACCAGAGTTACCTTATGGTTGCTTCTCCAGACAGACTGAATGACATTTGTATTTTATGTAGTTATAAAGCTGCAGCACTTGGTAGAAGATCAATAAGTGGATAAATGTCAGTAAATGGAAGGAACAGAGAAGACAACAGAAGTTTTTTACAGATTCAGAGCAAAGAGATATTTTTATGAAACTTTTACCTAATATGCCAAAGAGAATACAATGGAAGTGGTTCAAATACATGGCAAGTACCTCTAGAAATTGACAGGCCCTTTCACTAGCCACCAGTTATACATCTATTCTATGCATTCTCTTCCTCCTGCCTCTCTTGTAGTCTCATTTCAGGTACGTTTTTTGGACTACAAATGTTTCCATGAGTCTTTCTTTGGACCAGCCCCATTTCACACAACAATTACCATTGCTTTTTCATTGCACATGGCAGCAAAGTGAGAGGCAATAATAGGAACACTAAGCAGGTGAAATGGCAGGAAAAAAGTACAGAATTTCATGTAACCATCTACCATTATTAGTACTTCAAAATTCACTCCTTGAAAAACAGACTATCAGCAAAAGAGAAATGCTGAAATACACTAGAATCAGCTTTACAGGACAGTGGCCTAAAGAAGAAAAAATACTCATTTTAGGTAAGGTAGGTCTGAGAAACTGTTACTTTAATCAAATATAGAGATGGTTAAATAGGTAGGTTTATTAAAGAATTAGCTTTCTGTTTGTCTGTTCCTCATGCCATTATTATAACAAACAATACTACAAAACTCTTCATTACAAAATGTTTAATTCAATTACATTAAACCAATATATAATAAATTGCCTTATCTCAATAAATATCATAGGGCAAACCAAAAGATAAAACAAATTCTGTAAAAATAAATTCCGAAGTCCTGTCCATGATCACATGACAGTGTTACCTTGAGGCATTGCTGGTGTCTGAATTTAGAGTGTATCACCTACATCACGAAGACCACCTTGACACACGTTCACCATGTGACAGGCAAAAGGCAGATTAAAACACAGGGAAACAAGGTCGGTGCAGCTGATCTTGCTGCCAGGTTCAGGCCAAGGGTAATGACTGACTGAATGCTTTGATGTATTTGCTTGCTGCATTTAGCTTAAAATTACTAGGTTTTAATATTCATGCTACATTGAGGAGAGAAAATCAAAGTCTAGCAGGTGTCAGATGTCCAAGACACTCATGTGGACCCAGTGTGGTGTTGAAAGGTACAGAGCCACGTGTGCAGACTCTAGCTTCTTCATGGAGTTCCTTCTGCACTAATTTCCACAAGACTTTGAAAGGTAATGTCAGTTCCAATTCACATAATGAAACCCCACAATTCTGAAAAGTGGCAGATGACCATTTAAATTTAAAAGCAACCAGTGACCAATGAAAACCTGCCAAGAATTCCTCTAAAAAACTGTCCCCCAAGGCAGCAGATTATTAGAAGACTGATTCTTTATGTAAGAGGTACAAATCTGAAATTCGTACTCTCAGAAATGCAAAGCAAGAAATCTGAGTCATGTTTGTCAATTCTGAGATCTGGAGAATGGTAAGATATACACCTTTGCTTAAACAGATGTATTTGTCATGGGTTTTTTTAAGCAGTTTATCACTAATGTTTCACCTTTCATCAAATACTTCCTTTTTCTACTGAATGCATGTAATTTTCTGCCACTTTTATTGTTATGTTTTTAAGAAATGATCACTTTTTTCAACTTAGTCAACACGTATATATACTTTGACCTTTGCTCACACTTGCCTTAACTCCACCAGTGAGTCTTCAGACAGAGAAAGGTGGGCATCTGTATGAGGAACCTTCAAAATAAATTAACAAGAACTGAGGGGAACCTTGTAATGGTTTACCATTGGACCATACATTTTAAATGCAACCTGTTTTTCAAAATACTGCAGCTGAATGTTCCATCCTAGTGAAGAATTCTCTGCGTTTCATGCTGCCATTGTGCTCCCTTCTTCTGAGATCTCTTACCTCTAAGGAAAAGGACTAGTCATCTACTGCCTGCTCTGTGAAGAAGAAAGTGACCACAGCTGAGGGCACTCCAGCCACAGGTGTCTGTCCCCTCTTCATACAGGTAGTCCTCCTAATCTGCAGGCTGGAACTGGAGTACTGGCACAGGTTCCTCCAGCCGTCAGTGAGCTGGAGTACCTTGCTGGAAACAGGGCATTCCCAGTGAAGAACTATCCCCCCATTTTATGCTCTCCACCACCAAAACAAACATCTGGGAAGCCAGTTTCTTTTGCTGTTCTGCACTGTTATTCCCAGTATTTTATGGCTTGCGCTTTATAAAATGCACTTACAAGTCTTGTTATGTACAAATAATGAATTCTCTGATATGCATGATTTCTGTCATGGGGGAAACTGTTTTAGGATTACTGGTATGTCTTTCTAGAATGAAGTTTTAGTTCATAATAACTCCACTTTGTCAATATTACACTAGAGCCCGGACTTGTACTTTAAATGGAACACTTTATTCTGCAGTGAAATGATATTTTACTCATAACCAGACAATTTCAGGGACATTTGGTGAGCCATACTCCATGCTTTTAGTGGGATCACATAAAAGGATAAGTCTGCTTTATAAACCTTTGCTGCGTGCTCCTCAGTGCAGCTCTATATATTATACTGCTGAAGTGCTCTTAGAAAAGAGAAAACACATTTCTAGGCTTTAGAAAAAGTACACTTGTTCTCTTATAAACAAGCAATTTTGTAGCAAGTTGTAAAAGAAATTCAGCTTTAGCATCAGCGCAAAAATTTAAAATCCACTTTACAGAGAATTGTACTGTGTTTTTTTTTTACCAGGATGTTCTCCATGGATTGATTTTTCTATGTTCTCAAAGTACAGGGGAATCATTGAGAAGATACAGAAGGAAGACATAGACTTACTCACGTTGCAGACACCAAAATGTAAGTGAGAAAAAAGGATAACAAACCCAGGGTTTTCAAAATTCTTGAACAGAACCCCTTCAAGTTAGCATGAATCTTACACTTCTTTGGGAAAACTTTCTGCTGGGTAATTTTTGGTCAGCTCCATTTAAACACACAAATGCTACAGAAAAGGAGTCATATAAGTATATATTTTGGTCTCAGTCTAATATATTAGCAAAATTTACTGAAGTAACACTCAAAACCAAAAGCACATTACCTCTGAAGTTGTATTCTTTTTCATCCACTGTTTTAAGCATTAGGTCTTTCCAATTTACTTGAGGTATTTCCAAGTTATCTACTGCTGTGGTGTTTAAGTGCCAATATCTGATGTTTCCTTTTTGCTGTAAATTGATTCTTTGTACCTGATCAGATGTGTGAACCTTCCTACTGTGCATCTAAATACACTGAGAATTTGTGTGAGGACTCATGACTATCACAGGCAGCAAAAAGTGTGCTTATTAAGTCTCAATCACTCTCAAAATTTAGGTGGTTAGAAAGCAATTGGTGAATCCCTTCTTCAGTCAGTATGTGAAAATTAGACGGGAACTAATGCTCAGCCCCAAAAAAACCTCACACTGTTTAGATCAAACAAGAAAAGGCATGTTTTGCTTAGCTTTAACCTTTAGCTCATTTTCCCCCCAACTGTTCTCCCATTCTGTCTTCATTTTATGAAGGCATTTTTTAATTGAATTTTGAAAAAAAAATTGAGGGGTCTTGGGAAGATATTGCTTATTTGTATTCACATTTGAGGGAGGGTGTTCTTACTTTCAATACCTCTTATTAGGACAGATTTTGAAATATTACCAGTACTGTGTGAGTTCTCCTATGTAAAGCTAAGACAACACTCTGAGATCTTCTGTTCTGGACAAGCATTTCATCTTCTCAGTGAGAGTAACATTTCAGGCAAATATGAAATTATAATCTCTGAGTGTTAAACTCAAGATTAATTCTACTATATACACTGTTACCATCTCAAGTATGGTGGAAATTCTTACTTCTCAGGATCAATAGGGGTTATTTATGTGTACTTGTTTGCCACTAAATCTAGGGATATGTAGTAAATGTTGTGGATTTATTTTACTGGGTGGTCTCTGATCTTCTGCTTAATACAAACCAGATATGTTTATAGCTTTATTAAGCAGTGATTTAGACACAGGAAATGCTAAAATAGGTTGTTACTAGATAAACTCTGTTAGGGCTTAGACACAATAGTCAAGAATATTCTCTATGCAATAAAAACAGTGTGTAATGGTCACAATGGATATGTTTGACATGACAAGTAGTCTAAGTTTTCCCGTATAGATTACATATTTTATTTATATATATGCATATATACATATATATTAAACTTGTAATAAGGAATACACCAGACTATTTCTCACTTCTAGTAATTCAACATTTGGGTCCCCATGCTGCAAATTCACGTCTGTTAAGACTTAACAGTAACAATTATTTCAGCTCATCCTTGACTCCTTGTGTTAGCCAAAGATGGGAGAGACCAGGCAAGGAGGTGTTTGACACTGAGTTGAAGAGAACCTAACACTTTAGTACAAATGGAACAGTTAGAGGCAGCAATAGCTGCCTGAGTGTTAAAACCTATTAATTTTGTGAGAGGCTTGACATGACACAAAAACTTATGCTGAAAGGGTAACAGTGGTCAAAAGAAATAACCCCAGCTCACAAAGAAATGCTGAAGTTTTGAAAATTATAAAACTCAGATGTGCAAAGATCTGTGTCATTTCATGAAAGCCAGCCTTCTGTGGCTAGATGAAGCAGAAACAAATGGAAGGGGTCAGAACTTTTACTTTTGATTTTGCTGGGTGTAATATTTTCCCTTTGTTTTCGGGGTCTGTAGTGAACTGAACATGAAATCTTGCCTGAATAATCAAAACTGTTACATAGCAGAGAAAATCATCCGGTAGATCTCAGAAGCTTTCTACCATTCAAAGCATTAAATGTCCAGAGAGTGAACTAGAACACAATGTGAAGGTTAAAAGAAACAATGAAGGAAGGTGTCAGCGATGTCTTTTGGGATTCAGTTTTACAGGGAGACATCACAGTGGTCTATGACCAGCTGAAAAGGTCAGCTCTGGTTTCTTTGGTGTTGCCACAGCAAGAAGTCAAGTTTACAGGATAGGGTTCATTGATACATAAATATAACAAAACTACACTCTGACCCCCAAAGGTTTACAGCTTTAATGCTACATGTATGACCTGGTGTGAGGCTGTGTATTAGAGAACTTTCCATGACTACAGACAGTGATGGCAGTAAAAAATGTGTGTGTATTTCTGAGCGCATCTTCCTTTATTTATTGGACTGTAAGTCTGATAAAGAGCTCTGAATTAATTTTCTGATCTCAACTGTATTTTATTATGTACATATCTTTGGAAAAGTCCACTAACTGTTACAACTTTCTTATTGACACCTCTGTGATTGAAAGATTAAAAACATTTTCCTTGTACAAGCTTGAAAAAAACCCAAAACACACTATTGCAGTTTACCCTAACTAATACCTATCTTCTCTGAAGCAAAGATTTTGACCAAGTTTTTGTTCTTTAATTTTTCTAAATATGTAACTCAGTAACTCAGGAAAAAAAAAATATTTGAAATCAAAAGTTATTTTAAACTCAACAGAATATATATTTGGGGAAAGAGAAAGACAGATTTCTGACTTCTCATCTGCATGGAGGGTGTTAGATACACGGTCAGCTTTAAGCAGATATTAATACAATTTTTTCGTCCTAAAGAAATATTGCCAGACAGATGCCACATATCTCTGAGGACTGGAATTGCTCATTTACATGGCAGCATAAAAAGTTAAAGAAAGAAATAGTAATTTTCATATGCAATACTCAATATCAACTTTGATTAAAATTGATCTTCATTTTAATTATATAAATAAGGTAACTACTTTGAACATGAGTGCTTATTTCAAGAGTGAAGACTTCATCCTGGTCTTGATGTCCTAATTAAAGATGATGGCCTGAATTAGCATTCAACTAGTTTTGATATTTGTCCCATCTTAACCAAAAATATATCATACCTCAAACCACCCTGACCTCTCAACCTCTAGAGCTGGGAAGTCTCACAGGAGTTCAGAGAGATAGTTCAACAGTTCAGCCAAAGCTTGTTTATGCTTAAAGCCTGAAATACTTGCATGAAAGGCATCAGCAATACCAGAACTGGGATTGCAATCTTTAATTTTAAAAATTTAGGTGTAAACTCACACAACCATCTTCAGCACAACTAACTGAGTTTAAGGACTATCTGTTTAGTATGCAATGCTGGCAGTCAGTTTTCCTGGAAAACTGCTTCAAGAGTCCAACTGGAATTTGGCTGTTACATTCCACTGAAGCTTCTGTCACTGAATCCTGAGTGGCTGACACTGGCAAAGATTGCCATCTTTTGTACTCGTTGGCACTTAGTGCTTATTGAGTAACACCCAGCCCCAGAAATAAAATGAGAATATGCAACAGCAGTAAAGCTACAGATAAATGTCTCACTCTAGGAATTCAGCAGGAAAGCAAAAGATCTTGGGAGAAGACCAAAGTGAGAATATGAAGTGCCACAAAATGGGTCTCATTTCCTAAAACATCTGACTTTGAAATACTTGAAATAAAACAATTTTCATGTAATGCACATTTTCATCCTGTAATAAATTAATTTCAAATAGTCTTAAAGTCCCAAATCTGAAAACAGAGGAAGAATAGGAATATTTGTCCTGCTGATAGCTCATGAAATAGAAAACTGGAGGAATATACTTATGCCCAGTCTTGAACCACTTCCTCAGACAATGGATATTCTTTAATTCCATGAGCTAAAGAAGAGATTTCTGCTTCCTGAAGGAAAGATGGAAGGGTGCTAAACACCTTTTACAGCAGTGAGTGTGGAGAAATTACTATCATGCTGTGAAAAACACGGGGTTTATTTTCACTGAAAAATAAACAGAGAAACAAAAGACATTGTAGCTAATATCTAACAAAAAAAAAAGCGCATTAATTTATGTTTGTTATACAAAGTCTTACCATAAACAATGAATTATCAGCTTTTCAATAACCACCACCATGAGATTCTTCTCCTGTCAAGATAGCTCAGGATAAAGGATTGAAAGTATTTATGGTTTTTAGCTTCATCTGAAACAGCCAGGATGAAATAATTTAAATATTATTCATCAAACCTATAGTTTTAATGTATCTGAAAAAGAAATACAAAAATGTAACATTAATCTACGCATATTGTCCCTGACTGCATGAGAGTTCAAATACAGAGCCATTAGTTCCCTAGGGCAAAACTGAGTGTACACCCTCCCTGAACTCCAGAAGTCTTTGGACTGTGAGACTCTAAATTCTATTTAATCTCTTCTATACACAGCAGACCAGTGGTAATGATACCACAGCTATCAACATGTTCATTCAGATACCCAGGAAAAACATGAAATGAGAAACATACTCGATTAGGAGTCAAGGAATGTAGAATGCAGAACATTACTGCCCATAAATAAATATACAAGATGTCTCAAAGTTCCAATTCTACTTCACCCCTGAACAAAATCAGGTAATACTGCACACCATGTGAATCTTGTCAGAATTTGGATTTGCAAAAGAAGTGGGAGCAGATGAGAATGGAAACATTTCTCCAGATGTCTTTTAGGTGTAACTCTGGAAGAGACCAATGGTATCATGCATTCCTGACAGGAAATCCTTTATGTTGTACTAGCAATATTTCATGCCACTATACTAATGTTAATTTTACCAATCAAACTGCCAAGCTGACTTCAACTGGCAGTTGTTTTAGCAATTATTCATCATCTCTCATTAGCATTAGGTATGAAAGCTACTGATGCAGCAAGACTTCAAAAATGTATTAGCAAAAAAATGTAATTTTACTCTGTTCTTATGAAAGCTTGTTAATTTAATGCAGTAGGCTCATCCCGAAGAAATTTGGCAGAGAATACTGGAATTTTCCCAGCCTTGATACTATACAGAAATTCATGAAACCTTACAGTGAAAAAAAGATATAGTACCTAATTAGAAGTTATTACAGTAGACAGATTGTGTATGAATTGTATGTCATCTTTAATGTTTGGAAGCCTGGATGTGTTCTACCGTGGCTGTATTTATAGGTTTCATTTACTTTCCTGGCATTCACCCAGTAAGAGCAGTACTCAATTTAAGAGATTTCTTACAGACAAGAACAGGTTTATCTTGAAAGTTAGACTCCAGAACCTGCCCATAAAAAGCACTGGATTCAGCCAGACAGGCCCTGTATCTTTTTCAACCAGTGCTACCCAGTTCTGGAGTTTGTACACTGAGGGTACATAGACCCAAGGAAGGCTATGTCCCAACAACTTTACACCATAGTCACTATCCTATTGTTGATTCTGGCTATGACCAGGCAGATGAAATCAAACACTGTCGATAGAGTAATGATTTTCAGTGCTGAAGTTATTTTTTTTTTTAATTGTACATTCAAGATGAATTTATGGTTTATATCTAAAGTAAGACACTAATATTTTCCAATTCCATTTCTTTCCATTCTGTACCTTGATTAAAATTGGACATTAAGGATATTTTGTTTTTCTGAGTTTTCTTCTTTCTTTCTTTAGAATATAGAGAATGGCTCTTTATTTATATTTTTTGGAAGATTTCTACAGGATTTCTAAAAATATAAGCATATTTGGATCATCTAGATATCTGATTATTTTGCCTACTGATATTTGAAGGGAGCTAAAAAGAGTTTGAATCACATACTCATTTGTTAAGAGAATTAAAAGAAGAAAACATGTTAAAAAATCATGGAGGATTGGTAGAAACTAAAAGGTAATCTGTCAGAAGGATTGTCAAGAGGATTAAAAGGAAGAAGCTACCAGCTAACCAGTTTGGCTTATGAACAGGGATAAAATTTGTGTAACAGGAGTTTAGTGTCTCCAGATGGGATCCATTATTTCTGCACAGCACATATTCATATTTCACATTTACAGTGTACTTATCTGAGAAGAAAGTCAGGATCAGTAGCAATGGGTTCTACTTCTTGAAAGGTTGTCTTTTGGAAATATCACAATAGCTCCCAAAATGTTTTCTGAAAAAAAGGCTTTGGAAACAATATATTATGAGTTCTTATGCTATGTGTGGAGGAGTGAAAGGACAGTCCTGCTTCTCAGGTGTGGTGGAAACTTCTGCTAGAGTGGTAAAACTTGTCTGTGAAGGTTTTTCTTAAGGCCACTACTGTGAAATAAGCTTCCAGGGAGGTTAAACATCACCATGAATTAGGTCACTCTCTGTTCACAGCACAAATCTCCTTTCCTTCTCCTGTAGTAACATGAAAAAAATCCAGCTCTGTGCACACAACTTTTGACAAAGCCAAGAGCAAAAATCCATAGTCCTATGAGTACCAAAGTGTACAACTCTGAAGGCCCCTAAGAGAGAAGGAGAAGAATAGATCACAAACAGCAGAACTGAGAATTCTGATGCATGTTTGGTAATGTGCAGAATTTGGTGAAGTGGGGTAAGGTAGGGTGGTTTGTGGTATGGTGGGTTGGGTGGGTTTTGGCTGTGCTAAGCTGGAAGAGGAGAGAGGAGAGGAGAGGGGAGGGGAGGGGAGGAGGAGGGGGGAGGGGATGGGAGGGGAGGGGAGGGGAGGAGCAAATCCCTCTCAAAAGATAGGTGCAAGAACACTGTTGCATATATTTGCACTGCTTAAAATCCTAGAGCATTAAAATTTAGTACATCATTAAAATGCATCAGCTCTTCTGCAGTTTTGATCCCTTCCTACATATATGTGTAGCTGTTAACCCTTTATTAATCTTTCTGCATCAGTACTTAAATTAAGAAGGAGACAGTTATTTTTGCTGTAGGTTCTCTTCCCCCTTCTATTGCAATGTTTAGCTGAATGAAAATTGAACAAAAGGATAACTTTTTATAATTCACTGTCCTAAACTCAATACACCACTAGTGAAAGTGCTAAGCAATCTTCCTTGAGATTGAGGCATAAAATGTCAGTGTAGAGTTTACAAGATTCCTCCATAAATTCAGTTTCCATTGGCTGTTCAGTTCTGAAATATTTCTACACTATCAGAAAGAAAGTCAGTGGACAAAAAAACATGAAGCCAGAAACCCACAAGGAAACTTGTGAACAGCATTGAGAAGTGAAAAGCATTAGCTGACTTCAGCTGAATATGTTATTCCTGGAATTTCACTGTGACTCAAATTTAATTTCAGACCTGAACTCTTCATCTGAAAATGGATTCTGGGGTGAATTTAGAATTGCCTTTTTTAAAGATCTAGCCTTCTACTGAACATCAGTGTGGATTTATTAGCTTTGTTCAAGGAGAAACCATAACATTTTATGTAACAGTATTTCTTTTTCCTGGGACAATGGACCTTAACTGAATTAGTCAAAGCTACTAAGGGCAATGAAAAATGAAATCATAACATCAAAGGCATATACCAACAGAAATATGTAGTCTTGCCCAGAGAGAGGGAGAGAGTGAATGTGGAAATTGATGGCTGGATTATACCTGGTTTTATCACTATTCAATGTGGTTTCAGTGGGGAGAAGAAGATTCATAAGCTTCTTATAAAAAGGACTGTTAGTATTCCTATCAAAACTCTTCTAGCATTCACTGGGCAATAAAATACAGAAGCAGGGTGGGATTATAAAGAGGGCCATTCTTTCTCTGCAGTAGTTAGAAGAACTGCCTATGAGTTGAAAATGAAGTGCAGGATTTTTCCGCACATTACATAATGGACTTTCCATAGCCCTTTTAGTACATCAAGATGGCTTACAAGAGAGATGGGAACAAACTCTTTAGCAAGACCTGTTGTGACAGGACAGGGAGAAATGGTTTTAAGCTAAAAGTGGGTAGATTCAGGTTAAATATAAGCAAGACTTTTTTTTACTGTGTAGATGGGGAAACGCTGGCACAGATTGCCCAGAGATGAGGCAGGAGAGCATGATGCTAATAACACCAAGATTATGGGTTCAATCCCCAAATGGGCCATTTACTTAAGAGCTGGATTTGAGGATCCTTGTGGGTCCCTTCCAACTCAGAATATTCTGTGAAAATTAATTATGAGATTAACTGTGAAATCCCTGGAAACATTCAAGGTCAGATTGGACAGGACTCTGAGCCGTGTGATCTAGTTGAAGATGTCTTTGCTCATGACAGGGTGTTGGATTTGATGAACTTTAAAGGTCTCTTCAATCCAAACTTCTCTACAATTCTACAACAATCAGATACCTAACAAAATACAGCATTTAACTGTAATGGTTTGTTGCAGTCAGGCATTGTATTGTACTTCACTATTAAAGATTACTCAATCTGCCTCTAAACTTGGATATTTGGTAGACCACATATTATTTCTTCACTTCATGCATTGGTAACAGGAAAACATGATCATATTTTAAAATATGTCTACATTTTGTATACGGCAAAATGTGAACTTTGTGAGTGGCAACATGTAACTACATTAGTGTGAAATTTGTCATGAAATCGCCAGTAAAATTCTATGCAGAGATGGGTCTTTTTCATTGAGACACTAAATTAGATGTCCAACTTCTTTGGGGATATGCATGTGCTAAAACTCAGTATCTCGCTTGGACAGCCTCTTGTCATTGAGACCAGAAGCAAACACAGGGTATTTCCAGATAAAATTTAAGGAGAGATTCCATTCATTCAGGGTAATGTCAATCTGTAAATGGGTCTTTTTCACACTACTCATTTAGCAATAGTAGGAATTTATAACCCTTTTGATTGATGTATTTTCTTTATTCTCTCTCATATACTGATAAATGATTAAGCTAAATATATTTCTCTCAAATAAAGCTTTAAAAACTGAGTTAACATTTGGTCAATACATATGAAGGCTAATGATAATTTGACACTGGAAGAAAGAAAAGCAAGGTGAGGCTGACTAAATGTACTCTCTGAAAAGAGACTCCTTAACCTTGGAAGAAGGTGGCAGTGCAATAAGCACCAGGAAAGTAGGAAAGCCTCTGACACTGTTTCCTGGTAAAAAGAGTAAGAGAAACTCTGCTTCCTGTTCTGGGGAAAATCTTACAGTCTTGTAACAAAATCTTGAGAAAATAGCAGTGACATTGTGTGTCAAATCCCAAAAATCCCATGCCTGGGCCCTCCTTAGACAAAGGGCAAAGGGTCAGGAATCTTTGCTCATTTGTCACTGAATCCCATGATTCACGTATGCCTTTCTGCTGAGTGCCTCAGCCTAATGGTAGTACAGCCCAGAGGCTGGTGTACAAAATATTACAGAGGTTCAGAGATTCAGAGGTAAATTCCTTCCTTACCCTCCCACATGAAGGTGACAAAGGGCTCTGACTAGACTATTGTAGTATTTTAGTAAAATCAGAGGAACACAGACTCTTCTTCTAGCTGTGAAAATGATGGTGGCTGCTCTATTTGATGAATAACAGATTGTCCTGAATATATTTAGCAGATAAAGCATCTTTAGAGATTTTGATGTCCCCTTGTTCTTTTTGCACAGAGAGATACAGTCCCACTTAATCAGTGGAATATTTCAGAGCCTGAGCAACTGGCCATCCTAAAGTTAGTAGGGATAGTGATTGATTTGAGGTATCTTGGGGCAGTAGTGCTCGAAAACAGGCATGCGTGAGAATGCCATTTCAATTCAGAATTTAGGCAGCAAATGATTGAGCTGATGTGAAATTCCTGGTAATTTGGAAGGTGCTACTCATCAACAGATATCTGTCTGTAGTGTGTCAAAAAAGAATAATGGGACCAGAGAACATGACACAAAAAACAGATATAAAAGTAGTATTAAAGCTGTCTATTATTTTCCCTGGCACAAAGGTTCAGTTTTCACTTTAGTAAACCTAAAACTGTGACAAAACAATTATATACATATTTTATAGCAGCAATATAATTCAATTTAAATGTCATGAGATGACTATTCAGACCTTGTAAAGGTTGGGAGAAATGTAGGTGTAGCCCAAATTTTGCCATATTGAACAGGCAAATTTACATGCATCATTACTCTTCATTTTTCTGTTGCATCAACAAACAGTAACTAAAAAATTGTATGAACACCAAAATGAATATGTACAAACATAAAATAGAAACAAATAACAAATATGCCAAAATTCAGAAGTCATAACCATATGAAAAATAAAAATTAATCTAGTGACCAACATTTCTTGTTCCTACAAAGATTTTATTTATATGCTGTCTGGTAAGTGAACAAAAAGATCAAGTGTTTCTTGCCTACACCTAGAAATTTGTCTTTAAAATGTAAATATTCACTAGAACTCCACTGGATTTTTAGATGTGTAGTGCTCAGGTGCTTTTTTCTTCTGTCAGATACCTATGCAGTGTGATGTTTGGATGCTTTCATGACTCACCAGACCAAAGTAGCACATAAGTCCTCAGTGGTGCAAAATAATTAACTACAAAGTTTACAGTAAACAGATGCTTTAATTTCTGTAGCCAACAGGCAAGTGTTTAATGAGCTCGAATGTGGTGAACCTGGCTTCTGCCAACACATGAAACCACAGTGAAACTGCCCCAGCTTACAGGCTGTGATTGATCTTGAGCCCTGATAAAAATCTGATAGTTTCCATGAAAGCAGGCTAAGCTTGTTCATTTGTAGGAAGAATGTGTATTTTTTTATTGATGAAATCCTGAGGAAGTAACTTTATTGATCTGAGATAGTTTATCTTTCAGACCAATGACCCTCATTACCTGTGGCTTCAGTCTTACAGCTGAACCAACTGTTCAGGAAACTATTTCCATATTTACCTTCCAGGAGAATAATGCCATCCAGTTCAAGGAAGGTTTCCTGACTTTCTTAGAGAAAACAATGGTTCCTTTGGGAATGATCTCCATCCAGCCTTCATAACAGCAAACATAAAAGTTGTCTAACCCTTGTACTTAGCCTTGCTATTCAGGATCATGCTACTGTAGCTATAGTCACTAAAGTCTAGATACACTGAAGGACCTAAGGCTTTATTGTTGCTCCACTCCAATAGATCATTGGAGACAGTTAAGAATTAGCTGAATAAAAACGATGGGTAAACAAATGTGTGAGGTGGTTTTTTTTTGTTGTTATTGTTGTTGTTTGCTTGTTTGCTTTTGTCATTTGTTATTTGCTTGGTTTTGTTTTGTTTGGCGTTTTATTTGGGTTTGGTTTTGGTTGGTTGGTTGGTTTTGTTTTTGTTTGGTTGTTGTTGTTTTGTGTGGTTTTTTTCTTTCTTTTTTTTTTTTTTTCTTTCTTTTTTGTTTAGGTCTCATTCCATGACAAGCATTGAAGAGTGGACTACATATACTAAACAGAATATCATCTTGAAACTTAAAGACAATTTTCCACTATGAGTTCCCATAAGAAAAGTCTGATTCCTGGCCATTTATATGTTTGCATTTGAATGTGGAGTATTCTCCAAGGGTTACTTTGAAGAGAATTACAATGCATGTGACAATAAACCCCAACATATTTCCAGCATGACACACAAGTTATGGTTTTAAATAAAGACAAAGAATTAATATCTTAATACCAAGAGCTCCCTGTTGTGTTGTTGGTGCTACTCCCTAGGAAATATTACCAGCTGCCAGGATTGTCTTCAGAAAGATGTATAAACAAAGTGAAAAGTGACAAGGGCCATTTACTGAAATTATCTTAGTGGTGTCTCTGCCATTACTGCAGTGCTAACTCAGCCTTTATGAAATGTTAAGTCTACAATCAACTCCTTGTAGAATTAGTTTATCTCAATCATATGATTCCTATCACAAAGAAAGTAGGTTATGCTCATCACTAAGCTTGTTGTCTGCCTGGTCCTTATACAATAGAAAACAACTGGAAGGATAACTCCTTATCCAAGTTGCTAAGTAAGTAATACTGCTTTGCAATGAGAAAAACTTTCAAACATGCTGTTATCCAGGCATTCCGTCATTCAAGTCCAAACAGATCAAACAAGCAGGTTTAGAAGAAACTAAGAGAGGGCATTTGGAGCTTGACCTGAGACAATATCAGAATTCTTCCTATGAGGAACACAGACAGATTTGTGTCTTAGATGATTTTCAGAAGTAAAGAACATTTGCACATTTAAAAATCATCATTTGTGGGTAAAAGAATCCCTCTCATTATGAAGAACCAGCACAACAACTGTTCACAATGTCTAGTTTTGTCTGGTGAAAATGTAAAATTTTTGCTGTGCTTTGGGGTGAATTGTAAGATAGGGTGTCTTGCCAATATAAAGACATACACTGTTTTATTAAAAAAAATAATAAAAAGCATTCCTTTTAGGGCCCTCAGGCTTGTGTTTTTCCTTGCTTAAAATTGTTTAAAACATACAGAAAAAAAAAATATTAGCAAGCAACTGTTGCTTGCTTGGGCCTGCTGTAAACTGTATGCCTTAATTAATTTTCTAAGTAGTAGATAATAAGTACAATAAGATACATTACTTATTTTAAGCATAATATGTTTACTAAATAAATTACATAGGGGAAGGGAAGGGATGTTATATAATGTCTCCTCTAGAAGATCCTGCAAGAAAGATCAGAAGCCTCAGGAGAGAAAACTGTAACATAACTTACGTGATACTTGTAAAACAGTCAGTTCTAGATTATATTCTGCAAAATCATGGTTTTGTATTGAGTAAGTTTTCTGCACTGCTAGCATTTTCTCTCTGAATTGCATCTTCTTGTTATGGCACCATTGTTGGCTCTAGAGTTGTCATTTTCTATAAAGTACACTACACTCTTTTTTTTTTTTTGTTTGTTTGTTTGGTTGGTTTGGTTTGTTTTGTATTAATAGAAAGTAACAATTTCAAATTGACTGAGGTACAAATCTGACCTGCTGCAAGAGGATTCCTTACTTGGTGTATAAACCATCATAAGTTAATGCCACATATTTTTCTACATTAGTTCTACAGAAGTTACAATGTGGGTGTGAGACTGTGCTATTATAAAAGTTGATTCTTCTCATATGAAAAGAAATTGAATTTGCAAAGATCAAAGAAAATGTCTGTAGACCTTAACCTTGTATCCTTAAAAACTATTTACCATTCAATATTTCAAAATTCTGTCCTCGCATCTAACCTTCACCTGAGTTTTATAATTTACTCTCATATTTCTGTGTTGTATTTATGCCACAGACACACAAGATTTTGTCTTCTCAGTCACTGATTTGTTTTACTTTATGTTCTGGGATCTTCATATCTTTGTTTTTCTTGAGATAACCGTTAAATACAATGGCATTTTTCCAATTACATTTTTCACTGTGAAAGATTCAGACTGAGTATTATGGAAAATTTCTTCAGTGAAAGGGTTGCAAGCATTGGAACAGACTGCCCAGGGAAGTGGTCCAGTCACCAATCTGGGAGATGTAGATGTGGTGTTTAATTAGGATCATAGTTCAACAGTGGACTTGGCAGTGTTAGGTTCAGAGCTTGATCTTAAGAGTCTTTTCCAATCTAAATGATTCTCTGATTTTATTTGTCTCTTTTGTCTTGTGTTTGCACACTTGCCTTGCCAGAGTAGTTTTTATCTTTTGTTTTCTTCCCTTTTCATATTTTTCAGTTCCTTTGAAGAGTTACTTGTCCAGCTCTGCACTAGCTACTGGTTTTAAAATTTCTTTAGGTTTTGGCAAAGCTACTGTGGACTGAGTGTTCTCAGCAAGGTTCTGTATTCAGTTTCCCAGTCACTTTTTTGCCATATTTTAGTTTGCTGCAAAGACTGAAAAACTTCAGGTTAATCACTCTGTGTAGTTTGGCAATGTATACCCATTGATTATTTTACCAGATTTTGCATTAGACTACAGTTTTGAAGCTTTCAAAGTGGTACATCGATTACAAAAATCTTCTTGCCAAAATACTGCTGTGTACTGTAGTAACTGTTATACATTTTCTGTAATAACATGATCACTCTCAGTTTAAAGTGGCCTTTTTTGTCCAAAACTTTTACTATTTCTTTAGTTCACCATGAGAAAACTAGATATGTTTAACTTCTAATTTGTATCTTACATTCATGTTCAGAGGCAGGAAACTGGCAGATAGACCATAGGCTATTACTTGGGTTTGAATCAGGATTTTTGTTTAGATTTCACAAGCTGGCAGAAGATAACTCATATCTGACTCCTTGTTCAGTGCTAAAGCATAAAACAGAATGAGTCAAAACACTATAATGTTCCTTTTTTGTCTCTCTCCTACTGAAAATAATTTCTGGTCATTAATAAGTTCTTTTGCTTTCCTCCTAATAAAGTTGTTTATAGCAGAGGTGGTCTTTCAGAGCATGCGTTCCAATCCAGATCCTTCTAGTTTTGTCACTTTATATTTTCTGTCCCCCTTTTGCTGTTCTTCTACTATAGAGGACTGGAAGTTGAAGCAACAACATCCAGCAAGCACATGCCTGGATTAGAAGAAAGTTCAGTCATGAGCAGCACTGCACATACCAGAAAGCTGGAGGGTGAATATTCTGGAGCTGTGCCTGCACAGGAAGATAGTTGAGGACACAGTCTTATCCACAGTTTACCTGTGGGGACACCAAATTCACACTAGAAGTGCAAGCCTCTGTGAAAACCAGTTCCTGCTGCTGCAGCCTGGCACCAGCAGCAGAAGCCAGGAGCTGAATGGAGGGGAAGTAATTTCTTAAGCTGCCTCTCAGCTGACTCCAGCTGTGAATGCTTCTCCTTCTGCTTCTCTCCCTTTCAGTGCATGTTCGGGCATGTTAGCTTCAAATGATCTGTATGTTGTGCTATACTGGAGCACACAGCTTTGTTGCTGTTAATCACCACCCCTTAGCAGCAAACAGGACAGAGATCTTCTCTCTATCTCCGACCAAAACACTGTGTCGTTAAGATAAGCTCTTCACCTCTTCATGGAGAATGAAAGGAAGAAGGAGTCCTCATATACCTCTGGGTCTGAGGGAAGGCAGCTTCTGAGCCTGTCTTTCCTGGCAGGAGAGACACAGAGGCACTGCTCTCACATAGGATGTGGCAGGTAAAAAGCCTGGTTTGATGGCTTCAGCCAGTGCTTGAATACATGGATGACCTTAAGCCAGTGGCTAAAATCGTTTTTTCAACGCTACTGGAAAGGAGAATAGAGGAAGAGCACTCACACAGTCAGGTCACTAGTCTTTGGGGGAAACTGGCAGATCTTTTTTCTCACATTGAAGATACCAGTCTTATCTGGTTGATGTGAAAAGGCGTAGAAATGCACCATCTGTTATTAACCTATTTGGAGATTTACATCTACAAGACAAAACCTCTTGCATTATTTCCTTGACCTTGAAATGGTAGGAATGAGAAGATTGGTTTTGGGAAATACACACAACCCTGATAACTACAAAGATCTGTGGAACATGCTGTCAAATGCAGCATGAAGAGCACTACTCTGCTCCTGTGTGTTTTCTAATGCTGGTGTGTTGAACTTCAAATGCATTTTCTTATGGCCTTATGAGGCCAGGCAGACAAGCTGTGGATATTTGAAAATATTTGTATTGGGATATTTTCCATTAGTTCAGTCAAAATAATATTTGAATCACAGTGTAGCATCAGAACATTTTCTCACTCCATCTTCTCGATCTTAAGACACCACAGTTTCCTCCTAAATCCTGCCCTCCTGTGGTCAGATGGAGATCCTGGTAACTGAATTAAACTTTTTGCTCTTTTACCCATAACTTGTTATGCGTCTCTTTTACCTTTCTATGTGATAAGTTCCCAGGGCTGAAGAGGACATGACCAGTGGCTGCAAGCTGAGTTAAACAGTCAGGCATTTGTTACACAGAACTGAAAGAAGCACTATAGTGGAAGAACAAAAATGTGGAAGAAAGATTATTTTCGACTTCCACAACTGTCGTGGAGATATTATCTTTAAATTCTTACAGTTTTTCCCTCCTAGAACATAAAAGTGTTTGGATGCAAGTCTTACTGCTACTACAGATACTTAAGCATTTTTCAACTGTATGAAGCCAAACAACAGAAACATTTGTAATCATATTTTTCTAGTGTGGGAAATTACCATGATGGCAAACTCCAGTCACAGCTGGTGGGGCCTGCTGCACATGTTAATTGAGGAAATCATGATGAATAAGCAAATAAAAGATTAATATATATCTCTGCACTGCTGCTTAAAGGCTAGGCTGGGAGTGTCTGCTGACAAGAGAATATACACTCTAGGCTGACAACCAATTACCACAGTCACACATTCTGTGTCTGCACTTGCTGAAAGTGTGACAATCACAACTTTGGAGAAGGAACACAAATTGGGGTCCCCACGGTCTGCAAGAGGCCACAAAGCACACTGAGTAAAAGAGAAATGTCTGACAACACAGCAGAGCTATTAGGAGCAGTACTAGGTTTTTCTCCACAAGACTCAGTCTCACAAAGGAGAGTTTTCATACCTGAAGCTTTTAATGAGCCTTTTATCTTGAATTGGTTCTGGCTAAAAGATGATTATGGCTTTAGATTGCAAATAGTAATAATAAAAAAATGATTTTGTCAGAAAATGCAGTTTTGTATATTTTTTCCCTTTTGGTCAATTCATTAAAACTGCATTTATGCAAAGTGAGGAAAAATAATAGACCTAATGGAATCACGAAGTTTGTCTACTGGACTTTTCTCTCCTTTGCACCTTGAACATGTAGAAATAGTTCTGTGAATTGTGTCTGGAAAAAGCCACAGAGCCTTTAGAATTTTTTAATAACACATTTTGCAGAGAGCATTGTTAATGTCTAATGCTTGTTGCCTTAATTACAGTGTATGTTATATTGGTCATTTTCTAGTGAAAATAAACATACAAGCAGAATGAGGATTCATTCTGAAACTCTTTTGTCGGCAAATTTGAAACCACTCTTAAAACTGGCCAATCAATTTGCAATCAATTTATCAAGTGGCTGATAAATGTGCAATTTCTAACTCAAATCATGTGACAAAATACAACAAACTCAGCCTAATACTCCTTAATTAAGGATGTTAAATTACTGGCATGCTTTCCTTGTCTGGTGTAGTCATTTGAATGGAGTGGAGAAACTAGCTTATCAAAGAACCAAAATAACAAATAACCTATGTGAATTCCTAAAAATGTATGAGTAACATTTTCATATTTTTCTTTTGTCTGTATTGTCAGAAATTCATTTTCATGAACAGAGCACACCCCATATCACTGGATTATTAGATTTCAATATGTAACAAAATCACTTAGCTAATTCCCTAATGAGTTATATGCATAATAGCTACTTAGATGACCTCCCTGACAGACCCAGATGGGGCATTAATAGCCAAGAGATTATCTCTTCTAGTCTTAAACAAAACAAAAGACAAATGTAGAATATGACCTGAAATATAAGGGAGCTGCATAATTTATCATTAAGAAGGAGCAGATAGAGAAATCCAAAGGGTATCCCAATCTGGATAAAGAGATATTAAAAGTGATAGAGACACTGTGGAAGAACTTCAATCTATCACTGTTCTAATTATTTTCTCATACCTAGAGATAACTGAGGGTTTTTGAGACACTGCAAAAGACCTAAAAACAAGCCTTACCATTTCTTCAGATTTTAGCCATCAGACAGCATAAAGTACAGATGATACAGACTCAAATGGGGGCCCAGGTTACTGCTGTAATCACCTGTCTCAGCCTCCTTACGGTGACTACTGAGCCTCTAATGACTCAGCTGAGGAACTGGAGAAAGCTGCACCATGGCTTTTCAGGTTGAAGCACCACTTTATGTTAAAATACTGTCCTGGTAACTACAATGCTTTGGGATCTGCACAAACATCTCAGATGTCTGACCCTGAAGGTGGAGAGAACAGGTGGAGACAATATTTTCAGAGTTGTACCAAGCCATGTTGTTCTTGCTTTAGAGCCAGAGCATAAGATGGAGTCCTCCCTTTTCGATGTCATTATGTGATACCATTCAGTGTGTACATGTGAATACAATGCCTGTTTGTTATCAAAAAAGAAGCATTACATTCTTATCATGATAATTCACATGTATTTACCTGCATTACTAATTTCTACTTCATTAAAAATTGAAGATTCTAATTACTGAGCTAGTCACATAGGTACTTATACAAATGATTGCAGGGGACACAACTATTCCTTGATAAAATATTAATCATAGCTGGCACATCATAGAAAACCAAAATCGATAGGAATTCATAATATTGATTATGCATAAGAGAGATGAAATCCCTCTTTATGATATGATGTAATAATGTTTAAATGGTAATTCTGTAGGGTTCAGTGATGTTAAAACTACTAGAATCAAGCACAGAAAATGCAGCAATTAGGCATCCTTATTAATGAAAATTACTGATTTCTGGCCCCAAAGAAAAGGCAGTAATATTTGTATTTCCATAAAGCTGAATGAGCCACGTAGCTCCTCCACATCTAATGTAGGGGAATTACCAAGTGCTTCTTCTGGCCTTTTCAAATCACCCACTTCACTTGATTATCTTTCCTCCATACCTTGAGGACATTCCCTGCTGTTAAAATTAGAAACTGAAGTGTTCTGAGAAGAGGAGCCAATGCCTTGCAATTGCATCTTGAAGGATTTTGTGTTTGCTTATTTTGTGAAATACAATTTAGTTATAAGCAATGCTTTGTGCACTTCAGTTAATGGCTTTTATGGGTCCTAAATGACCTCTCTGAGTCTTTCCTGGCTTGTCCTTGTAGTTCTAGGGGACACTACTACATATCAGGGGGGAAAAAGTGGTTCAGAAAATTATGCTGTTTCAGTTGATCTCTATTAACTTTCTGATGACATGAAAAAAGCCTAGTATTTTCCCCTCAGATCCTATTGACCTTTGTGTTGTCCAGGTAGACTAACACAGATCCCATAAAGGAGAGCATGGCTCCCATAAGCACCATGAACAGACTGGGCTGAATGGCTGCAATGACAAAGAGGTAAACATATACTGTGTCTCTGATGCCAGTTGCTTTTATTTCCATGAATCTGCTTAACGGGATTTTTCATGCATACAACTTATTTGTTCCATATTCCATCAGCTTGCAGCACTAAAGGTTTTTGCTACAATTTTGTCAGATATTATTTATATTTGCAGTAAAAGAGATAGAATCTTAATGAATGCTTTCATTGATAATAATGGACAACACAAGAGAACTAAGACAACTGCTGGCCTCACTTTTACTTATGTTTAGAAAGTATGCATGAGACACTACTAAAATAAACATATGGAAATCCAACTGTCCAAAGAAGTCATATTTCCAGGATAAGGGTTTTGAATGCCATGGAGTCAGCCCCAGTAACATGAAAACAAACCAATTAACAACCAGCTTCATTCCTTCATTCAAGAATTACCTTTATCATTCTCTTTGAAATTGGCAGTATTGATCTCAATATGGCAATGGCAGATGGCTGTTCTGGGTTACTCTCATACCTTGACCCTTTTCAGTCTGAAAGTGACCTGAAGGGGACCATTACTGCTGCAAGAAATTTCCTGTAAGTGGTATCACTACTCACACTGCAGCTGGCCAGCTCTTTCCTCTTTCCAGCACAAAGGAATCTACAATTGCAGGCCATGGCTCTTTCATACAAACCACAAATACTGAAATGGGAGAGGAGCAGGATAGAGTGGGCTTGTCAACATTATGAAAAAGTAATAATGAAGGCTTTGAGTCCTATTAATACGGTGTAAAAAAAAAACAACAAACAAAACAAACAAACAAAAAAAACCCAAAACCAAAAACCACCGAAACCAAACGCAAAATTATTCCCTTTCCAACAAATAATCCATGAAACATTGTTCCTCCACTGAGATATAAGAGATCCTAAAAGCTGAGGAAGAAAGGAAACCTATAAGTTTCATAACACTGAGTGGACTACAGTTCAAGAGCCTCTTGAAAGTTACAAAACCCAGTAGTACTGGAGAAACTACACACTATAATAGCTATATAATTTGTTGGATAGCCTTCTTGCCCTCAAAAATCTTCTGTCTTTTGAAAGCTGTTTGCTTTCAAAAAAGAACCCAAACACATTTGATATTCTTCCAGACAAGGGTGCCAAAGAACTTTGATCAAATGAATTAATCTTTACTCATTTTAGGCAAAGGAAAGACACCCACTTTGGTTGAAAGCCAGATGTCATAACTAGAAAGCCTATTTCGGGATCAGTTAGTACAATCTGAGGTGTTTAAGATTAAGTACAGGGACATGGTAAGTTTGCTTTTTTTTTAACTTCTCCCTCCTAGTTGCCATTTTAGTGTAATTACTGGAGGCAATATATGAAAAAAACAAAAGCATAAAATGATCTAAATGATTTGAATTAGATATAGGGAGCAGAGGAGGGGCAAGATCAAATTCCACCTACCTCATTGTGAGTGCAAAGGTTGTAACTTCACCTACACAGCACTGATGTTTCCTCTGCCCTCTCATCTTTGTGGTGGTGATGGAACCTGGCACATGGAATACCACTGCTCATCCTCTTCTTCTCAGTCAGGACCCACTGAGTACCTGGAGGCTTTTTCCTGTTTTTCTCAAAGGAAGTAGGTGAATACATTTATGAATAAATTTCCTCAGAACTGAAGGACACTAGTACCCAAGAGTATGCACAACACCTGCTTTAAAAGGCTCATTTAGAGAAAATTACAGCAAATTATTTAAAAAAGAAGCAGATGATTTAAATAGATGGGATTTTCTGTGCTTATTTTGTAGTTAGAATGGAAACATTAAAAATGAACATTCTCACAATAATCCTTTTTCTGTGTGAATACATTCAACAGCCAATCCCCAGAAAACAGAGTTACTTTTTTAATGCATCTCCAGACTCATCTGGAATGGTAATTAAGTTCTTAGAGACACCTAAAGGATACTTGCTCATCCTTAGGGTTATGCTCTCCCAGAAAGAAAAAAATCAAATTCAGAAAAATCCCCTTCAAAATATCTAGTGGTCACAATCTTGTGCCTTCCACGAAGAAAAATTTCCTAAGAAAATGTGAAAAATTAGGGTTGGAGTAGTTGTGTTTCTCATGATGGAAAAATCCCTACCCTGAAGCACTGCTTCAGCTGCATGAAACCTTCCCTGGGAACCACCAGGTAATAAACATTAATCTGCTGTGCATTCAGAATGAAACATGATCATCTGAAGCACAGAATTGTCTGTCCTAGTGTGTAAGTAGTAGCACATCCACAACTCCGTATGACATAAATTTTATTCTTTGATCTTTTACAGCTACTTCTCCCCAAACAGCAACACAGATTTTGGTCAACAGAGCACTGATCTGAATAAAGCCACTAGTCAGAGCTGTCTAACCAAACTCATCTCTCAATTATATCAATATTTGATCATATCCTCTTCTAACAGTGAAATGAATAAATTATCATGACATTTCTTCCTGGTGACCCTCCTTTTTTTTGAAAGTTACATTAAGTTTTTCCTTGGCTGGAGCACTACATTTGTTCCCCTGTTCTTTTTCTTCAAGAAAATCTGTTCTGTGGGCATCTTGTGTGATGCTCTTTAGTTCACATTGGAATTCTCATTTCTAGCAGAGATTATGAACTCGGAGGCAATCTTACACTTTTCCATAGCAGACATGTATGAAAGCACAGTTATTTGCAAGAATAGTGAATATCTTCTCTTTTCTGTGTTGACAATGCCTGTGGTAGCAGCTTGTATCCATCCTTATTTTACTGACATTTTACATCCCAAAACTAAAATGCTTCAACGACAAAATCAAAGCAAACATCAGTGGTGGCTTCTGCAAAGAAATGGAGTTTTTTGGTATGAAGAGTAGCATAACTACATCAGAGCTAAAGAACTGATGGAAAAGAGCAATTAGGGCTAAGGATTTTGGACATGCAGCAATGAAACATGATGGAACCTCATTTTATTTGCACTAGACAAAAGTCAGATACAATACCTTTTGTTCGACTGATTGAGTCACATGGAAATATACTTTGCAATTAAAATTGTTATTGTAAAATCATAAACATCTTCACAAACCTCCGGGAATACCTTTCAGGCACAAGGTCAGCTGTGTACTGTTTGTCCCTCACTTTAATGAAGGCAGTTCTGTGCTCTAAATAGTAGATCCCCAGAAGGAAGGAAATTTTTTTCTTGGAATTTCAATAGAATTGAAATAGATTGATCCACACTATTGGATACTTTATGTTGATCAAAACCAGCTGAATTGTAAACAGACATGAAGAACTGGGCATTTGGGGCATTTTTCTATGTTTGTATGTGTGAACATGTACAGAAGGCACATGTTCAAGGGAATCATGATTTAAAGCATTATGATCTGGAATCAGATTTAAAGCAAATCAGGTGCAAAGCATCCATTTACAGGAACTCACATTAATACGAGTTATGATAGTTACATGTACACATGTGTATTTCTAAGTCACAAAAATATCCACTTTTAGTAACACTTTTTAGCTAAAGAAGATTCATACTAAAAAGTTATTCTAAAATTGAGGCGCTTGAAAAATTAAACTATTTTATATATGCAAGTCACATATAGATAGACCACTACCTCCTATATGTAGAAAACCCCCTTTATTTCAGAAGTAGCTATTTATATCTGCATAATGCTCATCTAGAATAGGGATAGTAAAGTCTAGTGATGAAACCCTGCACCTGGAAACAGGACTCTAAAGTCAACGATGCAGGTGGGAAAACAGCTTTACCTGATACCTTCAGTCAGTGATTGAATTTCCTGGATTACCTCCACCGGAGAGGTTTTTAAATTCTCTCACAGTTACCCAAACAGTACTGAGGCTTATCTGTTGCAGGCTTTTACAAACCAGCAAACTAAAGAAGTGACTGTGCATACTTTCTTTGGTCTCCAATACTGCAGGTGGCAAGGAAGAAACTGATGTACAGACATCAAAGACCACCATAAAGTGAGCCAGAATTCAGGCTGGTGCACTGGACTTGGTGGAGCTGAGATCTGGAGCAATCAAAGCTGATGAAGAGCTTTTCCAGCTGCAAGGACACTGCTGGAATACTGACTTAAACTTTTCATGGCTGAAGCCGGGTTATACAGAGACAATGTAGAATTTTATCCCCACAAATATTAGCTACCCTAACACACAGTTCAGATGCATACCACAGTTATTACAAAAGAGAAGATAAGGTTTTAAGGGCACTTTATAACACTAGGATACATTATGTTGAAAAGAAATTTGAGTACTCAAGTCCCTGGCTCTTCCTGCACGCTGTGTCTTGGTGGACTGGATGCATCTGTCTGAAATACACTCTCAAGGAATTAGATATTGTTTTCCCCATGATGCTGCATTTGCATTTTTTCCTATTAATGGCCATGTATACATAAACTTATAGAATAAGAACCAAGAATTTTAATTATATATAACCACACTACATTTTGAACTTATACTGCATGCATAAAAGTCATGACTTTTGCTCACATGCAATCAAAATCTCATATCTCCCTATCCAGCAGCAGAGCAGCTTCTTTCAGCTTATGCATAATATATGTGTACTGTACCACCTTTCACATCTTTAGGAGGGCTACCAATAACAATTCTGTATTTTTCAGATTGAAAGGCTGTACTTGTTTAGGAATATGAGATGCCAGAACATGTATGAACAATGAAGAAACTGTTTCTATATGTAAAGCTTCATTCGTTTGCTCAAGTATGTATGACAGAACTGTTGTGACAGAGATGAAGACTTTAATTTTAATTTTTGAAGTAAAACTAAGCATTTCATTCCTGAAAACTGTGACTAAAGTTAAAGATGGATTTAAGCACTTTTCTAACAAACTTCATTATGTATTACACCAAAAAATGTCGATTCTGCTACATGAAAATTCAATGCCTTTGTTATTATACTGATCCTTCCATTTACTGACTACATCTTATAAAGAAATAGAGGCAGGAATCCATTTTTTTTATCATTAAATATATATCTCCAATCAGATCTTGCTTTCTCACCTCAAGGAAGAGGCCTGACAGGGTCAGAGGATGATCTACAAGAGCATGGTGTGAGCACAGTCAACATCCCAGGAAGTAGAGAAAGATAAGAGAAGACTGCAAAGGTCATAAGTATAAGAAAATAAATAAATCTAAGAATTATTACACTCTATTTCTCCTGAATTACCATAACAATGTCACTATATAACACACAAGTAGACAATAAATAATAATCCAGTTATTTATAACATTGTAAATATAAAGTCATTTTCTAACTGTACTATTAGTACTTCAGAAGAATACCGAGGAGATTGAGGACAAACTTTGGTTTATAGAGGTGCCCATCACTACATCTAGAGAATCAGTGTTATGGTAGATCAAGTAAAACAAGTTTCTGATTAAGAAACCTGAAAGTCTAAACCATGTGAATTATATCAGATCTGTTTTCCTGATCTCCTTTAGTTTGTCTCACCTAGAGTCTGCAAATGAACCAAACCTAAAATATGTGAACTTGAAAACAGAGGTGTCATTGATGAGAAGCAACAGCCATCTAGCTTCCACTAAAAAACAAAAACAAAAACAAAAACCCACACCGCACACAAAACAAAAAAAAAAAAACCAACCCAAAAACCAAAACGGAGGAAACACCCAATAGAAAAAAGTAGGAGTCAGGAATTATAATATAATTCTGAAATTTGGAAAATGAAAACACACACACACATACAAAGGAAGTCTGTTTCTGTAAAAACCCAGCCCAAATTCATGGGCCTCATGAAATTTCCTTTCAATTTTACAATTTGGTCTTAAACAGCTAAAGCTTTTAGACGTACCAGAAAAGAGGAGAAAAGATAAGCATCATCTCATTAATGACCCACACCAGGCACCCCTTGCTGTCTGCCTAAACAGAGATGATTTTCAAGAAACTGTAGGGGAAAGCTTAAACAAAACCAGGCTGTTGTTAAAAAATTATAAAATCTTTCATTTATTTTTAGACAGGTAGTATGTACCTTATAAAAAGAACCCAAGTTCTGTTTTTAAAACAATCTTTTATTTTAGGGATGTTCTACTATGAAGAGGAAGCAAGGCATTTGATTTTTACTGAAGCCAATGTCTGAGTTTTCACTCCCCCACTGTCAGCCGAATACAAGTGACAAAGTGAAGTGCAAGAAATTTTGATCAGAGTGGAAGTCCTGCCTTGAAACATGGAATTTGAGTTCTGTAGAGGCCATGGGTAATGTGTACAGCAGGAGAGAAGTGGATGCTTTCCAAGAATGTCACGTCCTGTAGAAGAAATCTCAAACCTGGTTACAGCAGCCATGAAACAACCTCGTTACTGCAGCCCAAGGAACTGGGAGTCCATTTCCCAGTAGCTATCAGAATATTTCATTATGTGTTGATATAACGCTGCTGGAAGGGAGAGGTTACTGAGTCTCCTGTTAGGAATTTGCACACTGGATGCATTCTGCCCCTCAGAGGGAGTGTTGAATAGCAGAGGCTTTCTGGCCTTTTTTTCTTTCCACTAGTCTCGTAAGTTTGAAAAGCTTATTCTGCTCAAATTCTCACATGCTACTTTTGTGAAACTTTATTTTTTTAGCAGCCTCCCCAAATGACACCACAAAAATTCTCTCCCCTCTAGCACTGTCTTGCTCTCTCTTCTGAATATTCCATATACAGTTAGTTTTCTGCAGCTTGGTTTCTCATGAGGCAAAAATCTATTAAAAAGAAAAAAGAACTGTTTTATCATGATTCTACATTTAAGGAACATTATTATTGAACACAAGAGCAAAACAGGAAGGAAACAACTATCTACATCACATTAATTTTAGACTTTTTTTCATATATCTAATTGAATATCTAATGCGTTCATACTGAATAGCAAGGCTCACTTCAGTCTTCTATTAGTTTCCATTACTACAAACCATGCTTGCAGGCCAGAAATTATGAACTACCTAAAGAGAGGATGTGGAAATTTAAAAGCACAAACAGGTTCCAGTGAATGGCCTCTGCTTACCAGTGAAACAAATTGATGCACTCTTTCAATACATTTCCCAGTGAATTAGAGGTTCTGAAAATTGCCTCTGGTGAGCGCTGCCCAGGTGAAGGTAGCTGGCAATACATTTTTTAGGATCAGTTTCTCCAGATGGGAAAGGATTATCTCAGGCACTAAATTGAAACTGACATATTTTCATACCAATTTGGGATGAATTTGAATACAACATTGCAGTTTTTGTCTTAGTATCAAAAAGTATAATTTCAGTTCTTCACTAGGGAAATACAGGAGAAGATATTAATGGTGAATTCTTCTTTTCTTACATCAGTCCACCAGATTGCTTAAAGAAAGAAAAGAGAGGTAACAGAATGAGCTGCTGGGATTGTCATTTTGTATGTGGTTCAGCTTGTTCCTACTTATTTTTTTTTTTCTTTCTTTAAATAACATATGAGCCATAGGCAATAATCAAGGTTTCTCTCTTATACACTCTTAATTTCTTCCCCACAGAGTAATGCTTTCTTACTTTCTAAACAGAGACCATGATTCATTAATTTCCAGGTCAGAGCATTAGAGAGAATGGCTCTGAAGAATTCCAGTTGCCTGTAGCACAGAGGCCAAGAAGAGAAACCTTGGCATCCAGCTACTGGTCCTTTCTGAAAGAGTATAGTAGAAAACAGTACACAAAATGTAAAAGGCAGTAAACCATTGGTTGCTGAAGGATGAGCATCCTATGAAAAAATGCATATTAATGAACCATTATTTATAAACCTTTTAAAAGGTTTAACTTTTCATATTTTTCATTGAATGTAGTGGTTTTTCCTAATGCTACTGATTGACTTCATGGTTGTCAAAGCACAGCACACTGTAACCATTACTGTCAAAATTACCTGAGACAAACCCCCCCTATTTCCATATCCAAAGATATTTTTCTATTCCAATATTTTTATTTGTCGTGGGATAAAATAAATGGCTTACACAGGCAAAACAGCTTTGTTGTGCACTCGTGGCAGCATTTTAGGGTCATAACCAACCCTGCAGGCAGCTGCTTGACTTTCACTGCAGTGCCTGTTTTAGCTTTGAATCTCTGTTGCAAAAGAAACCATCAATCCCATCTTGAAGTGTCAGCAGCAATTGCAGACAGCAACAGAGCTTTCCATATCTCATCCTTTTCTACTTCAAACATTGAGAAATATTTTTGAGAAATGCATCTACAAAGATCTGAGTATTTGGCTCTGTAGTTGAAATTTATCTTGAAAAAACCTTACTTAGAACAGAGGCTTCAGCCTCAGGAAAAAAAAAAAAAAACCCCAAACCATAAAAAACACCTCTCTGGCAGCTGGCAGGGCCCAGAGCCTGAAAAAAAAAAAATAAAAAAAAGGAAGAGAAATGCAGGAGATGACCAGTATGGTTTTCAGATTCGATTTCTATGTGACCAGTGAAAAATAGCTAATGGAAGAGGGCCTTGATTAGGTATCAGCAAAGAAATTCTCCACTGGTTTTGAGAAAAGATGGAGTTCTTATGTCAGTGCAATTCAAAGGGCCTCTGCAGAATGCTTTTTATTCTTCCTCATTTTCACTAGAACCATATAAATGTTCACATCCTTCAAAAGAACCTCAGGAATAGTTCTTCTTCTCACACATACAACCTATCATAGCAAATTATATGCTTACATACCATTTGCTTACAACCTATGATAGCAAATCAGTCTAGATGTTTCAATTACACTCAGTATCAAAGTACCTCAAAATGCTTTCTTGTTTTTAATGCACCAGAGGATTTTGGGGAGGTTGCAACAACATCTGAAATTCTAACCATATATTTTCAAACACAGTACATATCATTGTTGGCAGCAAAACACAAGAAGTAAGTGATTCTGAGTCACCTTCTCATTAAACCTGAATATGTTTCAAATTTTTGCTTGACCTTGGTCTGTCTGAATTTTATAATGAGGAAAATTACTCTATATCCACTTTCCTAATAACTATGAATAGCCAAGGAATGAGACAAAAGCCATGGTTAATCTCTGTTAAGTTCAGACTACTGAAAAGCTCACAGTATCTTTTCAACATGGAAGAAATTTACACTGCAGGTAACAGTGGCAGTAAGGTTCTTCTAGCTGGCTTTTTTGTGTTTGTCTTTTTTTATGGCTTTGATAACAGAAATAAAATTTTAAAATCTACTAGAGAATTTGGACAGCCATGGTTTAAAACAACAATTAAATGAGATGGCATATTTATGAGGCTCTGAGTGCCATCTTGTTGAATGTAAGTGAACATTAGCATTCATACATACACAAAACCTATAGAGGATAACATTAGACTTTCAAATAATGCAGTGAATTTTATATCTAATGTCAAGCTTGAATGGGTATTTCTTTCAACTGTCTCAATTGCATTAATAATGCGAGTTGCAATCTGAATGTTTTTTTTGTTAGAACAAGATTATATTGTTTATATAAAAGTAAGTATTTGAAACCTCTGTATCCAAAAGCTCAATGACCATCCATATATACTTAGCATGGTGTAAATGTTCTCAGTTATTTAAGAATATTTGCTTGCATAGTTGTATGATAACTCTTTAACATAAGGAAGTCTGTTATATTGCATTTAAACTATCCTTATAGCATCAAACCCTGTTTTTTAAAGCCCAAGATAGCTTCACAGCAAAACTTTCATTCCTTCTCCACAGAAAACAAAAATCTATGAAACACTGACTTTCAAATGCTTTGCTTAATAGTGGAATGCCAATTAAATTAATCCAAAGAGAAAACAGAAAGTCCATCCCTTAAGGTACAAGTCAGTTTTATGTAACAAAAAATGAATTAAATAATTTCAGCTGCATCTTCTGATGTTCTGGTGCAATCCTCTACCCCTACTTTCTTAATGTTTCAGGTGTTCCTAACTACAGAGCTGCTAACATTGTAAGATTTTTTCATATTTTACTTCAGAGTTCCATGAAAGAGTTTGCCTTGTGCTGTTTTTTTCTGGGGTAGAGTTAATTTTCTTCACAGTGGCTAGTCTGGGATGATCACTCTGAACTTTTCTTCTTGAACCTTGTTAGTGTAGTAACTGTGAATTTGCATAAGTGTGAGTGCTGAAGGCATATTCTTGGAGCCTAACACAAACAAGCCTCAGTAATTCACTAAAAGTCAGGGCAACCAGTCCTAAAGCAAGCCTGTTTAGGCTAGCCTGGGGATCTTAGCCATGCACATCGCTGCTCAGAGCTAACACATCATGAGGCCACCAACTCATTTCATACAAGTGTTGGACTTCAGGTGATGGCAGTGATTCTGAGTCACCTTCTCATTAAACCTGAATTTAAAAGCTGCAAAAGGTGGGGGTTGCAATGAAAATCTATTTTGCAGCATAAAATTTTACATGTTTATCATTTGCAGAACTGGAGAGAGGCTCAACCAATTCTAGAAGGGTCATGGGTAGAGTCCAGTTATCAGTGTGTTTGAGCAGGATTAGAAGCAAACTGAAAAAACATCAGTCAAAAAATGAAAGTCTTTAATAGTACTTTCCAGCCTGAAAATGTGGTCTGAAAAACTGTAGGTCAGAAATGTGTGAATGCAATTATATATTACAGAAAAGACCATGTCATGTTGTAAACTGAAGGCTTACTGCTCTTATCTCTGCAGACATCATGCAGTTACCATAACAGTTCTGAAATTTTGCCAAAATTTATCTCTAATATAATACAATCTGCCCATTGAACCAAGTCAGATTTTAACACAAGATCAGGACCAAACCAAATATTTTGTCTTGAGGATCACAATTTACACCACAAGCTCTCATGCCATATCTCTGAGGGTAATAGTAAGATGTCTATAGGGATCTTAATTTAAATTTTTTAAATTTATTTTTTTCTTTAAGAGTCTAAAACCAACAACAGCAGAAGGAAGGAGCACTACCTATCATTAGATAAAAATAGACATCTTTTATTAGCAGAAGAAACATACAAGGAATATATTAGAATTCATTTGACTAGATGTTCCATGGAAAATTTCTGTCAAAATCTACATGGATACTAGTTGCAAACTCAGATATGCCTGCACATTTTTAAAATATTTGCATGCACCAAACCCAGAGTCAGGGGACAACAACAAAAAAAGGACTTCTGTCAGAGGAATGGGATAGGGATTACATTGTAAGGACTTTTATTCCTTTCCTTACCATAGATTCAGATGTATCAAACCTGACTTAATATGCATGGATCTCACCTAGTTGTTTCCATCTCTCATTTCATTGCAGCAGCATCCTTGGTCCCCGTATTCTTTTCACAGCAGAGCAGTCTCTATCTCCCCTAAGTCCCAACAGGGTAGAGAAAGTGAGCCAAAGGACCACAGATCCATCAGCCAGATGACTCTGGTGCACAGGGACTCCGGACAGGAGGGGGCTGTGACACTGTGCTGCAACCAGCTGTGTAATGTTTTCCACAGGGGCAGGTGCTCAAGGAGGCTCTGATGGACCTGCAGCTGACATGGCATGTGCAGTGAATATGAGGCCACATCTTCAATGACACAGCCTGCAACACCACTAGACACAACAGAATATTTTTTTCATTACAGAGTCCAACACATGGGAGAAACATTAAGATACTGAACGATTTATAGATTTTGTCTTTTCCTGCCTAGGCAGCTCTCTCAGTTTAAACAAACAAACAAACAAACAAACAGGCAGGCAGGCAGACAAACAACAACAACCCCCCCAAACCTTAAAAGGCTTCTTAGCACTTTAAAAATCTACTTAATAAATAAAATTTATTAGTATTCTGTACTTATAACTTTTAATGAAAGGCAATAACCTCTGAAATCTCTGCAGTGCTTGGTTCCTATTATTAAAAAAAATAAAAATTAAGGACTGTATTAGAATGAAACAAGAACTGATCCTGAGTTTTTGAATCAGTTGGAAAATAGTTCTGTGAAAGTCAGACAATACTTCCACAAGGACTGAACCTGTTGCACATTTCATACAAATCCAGGTAAACAGTGGTAACACTGTTAGCCCACAGGTAATTCCACTCATTGTGCAAGACCCTTCTAATATTACCAATAATACCACTTTATTCATTACATTTAATGTCATATATAGGAGGAATAATAAACTGCATGATGTACATAAAAAAGATTTTAAAAATGCAAATCTAGGAGATTCCAAGTTGCTACTAATGGCAGCTCTAATTTTATGAACTTATATAAATATATTACCCTAACAAGATGTCAGTGATACAAGACAGGATGACACTGTGGCATTGTGCTAACACAGACTAGCACACTCATGCTCATACACACTTTCTTAAAGCTTACATTTGCCAGAGAGATGCAAATCTCTCCACCACATTGCTTCAAAGCAGTCGCCTCTCCTGCCTCCACCACTACAAGCCTACCAATCTATATGACATGGGAAAATGAAACACACAGTTCAGATACTGCTCAGATAACATTGCCCTCATCAGAAAAATGTTGGAAAAACCATGATGCACTTAAAAAGCAAGAGAGAAACTTTATGTCCTAGCACTGTGAAGCATAAAAGACACAGGGAGCAAAAAGAGCTAGAACGTGCCATTCAGGAAACCACTCCAAATTTCCTCAGGATGGCAGCATGGGAGGAATAACCCTTTTTATCCTATGCTAGTGATAGCAACAGGAAGGATGTGTATTCGACCTTCCTGCATGACAGGGAAGGTTTAGAGTGACTATGGGGAAAAATTTCTTCACCAAAAGGGTTGACAAGCACTGGAACAGGATGCCCAGGGAAGTGGCTGAATCAGTGTCCTTGGGGATACTTAAAAGACCCATAGATATGGTGCTGAGGGACATGGTTTAGTGGTGGACGTGGCAGTGCTGGGTTAATGGATGGGCTCAATGATCTCAGAGGTCTTTTCCAACTTCAGTGATTCTATGATTGTAGAGTGTCTGTAGGTAGCAGCTTTTCACAGCACGACCCAACAAAACCTGTTACCGCTTTCAAGTCCTTTGAAGAGGAAGAAAGATAAGTTTGTGTGATGCAGCATCTGATCCTGAGTTTTTGAATCAGTTGGAAAAAGTTCTGTGAAAGTCAGACAATACTTCCACAAGGACTGAGCCTGTTGCTCATTTCATACAAATCCAGGTAAACAGTGGTAACACTGTCAGCCCACAGGTAATTCCACTCATTGTGCAAGAACCTTCTAAATAATAATAACAACAGCAATAATATCAATAATAATTATGGTTTGGTAATTAAATACCATGTACGTTCTGTTTCTGAAAAAGTGTAAGAACCCTAATTTGGAAAGCTTTACCTCAGTATCCATTTGTGTGTTATAATGACAACAGTGTTAAAAATTGTAGTAAGACCACATCAATAAAACAACCTAAGTAACAAGGTAGTGGTTCAACAACTTCCAACATAAGCAGCCACTGAAATAGTAGACATTAAAATTAAATTACATATTATCCAAATGTATTGAAATTAAATGTTATTCAAATAAAACTAATTACATATATTAAAAAAAAATGAAATTGTCAACTATTTGGAAAAGATTATCATTGACAGTGTATAAAGCAATGCTTTGTTAACTCTGCCAACTGTGAACAATGTTTGTACAATACTAGTGAAATTTTAACACATTATTGACTTAAAGAAAAGTTGAAAAGTTTTTATTTCAGATCTTCAGATTCAAGTAATTTTCTAAAGGCTTTCTCTGCTAAAGTGTTCAGTGAATTCTCTCTATTTTTTTTTAATAAAAAAGAGACTCCCTTAATAACAGAAAAAGATATTTTTATTTTGAGGTTGCATTTCTTACATGTAAGAGGTAGATCAGAGCAAGAGTGTCTCAGATATTGCTTGCTATTTCATCTCTTTCTGTTCTATACACTCCAGTCCAATTCTAATGTCCTTTTCAGATTAGTTAGGGATCACAAATACATTATTTGATATTTTTCTTCAATTGTCTGTTATTTGCAACACTCTGGGAACTCTCAAAATGCCCCTGAAACACCATGCTAAGGACTTGTTTAGGAAGATCCTTTTTACTTAAGAACTGAGACATGACTTTCTATTTGAGGAAGTGTACTGTGCTGTGAATGGGTCTCTGGGAAATCAGAAGTCATGGTCTGAAGCAGTATGATTTCAGCTGCTGCTGTCTTTATTCATACTGTGCAAATTCCTCTCTTGTGCTTGTATGTTTCTTTCAACAGAGTTTATGAATCCTAGAATAACTGAAGCAGCCATAAACACTACTGATATTTATTGCCTAATGGCATCAAAAAACACAGGGTTTTGGTGCTGACAACCATGCCTCCATCTACCAAATAATGTAAAATACACTAAAAGCAAGAAACTTCCCATAGCAGAAAAGCTAGCAAATACAAAATAAATAATATTTTTCTTTGACATAGAAAAAACTCTGTTGTTTTCTTCTCATTTGCTCTATATTTGATATGTTTACACTTTCTCTTCCTTCTTTCCATCTGAGAAATATAAGCAACTCTTCTGATGCACAAAGAAAGAAAACAAACAATATTCCCAAGTCTCATGACAAAGCCTTCCAAATTATCTTTTATCCTGCAAAATTTTGTTTGTAGCTGATAGAGGGACCTCAGAACCTGAGCAGAATGAAGCGTTTTATCTTGTCAGGGAAACTAATATATTCTCCAACCTTACTGATATTAAGACAAGCCCTAGAAGTTTAAAATAATTTAACCATGTCTCTAATTTTTGTTTTAGTCCTACTACAAAATTAAAGAAATTGCTAGCATATTTTTAAACTATTATTTACACAGAGTTTCAAGCTCAGTTTTCAAGATGATAAGCAATTGAGAAGTGATAACCAATCCTTGGCGTGCTTTGCCTCTCATCTTTGCTCTCCAATAGAGAAAAGACACTCTTTGTAATGAGTTTTTTCCCTCCTACCAGCCCTCAGTGGTATCCAGGGAAAACACTAAATTAAAGGTTGTTCCTGTGAATTACTGAGCACTTCCAACCTGGCTGAGGCAAAAGAGATTTATGCTATGAAACCATGGCTCCTTGCAGCTTGTCTTTACTGTATATATTGTCTGACACAATAAGATATGTCTCTCAAGCTTTCTTTCTCTGTTATGTAGCCTATAAAGGTCAGAAAAGCTAAATCCAAATGTAATGGCATGGAGAAATGTCTCTATTGCTGAGTGACTACTAGCTGACTATAATAGCATCAGTTTAATAACACAAAATAAAATTACTCAGCCCATATAGCCAGCCTACTCTGTTTCAACATGAAGCAAAGAAATAAGCTTCAAATTAGATTCTGTTTACTCTATGAGATAAACTAGTTTCATTTTGGATTGAGGTAAAGCAGTCAGCCTTTTTTTGTGTCCTGCCTTTAAACTCTAGAAGGAAAATGTTTGGGTCCGATGTAATTCTAATAAAAAACCCCTTCTCTGTCAAACCAATTATTTAATCCTGACATGAACTGTGTCATTGTGTGATATCACAAGGCATAAGCATAGAAATTAAACTATGAGATTACTCAGGGCTTAGTATATAGTAAATACGCACTCCCCTGGAATTTATTTTGAGAAGGACTTTTGTCTTTCCCAAGAAGTCTGAGAGACTATTTTTTCTTTTTTTTTTAATAGCATAAAGTTAGAATAATATTGCTTAAGCCAGAAGAGACAACACAAGTGGGTAAGACCCAGGAGAGGGCCTTGACACTGGCTTCCCCCATGCTGTGTGTCTTACAGTGTCAGCCATAAAATCATTCACAGAATGTCTTGCTTTGGAAGGGACTGAAAGATACAGTTTTGACACCCTCACTGTGAACAAATACACCTTTCATTGATATTGTTGCTTGGAGCTCCACCCAGCCTGGACTCAAGAACTTCCAGGGATGGGGCAGCCACATCTTCTGTGGGCAACCAGGTCCAGCACTCCACCACAGTAGAGAATTTTTTTTCTAATATGTAATCTAAACCTACTCACTTTCAGTTTGAAGCCATTCCTCCTTGCCCTGTCACTACATACTCTTGCAAAAGTCCCTCTCCATTTTTCTGTGGACTCTCTTCTCTTTTCCAGGCTGAACAATTCCAATTCTCTCAGCGCTTTCCCATAAGAGAGGTTCTCCATCACACTAATCAACTTGGTGACCTCCTCTGGACCCCAGAGCTGGAGGCAGCCCTGCAGGTGGGTCTCACCAGAGCAGAGCAGAGGGGCAGAATCCCCTCCCTCCACCTGCTGCCCACCCTGCTTGGGATGCAGCCCAGGACACCCTTGGCTCTGTGGGCTGTGAGTGCACATGGAGGGCTCATGTCCAGCCTCTCACCCACCAGCTCCCCCCAGCCCTTCCCAGCAGAGCTGCTCTCGATCTGTTCATCCCTCAGCCTGTGTTGATATCGGGGATTGCCCTGACCCAGGTGCAGCACCTTGGTCTTGTTAAACCTCATGGCATTCCCATGGGTCCGTTTCCTGAGCTTGTCCAGGTCCTTCTGGATGGCATCCCATCATTCAGGTTTGACAACAGCACCACTCAGCTTGGAATCATCTGCAAATTTGCATACTTGGTGAAGTTGTAGGTCAACATGTTGGAATGGCAACATGCACTTTCCTCACATATGAATGATGATACAAGGTCCAATGATATCAGAATTCAACCTCAGCTTTATCATAGGCTATGTCACATGAACTGATTTCTTGTTTAAAGAACCTGAAATCTGTTAGCTGAAAGGTACTAGAAGGTTCATAAATTATGTCCTGAAGCTGTTTGAGATGTCTTAGTTAATCTCAGATGTGCTAATTAAAATAGAAGAGGTTCATAAGATATTTCAAAAGGACTTGGTATCTTGGGCACAGCTGCATATCTTAGGGTTGAATTTTACCATGTCTGTAGAAAATCTATCTCACTCACAAGCAACACAGGTCTCTCCATGTAATCCAAAATCAGAAGTTCATCTGTATTGGGGGTGCAGGGAGGGAAATTTTCTTTTTACCAAATTTTACAAAATGGTTACGAAATTTACCAAAATCTTTTACTCCTTCTGCTAGAAACAATTTTCAGTATCAATATGAAAACAGAGTGTGGGGTGTTAAACTCACAAAGATGTTTTAGTAGCACACAAAAGACCTTTCCCTCTTTTGTTGCCTGCTACTGCTCACAGTCTACATGCACATCTGATTTAATGGTACTGTAAAGGTTGAATAGTTACATGCTTCACAAATAACACATTAAGCTGCAGTTCTGGGAGGGAAATAGCCTAAAATAAACAATCCCTTTTTGAATAAATCTTTAACCCCTACAGTAAAAGAAGTATAAAATGGAGACAAAGATAGATTTTGTGTCCTAAAAATATATGCACCATGTTAAATACTTAGAATAGGAATTGTATCACAAAGCCAACCAAATTATAGCACCTACTTTGCTTTTGCTGAATGTCTTTAGTTATGATGTATTCATGCTCTCAAGGAAGAAATAACAATAACACACCATGCTGAGGATGCCATAAGTGGAAATAGCTCTTCAGACACAAGTGAAATAATATTACAGAATTTTGAATTTTCCTCATAAATTGAGTAGTAGTGTTCTGATGTTTGGGTTTTTCTTGGGGTGGGGGGAGTTTCTGGCATTTTATTGTGGGGGAGTTTTTTGTTGGTTGGCTGGTGGGTTTTTAATTTTTTTTTTGTTTTTTTTTTTTCTGCACAGAGAAATGTTACTTGGTGCCTCTTCTTTTATTAACAGTTTGTGAAGACTATCAGAAGTGATTTTTTTTTATTATTTTTACATTTTATAGTTGTGCTGGTTTAAAGTTAAACCGGCAGGAGAAATGGACCTACCACAAGAGAGATTATAAGTCAGAGTTACAATTTA
>JAWMRC010000089.1:13975169-13995143 GCA_035584755.1 Thripadectes ignobilis
TACTTGGTGCCTCTTCTTTTATTAACAGTTTGTGAAGACTATCAGAAGTGATTTTTTTTTATTATTTTTACATTTTACAGTGACCTAGCTAATTGCCTGGCGTAGCTGCCTGCAGAATGGGGGGACATGATGAAAGCCATTGTCAAAACATCTTTACAAGGGTAGGAAAAGCAAAACCCTGGAAAACTAGGTTTGTTTCCTGGGCACAAAGTCATGGAACTGCAGACATCTGACAAGAGTTATCATGCTCTTTATTGCATCTAATTGATACTTTTGACAGTATAAAAGGGTTTTCAGAAACCAGTATCGGCTTTTCAGTCTCTTTTCTACTGTTGAAGAACAGAAGCCTGAATTTGAACGAGCAGACTGAGAAGCCACAAAAACATAGCTGCTGTTATTATCCATACCTTAACTAGTCACTTAGCTTGACACAGTCTCACTTCTGATTTTATTTGGTCTGGCTCACACTGGATAAGTTCCAGTGTGTACCCACATCTGATTGACAGTGGCAACAGTGATACCAATGGTAGGAACAAAGTTTTCCTCTATAATTTATAATTGTACAGCAACTTTGACCAAATGATTTTTCTTTTTAGACTACTGCACAGATGCCACAGCTTCTTTTTCTTGTAGATATATGTTTGGGTTTATTTCAGTAGAAAATAAGAATCACATAATTCAAAACCAGGAAGGACACTGGATTGTACTTCTAGTCTGGTCTTCCACATATTACACTTGTATGAGCAGCATGCCCAAACTTTGACAGCATACCCAAAAAATTACCTGCATTTTAGTCCTCAGTAAAAATAAATCTGGAGCGTATTCCAGGATGAGGACAGAAGAAACCAAGAAGCCACAGTACGAGAACAGGAAGAACCAAGATGCCTCTCTAAAAGCAGAGACCTGATTAGGTAACAATGGCTGAGAGAACCTCAGCAGGAAAACTAAATCTACTGTGGTGTGGAGGCAAAAAAGAAGACTTCAAGTCCCTGTGAGTCACCAGGCAGCAAACCCCAGACTTTCCTAAACCATGCTAGGAGCCTTCCTAGTTCAATATTCTCTTTCCACAGACAATAATTTTCAATACTTCAAAATATTTAAATTATCTAATGATGCAGCAATGGAGCAGCCAGATTCTTGCTGCTTGAAAAGTACATCAAGGAGCTGCAATATAAAAGAGACAACAAACAGAAGTGTGTTCAAACTGTTTGCGTTGTTCCAGTCTGGCTGCCCGACCGGAATGAGACTTTTCACCTGCTCACTTACAGATAGGTACTGTCTGTAAAATCCATTTGGCTCTCAGACAGCCACAGAGGGTGAAAAGACCAGAGACAGTCATGGCCTCTTTCTGCTGAATGAGGGTCTACCCTAGAATCATTCTAGAGCACAAACATCACCTGTAACATAATCAAGGTATTATGATTTAAATTATCTAAAAAACCCAACAACTGCCCACCAGATTCCAGTCAGTCATGCTGCTCCTTGCAGCAGAAAATATAGCTGGTCATTGCTAGCAATAGAAATTTCCCCACTTGGTTTTGTACCCAACCCAAGGACCAAACTCCATTTACATGTCTACTCAATTATATACATTTTTAAAATTTATTTTTACCAAGTCCTGAACAGTTGGAGGACTAGACACTTTACCAATAACTTGCAATTTCCCAGCTGCATCCACAAAGACAGGTGTGCTCAGATGCCTTACTCTCTCAATCTCTCTCTCTCTCTCTCTCCCTGTATATATATATATATATATGCACATCTCTTTTAAGAGGAAGGCACTGCTACCGAACTTTGTATTATGTAAATACACACATTATATATATGGGCGTATGTGTATATGCATTTCTCTCTATATATTTCTATTGTATTCATATAATGGAAAGTTCTGTAGCAGTGACTTCCTCCTGAAGTTAAAAGGCTTACTCTTTCCTGTCTGACATTTATTTTATCTTTTTCAAAGCAAGGTATATCTTTTATCTTCCAATATAACATTTTCTTAACAAGGGTTGAGGTCTCTAGACTCTAATTAATACTTGACATTTTTTATTAAGAGATTGTGATGTACAGGGAAGGTTACTGAGCAACACTACCACCTTGAGAGAATTCCTATATTGGATATGATTGTATATGAAGATGCTAGTAGTGGTTGCTTTAGAAATATGTGAAAAAATAAAACATAGAAATTCTGGTTGTTCCTTTGGGGAGAAACTTAATTTCAAAGCTTGTGTGATGACATAAGGCACAAAGTTGAAAGGGTAGTTATTGTCATCATCTAAGAAGATTAAAGAAACTTACTACTTCACAGAAAGACACTACTGCTTAGAGTGCCATAGCTCATACAAAATTGAATTTTTAAGGAAAACATTGTTAACAAGGGTATGAAATTTCTGACAATCATTCAGGACATTCAAACAGCATACAGCTTTCTAAAATCATATCACTGGAAGGGCAGAGAGAAAGTAATATAATGATGTATTTTTCACCTTTAATTTCTATTGTATGAAAATATATCTGTTTCTGTAATGAATGCAATGGCTTGCCACACATGGAAGTCATTTTACAGCATAGATATTTATTCCATGCTTCAATGAATGCACCTTCCCTGAATACACATTTTCTACAAGTCATTTTCAACTGAAAACCTTCAAAATTTCTCTGATTCTTGGAAATCTCCAAGGGTTCTTAGTAACTTCATCAAAGGCAAATCTATTCCCAGATTAAAAAACATTTTGTGGGGGCATTTTTTTGCCTTTGCCTTCAGAATTGCTCAGACTGAGACAGGTTTTCAAAATTTTTCCACAGGGCAGTTTCCCCCTGGATGGGGTTTTCATTCTCTTTCAAGCTCTAAGCAGTGAATATTCCTCTGTACAATCTCTTCAAGCAAATCACAAAAGCAAGGCACTAAGATTTCCTGGATGAGCACAGATTAGTCTGTTGCATGGTATTTTGTTTATGCTTAAACCCAATAATAATTTAAACATAATACATCAATTCCCCAAATATTTAGCTTATGAAAGCAATAACAAAATTTTGTTCCTTTCTAGGTTTGAACCTCATAGGTGTATTCTACAGAAATCCTGAAATAATGAACCTATTTATTATGAAAGAAGAATTAATTTTTCCTGCAGTTTTTGTCAAGGTGAGTAGACCATACATTAATGACAAAATAAAGATGTTTCCATTAATTTACATATCTGAGTAAAAAATAAAGCAGTCTGTGGAAAGTGAAGACATTGCTAGATATATTTTCATCTGCAGCTGGATTTCTTGGTTAGGGTTAATACTACAAGAAATCTTCACGTGAGGGTAGCAAAAGTTGAAAACACAATGAATGGAAGCCCTCGACTGTAGCACTTATACTGAAATTTTGATAAGCCATGCTTTTGTTCCCAGTAGAGAACCTTTCTCGTAGTTCAGGCCTTTTGAGCAACTGAGGCCTCAAGGTACATTCCTCTAGTATTGATTCAACTGCACTAATTGTGCTGATGGCAATGTTGCCTACATCAGTTTGGGGTCTTCCTTGTCTTTCATTTGGGATGCTTGAAAATGCCTCCTGGTGCTGCTGTTTGACGTACCTTTTCTGAAGCTGAGTTCTTCTTTTGTCTCCTCAAATGGACTACTGCTGAGCAAACAGACAGCACTTTCTCTCTCTCACTTGCTTTCATGTGTGACAGGAAAGCAGTCATCCAAGATGACAGATTTAGTTTTATCATCTGCTGAGTGACAATATCAGATTTATAATTAACTTTTTTTTTTTTTTCCCCACAGGGAAAGAAATAATCTGACATCTTCTTTTTCCTTATAGGGCAAAAGCAATTAGCTTTCTTATAAAATTAGAAAAGGAAAAGAAAATGTTTTTCTCTTCAATAAGGATGAAGTCAAAGCAAGTAGGCAGTGGGTAATGCAGCTTGAGTGGTCGTGCATTTTGCTGAATATTTTAAGAATGTCTTCCCCTGTTTTCAGTGTAGCAGGAAAAACTGAAAGGGTAACTTTCTTCAATAACAAATATCTTTAAAGGTGAAAAAGGCACAAGTAGTACCACACACATATTTGTAAAGACATCCATACTTTCCATCTACAAAGAAGTGTCCTCTAGACTTCCTTGATTTAATATCTGACCTCTGTTTCAAATTCTATTTCTGCTCTTTGTCCATTCATTTAGTCTTCCTATCTGTTATTTAGTTAATTATAGTTTGAGGGTTTGTGTATTGCTGGATAACTGAATAGCTGTTGAAACTTTTCAAAGCACAGCACTCAGCTGAGGAACACAACTTGCTTAAAACAATTTGTGGACAAAACAAAAATACCTGTGAGTTAAAGCAGAAAAAAAGAATATACAAACACTTGAACAGATGAGACACAGGTCAGGAGTGTTAAACTTTGACATTTTGTAGTAGTGATAGATTCTTCTAGGATGATGTGGTGATGTGGAAATAATAGTGAGACAGTTGGTTCCTAAGTGTCAACATCAGCTCAGATCCATTTAAGAAGCTGTGCAAAGAAGGATAATCACCTTCAATGTGGTGCTGTATTCATACTTTTACCATACATCATGCTAATGGAGATGCATATTTCACAGGTTTTCTGTGGGGTATTGTCCCCAGTACATATAGAAAAAAAAAAAAATAGGCAGTATGTGCTCAAAAATATCCTGGAGATGTCCTGAATGGCCTCTGGTGATTAAGAACCATCCTTCATCTACCTTGATTCATTACTTCAATCAGATTACCTGTGAAGCAACACCTTACCCACAGTCCATATAAAACCATCACAACCTTGCCCCTTTAGGCAGAAATGAATATATTTGAAGAGGATTCAGGCAAATATTCAAGCGTTTTACCAAAATTCAAAGGAAGCTATGAAATATTTGCAATTTGCATATCACTGGTAACTGATTTTTATTTTATAACCCCCATATCCACCCCTTGTTTCAAAGCTGCAGATGCTTCTCATTTAGCTCAAAACATTTTGTATGACATTTTCTAGATGACATGCCAAACAGAGAATCAAGGCCTACAGAAGGTACTCATAAAAGCATATTTCCCTCTGAGATTGAAAGTAGCAATTTACATTTCACATAAACTGAAAATATGTCCAAGGTCAAAAGAGACTTCTTACACTCCATACAGTTCAGGCAGTCTGAAGCAAAGAATGTTGGAGGCTAAGAGGAAGAGAGAATGACACAATGTCAATTACAGAGACAACAACAGAAATTAGAAAATACTTCAGAATTTGCTTTATCCCAGCAATAGCAATGTACCTGAGAATGTTTGAAGACAAAATCAGAAAGCTTTGGCATTTGTTCAGAACTAGCAGTTTCATTAGACAAGAATTTATTTCTTTATAAATTAAAGTGAGGAGTTCTTGCTCTCTTATAAATGGTCATTTGTGAAAAGGCCTAATTTGTGCTTTACATAAGACATGGCATCCATGTAGTACAACTGTCAAAGTATTCTTCAGGGGAGACAAGGTCTGTTATAACTGATCCACACCTGGAAAAGGAAACTATGAGGATGAAAATTTTGGCTTGCATTTCAGACGTTAAATCGAGTCTTATTCAGCCAGAACTCCTGCACCTCCTGCTCAGAATGCTTGTAGTTGCTCTGCCTTTACTACTGGGTTTGCTGACTTCAGGCTGAAAATTACTGTGTTGTTTTTCAAACCCAGCTCTTTACATTTGGTCTCAGGGCAGAGAAATGGTCCAACCCCTTCCACAGTCCCTAGCAGACAAGGACACAGTTCCTGATTCCATTGATCTCTTTCTTTAGGATCCCACCCAAGACATTTAGTAGAAGGCAGAAGTGAGGCTGAACCACAGCATTCTGTCCTGGCTATGATTTGAGATTGAATTTCACCATGAGTTCCCAAAATGTTATATTCATCCAGACTGGATATCAGCCTCATGAATTAGAAAATGAAAAAGAGAAGAAAAGGAAACAAACAAAAGCCCCCCAAAACAAAGGAAAAAACCAAAACCTCCAAAAAATCACTGTAATATAGTCATCTCAGTCATGGAGTTGATATCTTCCTTCCTGTCCTGAAAGGAAAAATGCTCTTCAGAAGGTCAAAAAGCACTGATGAAGCTGCCAGTGGCCACTGTGGTGGCACTCTCAGCTTTTGAAAGTTATGTTCCTTGAAACACAAATACAAGTGTGTCATGTGTAGAGGAAATAGCCAGTGACACAATTGACTGCTATTCACTATTTTCTTCCTTCTTTTTTCTCCAAGTGCAAACACAGTTTGATAGATAGATAGATAGATAGATAGATAGATAGATAGATAGATAGATAGATAGATAGATAGATAGATAGATAGATAGACGGATGGACGGATAGACAGGTTGCATGAGTAGATGTACTCATCACATGATCTTATCCATACAGACAAGTTCTTCCTTGCTTCAGAAAGGAGGCACAATTTATTTAATCAGAACAATTTTGAAGTCAGACAAGGCTCTATTAAACCAGTGTACTCTGGCTTCTTCAGACACCTTCTTACAAACTGTTGCCCTTGAAGACATTTAAAAAAAGAAAAAAAAACAAACCACAAACTAGCACAAAATCTTTCAAAGTCAGGTACTATCTGCGCTGTTTCTACATTTGTCTTTCTTAGTAGAGATGATAGCAATGATTTCTGTGCCTTGTAAGGAAGATGTTATCACAAAGCCATGAATATGTGGAACACTTTTGTAGAAGAGAAAATTAGGCTTAGAGCATGAAGGTGGTAAGCATTACCATTGCTCCTATCAAATCCTAGGTCATTATTGATCATTTTAAAATACATCATCATAAACAATACTCTAATCATTACAAATCCATGCCCTCACAGCTTCATGGAATAGTGAGAGCAAAACCTCCTTTGTTGATTTGAACTGTCATAATATTAATTTTCAAAACAAACCAGAAAAAAAATTCCAACCCAATAACACTAAGGACTTTATGTTATTAACTCCATGTACTGATTTTTCTTTGAAACTATGATCTTTCAAATGTGGATATTAGAAGAGAGTTCAAGAGGTCAGCGAAAATCTTTGACCTGCTTTAACCTGCTTGGCAGGTTAGGCAGGTTCTTTCATACAAATAAGCTTTGTCAGAAGCCACCTTTTTATCACTCTTTCTTGTTTCAAAACAAGTCTCAGCTTCTGCATCTACAGTTTCTTTCTGCTTTTCATACTCTAACCTGCCACCACTCAACTTTCTTTCTTTGCCTTCTCTTTGTTATAATTTGTTTCATTACACACTCATCCCAAATGAACTTTATGATCTCCAGTGACACTTTCATACACTTTGCTTTGAAATATGGGGGTTTCTGGACCCAGAAATGCATTAGATAGGCAACATTTGTGAAAGTGTTCTGTGTAGCTGACATTCATGGAAGGTAGTTCAAGCTGCCATGGGAAATTATGCAAAAGGTTAACATTTGTTATATTTGATGAAAAGTTCCTTGAAAAAATTAAAGTATTAAGAAATATTTTACTTTTGGAAACACCTAAAAGTTTTAGTTTGGAATTTTCAAACTTTCCAAGTTCTTGTATCTGTTTTTATTGCCATTGCTGAATAAAACATGGATGTCATTAATCTGTTATAAACATAGCTGGGTTTTTTTTGTTTTTGTTTTGTTGTAGTTGTTGTTGTTCTTTGTTTGGTTGGTTTTTAAAATTTTTCTATCTCAGCAGACTTAATTAGTTTTGGAAAGAACAGTGTCCAGTTTAGTGACAGGCATGTAGAAAACTTAGAATGTTTCTACCAAGTTTTGTCCCAGTGGTTCTTAAACACATTTATTTTCTGGGATTGTATTGACAGAAAATTAAGCTATCAATACAACTATGAAGACAATTCTTTCAAGACAATTCTATCTATAAGATCAACTACTGAAGATAAGTGGATCAGTCTCTTAATAAGAAACCTTGGCAGCTCATCATTAGGTAACTAAGTGGATGCATTTTCAAAATTCTTAAGTATTCTGTTTTCACAAAGAAGAAAATGGTAAGTAACAGGATGTTTTATACTCCTCTTCTAAAAATTTTGTATTTTTGATTTTTAAAATTGCTAAGTTCACTTATAAAAAAAATTCAGTTAAATAAATACAACCCATATAGGAAATATAAGCAAAGCTCTTCAATTAGAGTCAGAGAAGGAAGAGAGATGTAAGGTAAGGCGAATTAAAAGATGTGTCTTATTTTACAATCAGATCATTAGCTAAATAATGTTGGGAAGGTGTATCCCACTACACATCAATCAGTGCTAGATTATAGTTAGTCTGGCTGAATACATGGCACTGTGTGAAGATAACCGGGTTAGCTCAGAACAAGACTCCCTGCACACCAGAGGTCTTAAGGTCAGACTAGTTCAGCACTTTACTGTGGCTACAGTAAAGTTAATTAAATGAAGGAGAATATTCCTAATGGAGCTATTAATCTTCTGGTATCACTTTGTTTGGAATAAAGCTGGATGTGTCTACCAGCAACCAAATACAGGTGGGTGGGTATGCTTCTCTGAAACTTCTGCAATGAGTAAGTGAAAAGGCCTCCAGTCTTTGGCCTCTAGACAGAATTTTGGGCATGGGGTGAAGCAAAGGACAATGACCTGTCAGTTAGACCATGAATTGTCATGTCTCTGGGCTAGTCTTGAGTGAACAAGAGAAAATAGTGTGTAACTTCAATGGCTTTTCATCAATTAAGTAGAAACCGTAAGAGAAGAGCGAACATTATATTAAGGGAAAATAATGAGAAATAGAAAACACATGAGCAAACATACACACAGACACACACACAGACACAGACACACACACACACTCTCTGAAGGACCTAGGTTAAAAAATTCAGTGTGTCTCTTTAACAGTGTTTTGGTTTTGACATGAATATTCTCAAAAAGTTTAACATGGTCCAGACTCTATGTAGTATTTGTGTGGCATTATTAGTCAGCTAAAAATACTTTCATACATTTTTTTTTTAGAGAGTTAAACCTTTATTTTTCAAAACTGTGTTTTGCAAAGATCAGTCTAATATAGTTATGAATTTTCAGAGGAACTCATCACTGCACAAAAGACACTGACAACTTCAAATAAGCCCTTTATAATGGTGCAGAATGCAGTACAATGCAGTAGAGTAAACCTCTCCATTACCTGGGGAGAACCCAGACACATAAAAAGCAGTATGTTGTGCTGCTTTGTTTTTCTTGTTGCTTAAGGTCATCCCCCTAAAGAATGGTCTGCTAAAGAAATGGTACTGCTGCTGTCTTCTTTTCTTGAAGGCTCTGCTGAGAAAAGAACAGCTTTAAATTAAATTGAGCTCCTGTAGGAGCCTGGCCAGCAGAGGCTGCTGAAGACAACACTGATTAGCCCAGGTCATATTTCACTACCAAGATAAATGCTGGGTTTAGCACATTGGACTTTGAATCCGTCATATTTCCATCCATGTCTTTATCTGCATCTTGAATTCAATGCACATTATGCATACCAATTATGTTAATTGTAAGAGCTGAGATCAGACTGTGTGCTGCTTAGCTGTCTTACCCATCTCACCTACCTCTAGATCATGGGAACTGAAGACCAAGTACCTGCTCAACACCTCTGAGTGTGCTCTGCACATTCAGCTTCCCTGGCCTTTATATAAATATTGTGAAAGTCATCAGAGCTATGTATTGCTGAGAAGAAAGGCAATCTCCTCACCTCTCCTCAGGCTGGTCTGCTGATACCCAAGTGTGTCCAACCCTGCAGCATGTTCAGCATTTCTAGGAATCTCTGTCATGATGGCCATACCACTATTTCATGGGCTAATAGTAGAACTGGGGCTGGTTATTCTGCCAGGCATAAATCTTTTAGCAGTCAGCTCATTTCCTTTCAGTTAAAATATGTAGGTCAAAAGATATCTAGAGGTGTAGTCACACAGACTCTTTTTTTTTAAACTCAAATAACACTATACTTACATGCTATTAGTTGGAACTTAAACCTTTTTCAAAAGAGTCAGACTATGTATTGCAGTATATTTTCCAAACTCAGTTAATGTGGAAGATTTTAGGAAAAAAATACCCAAACCTCTCTTCACTGAAGGAGATGCTCTACATTTCTTGTTACATAGGTACTGCATAAGTGACACACAATCCATATGAACCCCTGCATGCATTAAATGCACTCAATCCTTTTGTTTAACAACTCAGCTATTGCTGTATATCATACAGATTATTTTATAGCCCTCAAGGCATGAAGCACATAAATTACTGAGTGACTGCAGTACTACTTGCTGAGACACTAGACTGCTGGCTGACTCTAACTGTGTCAGGCACTCAGCACCATTTCCTCTGAATTCCTTTAGGGGGTTCTCCCAACAAAGGAAAATGGTTTTGAAGTTTTGCTTTTACCTGCTTGCTGCCAAGAAAGCTCATAATAAAACCCATGCTGTTAACCCATGTTATAGCTGGAGTCTGCAAGCTCTGAGCCAAGCAGTGCTTCTAAGCTGGATGAACTCTGCTGAGTAAAGCAAATATGTTCCACTATATGCACACCTGCAATAGATTAACTATTTTAAGGTAATTACTCTATCAACTACTCTAAATCTTTTCCAAGCAAGACAGTATAAAGTCATTTTTCCTTCAAAATAGTTGCAATTTCTGTGCACAGATTCAAAACTTGAACCTTTTAGTAGAGGACTTACCTAACCACTAATTTTCAAATAGAGATATCTGACCAAGTACCCAGATTTCTCTTATTTATTATTTTCTTTCTGAGCATCTTGACTCCCACCACATGGCTGAAAAAAGTATTCAGGCCTTCTGATACCAAAACATGCAGGCCCATGTTTTCAAAGGGAATTCTGCCACAAATCCCCAAAGGCATTATGCAGCTGGTTGTCCAAGCAACATTCTAACAATGTTTTCCATTGTATTCTTCATACTCATGGTTCTACTTTTATATAAACTCCTGATTGCAATTTCATATTATTTTCCTTTAACTTATCTTTTTAAAATATAAACAGCTAATGATATTATGTAAGTGTGTGCTACCCAGCTCAAAATCTTGTCTGACTAAAAGAAAGAAATTCACAAAATGAGCTGTGATCTATAATGTCACTCATATTGCTTGTCTGCTTTGCAGCCATGAGCTGTGATTTAGAGCTGTATGCCTGAAAATAAAAAAAGAACATAACTTACATCACCTAAAACAAACAACCAAAAACCCAAAAAAAACAAATGTCAAGCCAAAACATAGGAAACCTTATTTGAATTCTCTGTTCAGCTGTTCTCCCATCAGCAGTTTTTCTTTGCCCGTTTTGGCCCTATGATTTATTGTCATTTCTTGTAGTATATGTGTAACTCATTCCAACTACAACCTCCAGAAAGAGGTCGTCAAGAAATTTCCAAGCGAACAGTTTTTCACTGAAAAAATGTGGAAACACTGAACCCAGACTGTTTCACAGTCACTTTATTTTCAACAAACTTCCTTAAGATGCCTGCCTGATTTCTGCCATCTCAGCCATTGGGTCCTTGGGGCTGCAAAGAAGCCTGAATATGCAGATGAGCTCCCAGCTGGGCTCTCTAGGGAATCCAAGCTCCCAAAGTCAAGAGCCCCAGGAGCCTCCATCTCTAGCTGAAATGTTTATTTCAGATGACTGGATTTGCAGAAGGGAGAAAGCAGTCTGCAGTCCTAAAAACTGGCATTTGAGATCTCCTGTCAGGGCTTTCTACCACTCCACCACACGCTCTGATGACAATTTTATACTCACAGGGTCCCTGGGGGTCACATTCAGTCAAGGTTCTGCCAGCTACTGAGACTGCATTTTTTTTAACGTGTTGCTCAGTCTTCTGAAAAATCAAGCCCAAATTGTTCCTTTATGTGGAAAAATTCAAATTGTGTATTTTTATTTTTTTTTCACTGAGTCTTATGGCATTAGAACTTCTCTGGAGAGAGAAATCCTACACTTTGAAATGCCATCCTCCAGAGATATTGGGAAGAGCTATTCCAGAAGGGTGACATTCAGAGAATAAGATGTTACACCATGACGGGCACGGGCAGACATCCTCATCAGAGATCCAGCAAAAGTATTTTAAGTCACAACTATTCCCATCCCTGTGGAACAGGATGAAGATATCTCTCCAAACACTCTTTCTCTGTTAGTACTCTCCCTAGGCAGACACACCCCAGAGTCGGCCTGTGACCTTAATCATTCAAGAGACATATAGAAGTAGATTTAATCATAAGGCAAATGTCTTTCTCTTGTACAGCAAAGCTGTATGCAAATGTATTAAATCCATGAATCTTGCAGAGGAGATATTTGTGTCCATGGGCAAATGTCTGTACACTTAGATTAGGAACCTGGATGTACAAAGACATCAGACAACACATAATTCTTCAATTTGTTCATACAAATGTCATTTCCATAAAACAAATGTGAGGAGGTTAATTGTGCTGCAGAATCCTTTATATCCCAGTAAAATGGTTGTGTAATACCCATAAGGTATAAATCTTACTCTTAATGTTGTTCAGAATTAGGAAAACATAAGTTTCCCTTTCTTGAAATCAGATGCACAGGCGCATACGCATGCACACACACACACACACTTTTGATAGTAATGCTGATTTTAGGAAAATTGGGTCCTGTCCTTCCTATCTGGTTTACCTTTTTTTGCTATGAATTCTTATTGTGTTGTTACAGAAGAGTTGGCAATGACTGAATCAATGCCTGTTCACAGGAAATAAGCAGTAAGCAGTGATGTTCAAAAACAAGGCACTGAAAATTTTTAGAGCTAAAAATGCCACTCAGCCTGCTTTCATTTTTTTATTTCTAACATTTTATTGAAGATAACACCAGAAATTCTTTTCTCATGTTTTGAGGAAAATCTCCAAATGTTTGTGTCAATAAATTGTAACTATCAGAAAGAAGCCTTTCTTTCAAAAAAATCAAGAGGAATTATAGAATTTTCCAGCCACATCTAACTATAAATTTACATGTGGTAGCTGAGTAATCCAACTCTCAAGGTTCATTAAGAAGCTATTTTTGCATATGACCAAACAGCAAGATATTTCAAATTTAAAACAATATTTGAAATATTTTCAGCATGTAATTATACGATAATGCTTCTGTTCACACTTATTTCATATACAACAAATAGTATGCCTCCAGTGTTTATGCATAGGTAAGCAGTGTTCTGGGTAAGATGCAAATATGGAGCTATAATCAGATGGTAATTCATCAGATGCTTCTGACAGGTAATCTAATCTTGTATGACAGCCACTGTTTGCTCGGATAACTATGATGACTGGGCCAGACTCCTTTCTCAGCAGTCCCAGTGGATGTCTAATGTGTTCCATTTATAATTTTTAGGTAGATAAATTGCAGATTACATAGCACCATGCCTTTAGGAAATTGAATGGACAGCATGGAAGCTGCACTGCTGCTGCTACCCTTTCCTGGCTTTCTGGCAGCTGGGAAGCTTCCTGTCTTCTGAGCTCCCAAAAATATTTTTTTATTTTTTTCTGTTTTTCATTATACACTCAATTAAGGTCTTTTAAAGGGTTCACCTAGGTCTTGTACTACTTTTCCTCCCAAACTCGAAGGAAATTTCACTGCCAGGTCTATTGTTTTACTGAGAGGCTGACTTAACCAAAAGAATGATTAATTAGCACAGTAAACCAACTGGCTCCTCTATTTTTGAATAGTATGTTAAGAAAAAAAGGGAAGAATTCCTCCAGTATGACTTCCTTGAATATGTTAAATGTGCCACCATAAAATATTTCCAAAAGTAGTAAATAAATTGCCCTCCATATTGTATTTGAGCTGGTATTGTTTAGTTACCCTTCAGATTCAAGGAATTTAACAAATTTGAGGGCAACACGTACGACTCCAGTTCAGGATGTTCTGTGTCCAGCAGTAGCCAACAGATGTCTAGAGAAGAGAACAATCATGAATCAGTTCCCTTAACACCCCCAAAAAATTACAGTTAGGTAATTTATGAATAAAAAGGAGGTCCCTCTATTAATAATAATTAATAATTTCTCTTTAACAGACTTTTCCAGTTTTCCCTTGAGCTCACATGTGTATCAGATTAACTAAGCACTCTGTGGAGAAGTACCTCTTCCTAAGTGTTTTAGATCTGGTGTGTGATAAAGTCTCCTGATTTTGGCAGGTTCTTGTAAAACAAAGCAAAAGAAATTCTCTAAATTATAATCCATATATGTTTGTTACCATTTCCCTTAAGATTTGATGTGTTTCTTTTAAAATGTCTTTAGTTACCCTTTTTTGTCCTCTTCCAAAGGAAGATCCTTACTCAATTCTTATCACTTCTTTTACAGAAGAAATTACATATCTTTGGGTCTTCCATAGACTCTTTTCTTGTAGTTATTTTAATTTATTTTACCACTTTTTAGAAGAATTAACAAATACCATGGAGAGTTTTCAAGTCATGGATGTGCTGCAGCTTTACAAACTCATGTGACAATGATCTGCCTATTTTTTTCCTAATAATTCCCTACACACTGTTTATCCTTCTCCGTTTATCATTTGGAAACATAATTTGCCATTTTATTACCCATTCCCTGCAGATTTCACAGCCTTTTTATTTACCTCATTACTGTCGACAGTAAACTTTGTCCCCTTCCTGGTCATCCCTTTTCCCTGATCATTTGTGGACAAAGATGACCCAATGCATATACTGTCAACCTTCTGCCTTTAAGAATACTGGCCATTTGCTCAAACTGTGATTTCCATCTCCTAAGTCAGTTATTTAAAAATGTTGTGGCCTTCCCCTTTATGCCATGACAGCTGAATTGCTCTAAGACCCTTTGAGAAGGGACCTTGTCAAGTAACTTTTACTAATCCAAGCAGAGCATATCAACTTGTCATGCTCGTCCCCTGTGCATATGCCTACAATCTTCTTCAAAGAACTACAGGAGTTTTTCAGAGCAAAATCTGCTTAACCCTTCCTTAATGTCTACTATTTATTTATATGAATGATGGGGTTTTTCCTTTAAAAGAGTGCCCAGCAATGTTTTTTTGTACAAGTAGTCTGAGTACCACGATGTCTCCTGCAACCTCCCTCAAAAACTAATCATCTAATTCTGTGACACTAATACAGCTTTAATCATGAGACTAAATACTAGAGCTTACTAGCTCAGCTCTTTCTTTTCTTAACTCCCTCAAATTCTTAACAAATTTGTATGATTTTTTGTTAAGCATTCTGGTGACTTATTCAAAGCTGGTTTTTCCTATCAGTTCAGTTTGAGATCATTTGATATTGCAATACAAAAAACCCTAAACAAACAAAAAAATCCCAGAAAACAAAAAAAAAACCCACAGAATCCCTAAAAAACACAGTTCTGGAGCAGAAACCAAGGTTTTTCAAGATGAAACAGAGGTGTAAAGAATTAATTTCGCTTTTTTGCTGTCTTGGTCTTTTTCTCTTATATTTTATCTGCCTTTGGCTATACAGAATGTCAGGTCTATTCCCTATTACCAATGGCTAAAAAAAAAAAAAACACACACTAGAATTTTTTTTGTTATTACTTTTTGTGATGTTTTTGTCACATTTGTCCCCCTAAACCTTTTTTTTTATTTTTTATTTTTCATGGAGGAGGCAGTCATTATTGTGACAGCTTCACTGCCTGAGTACAGCTTTTGATGAAATTCCCTTGAATCTAAGTGTTTTTAAAGCTGTGCTACGAAAAGCTTCTTGCCATTGGAAATGCACAAAACCATAAAAGAAGAACACTCAAAATTCAAGAACTTATCTTGATCAGGTGTCACTCTGGATTACATTTTGAAAGGTTTTCAAGCTAGTCCCACTTTGTCAACACTCAAGATTGCACATGCACTTTCCTGGAAGTATCATTTGCATGTGATAGATTTAGTGTGGACACAGTCAGACTGCATTGGCCTTCCACTATAACTGCTCAAGAGAAATGAATTCAGGTCAGCTTTCTAAATACCAAGCAGCCACTATTCAAAATTTTGGTCTAAAATGTCCTTTGCTATTATTTGCAGATCACTGACAAAAGCATGGGTTAGGTATGTAGTTCCTGCCTAGTCTGAAGTGTCCTAGACACAGTTTGAATAAAACCTCTCCAACTAGTCATATGTAATGCGAGAGCCAGTTTATCAGCAAGAACTCACTTCAGCCACTTGAACTATTCAGCCTTCTCTCAACCATATTTGCCAGCATGCACTTTCGAAAGCTCTCAACAATATTTTTCAGTGGACAGAAAATAGGTCTGCTTCACTAGCTTGCCTTATATGACTTCACACTTCAGCTGCTTTAAAGAACGTGGGCTAGATCCCAAAGGTATGAGAGCAACTTTTAAATGACAATAAAAGAACAAGAAAATCTCCCCAATGTTGTAGTTTTGTCAAGCTGCTCAGACAAAACATGAAATGCATCTTAGGGGCCAAACAGATCAGCTGCAATCAGTATGAGATGCTCACCAAATCTGTCAAAATCTTGTCTTTCCTCTTCTGACAACCCTCTGTGCCTCTGAATGCATACAGCTACCTGTCTGTCAAATCCTTCAGTGTTCACTGTTTTCTCTGAAGATAGTTATTTTCAGTCCTTACATGCAGAATGTTGATTGCTGCACAGTGTTCAAATGAGTCTTGGAAAATGTGGTTTGTCTCTACTGATGCCTGTTACTATGCAGGTTTTCAATAGCCAAAATATCAATCTACATGAGTCAATTTCTGAATCTGCTGAAAGAAATAACCTCTCACTCTTATCAGTTGTCTTATCAGCCCCCAGCTTGCAGATGCGGCAAAAAAATTCTTCAGTCATTCATTTCTAATTGTTTTAATTCAGTACCTTTTTAGGCCCTACATTGCCATTGAGTGCAGAATTCAGAGGCCTTCACTTCTGCCACACGGCCTTGTCCTCCAAATTCTTCCAACTTACTTGGTCAGTGTAGAGAATAAAGCTAAAGATAGTAGAAACTGCTCTTAAATTTGCTGAGAGAGAGGGAAAGAAATGGACAGGAAATAATTTCTAAGCAGAGATCCATTACATCAGCTTTTACCTAAGAGCTGAGGTTTCCATTTGATTTGCCCACCACAAGTGAATAGCTACTCCTTTAGAAAAGACACTACAAAAATTTTAATTGCTCACTACTGTGCCATTCACCCATTAACTATCTACTGGCTGTTCAAAGCAGCACAAGGAGTTACAGTACATAACAGATAAATAAAGCATCTATTTTTCTCATTCAAAATTGTAAGCTATCCTCCTATATTGGTTATGTACAATGTAAATTTGTAATGATAATGTGTTTTAAGATTAAAAGTCATAATATTAGACAACAATCAAAAAAAAATTATGAAAGTATTATAAATGAGCAACTATCTGAAATCATCAACAGCTAAGCTTACGCAAAACAGACTTCTCCAAAATAATGAAAGAATTGTCTCAATATCACATAAGAAAGAAAAAAAATTCCAACACTTCTTCTCAGAGCTGCAAAATTTTCCAGAGTCAGAGGACATGGACTGAAGGAAAGAGGTAGTTATATAAAATGAAGTCATCATGATTTTTCATGATAACTGTCTGTAACTTGCAAAGCTTTACTGTTGGAAGGAATGCATATTTTTTGAGTAGTCCTATTACAGCCAATGGATTGTTCATAGCAATATTTGGAGGAACAGGCCCTAAATTAATTTCAAAATATGACTATTTATGTCACAGCAATCTGTATGGAAAATTGCCTTTAAAATGCCTCAAAATCCCCATTTTATTTGTAGTGAATTTTCAGCTCACTCTTACCATCACAGTAGCCCCTAAACTTCTACTCAGTTAGTGAATGCTTCATCAGTCCTTCACTTATATTTGACACTCAATAAATATTTAATTGTGTTTAAATTACATGCTTCTATGAGATGTTTAAGTATTTAACATTAATAGGCTTGCCAACAATTGATTTTTTTTTCCCAAGTTGTTAACTATCAAGCCTTTCATCAAACCAATCTATTGTAGTAAAATAAGGGAAATTAGCCAACTTAGCACAGTTTCACCCTACTACATGACCTCAAGACCATGTACATCTGTAAGGCATTGTGGTTGAAAGAGATCCATTTACCCATCCTGCTGTCACCTTCAGAAACAGAAGCTCTAGAGAATGTTTAACCACAGGGGTCTCTCGCTTTTTACAGTGACAGCTCTGTGGCCCTTGCTGAAGCCTCTCTGTGAAATTTCTAAAGGTTCAGCTGTTGTGCTGGACCATTAAGCCTCTGAGGCACCAAGGAAAACACAAAAGGATTGTTAGTGTCAGGTCCAAGACAGGAAAAAAGCTTTGAAATACAAGAGGGAATAAAAAGAAAAGCTTGCACAGGTATGTCATCCCTGGTAAGATAAAAATACCAGCAGAACAGGTGATAAAGCAAGATTTGAAAAGCTGCTGTCTCTGGGAGAAACCCAACTCGTTTATTTTTACTGGGAACCTCACCCGTTAGTTTGCTGCAACTTAAAATCTTAAAAGCCCACTGTGGCTACAAGCGCAGCGAGAAGAATAGGAAAAAGTTCAGAGAAGCAGTAGGTTTAACAAGCTCTCTGGCTGCTGGTTTTATGCACATTTGACATACTGTATATCAAAGAGAAGATGACATGTTTCACTCAAGTTGCTGTTCAAAAGATGGCAAATTTAATTTGTCCTAAAGGTGCCATAGAGAAAGTGTAGCCACAAATGATGTCAGTGAAGAGGTAGTCTGATATTTTTTGGATGCTTAAAGTTGTTCCTGAGGAATACTTGTAATAGAAACATATTTTTGAATTGACAAATTGTGACATCTGTACCAAAGGAAAAGACTGTATCCATCCCAATCCTGAATTCAGCTACGTTCCTCCGCAAAAAAATTCACCACTTGCAGTCTTGTTATGAAAGGTGTGAATATTTAAAGCTTTTAGTTCTGTGGCCTTTTGATATATCTGGAACAATTGTGTATAAACATCCAGGGGTTTACATACTCAATAATCATAACTTTCCCCAGTTTACAGAATGACATGTTTTGAACTGTCAATTAATATTTATGTGTTAAGAATTAAATGAGAGCAAAGCAAAACAAAAATTATAGTGAAAGTCTTTTCCTTACTTAGCAGCAGTTCTAACTCCAAACAAAATAATTTTAGCTCATAGCCCTTAGGAGAGATACCAAATTTTGCACATTTGAGAGGCAAGACAAACCCAATCAAGAGCTACAGAGTGAATATTGTTCTGCCTGAAGCATTGTAGGTGGAGTTTGGGGGTAATTTAAGTTTGATTGGAAGTTTGTCTCTACTCTGAAGTCAGAATAAGAGCAGAAGACAGTGGTTTAGGGTATACTGCATTGTGATAATTCTTAATCTGTATAAAAGCCATTGCAACAAAAGTAATTTAAAAGTCATTCTGAACTTCCTGTAAGGGCATGGGATGTTTTGATCCTGGTGAAGAACATTTAAAGAAGACTTTGTCTGTTATATTAAAATAAGGAGAAAATTTTTTTTCAAGTAATGTTACTCTTCAGTGCTTAGATATCTGTAGAGTCTGAATTAAACACAGTGTTACGTTTGCACATGTGAATTGCGGTGAATATAAATTTGTACACCACGAATATAAGAACAATCATGAGAGGATTTAATAAAATGCTTGTGTAAGTCCAAGGTGTTAATCACAGAAATATGACAAAAGCAACACTAATGATCTATGGATAGAGTGATTGCGATCCGAAACATAAAATATTATCCACAGCCAGAGATGCCTGTCTAAAAGAAGGAGTAAAGCAAGAGGTTTATAAAGTGGAGACCCTCTGGAGTTTTTGCAGGCAAAGCATAGACATGATAAATATGCTAGTAAGAGGCGCAATATGCCTGAAGGACGCTGTTGGTAAATCATTTTAAAAAACTAAAAATGCTTTATTAAACTGTAACTGGGCAAAAATCATGCTCTCACTGGGAAAAAAACCAACCAACCAACCAAAAAAAAAAAAAAAAAAGGAAAGAAAGCAAAGAAAACAAAAGAAAAGAAACGAAA
>JAWMRC010000089.1:13995364-14021221 GCA_035584755.1 Thripadectes ignobilis
AGAAAAGAAAAGAAAAGAAAAGAAAAGAAAAGAAAAGAAAAGAAAAGAAAAGAAAAGAAAAGAAAAGAAAAGAACCCAAACCCAAACAAAACAAAAAAACATAAACCCAAAACCAAACCAACCAACCAACCAAAAAACAAAAAAAAAACTCCCTCTTTTGAAATGTAGATGCAATAGGAGTGAAATAGATCAGCTTAGAATAGACTAGAATGTTTCAATTTAAAGAGACCTTCAACAATCATCTGTTACAGCTGCCTAATTCAGGGCTCACCAAGAGTCATAGTATGTTATTAAGGACATTGACCTAATGTCTCTTAAACACTGGCAGACATCAGATATCAACCACCTCTCCAGGAAGCCTGTTCCAGTGGTTGATCACCTTATGGGTAAAGAAATGTTTCCCAATGTTGTTTGAACATTCCTTAGTGCAACTTTGAAATGCTTTCACATATTCTGTCACTAAATCCTAGGCAGAAGAAATCAGTATATTGTCCTTCTCAGGAAGCTGCAGAGAGCAATGAGGTTGCATTTCAGTCCCTCTATAATTTTTCCATGTACTCAGTTTAGACTCCAAGGATCTTCCCTCATACCCTTTTTGTAAACTGGAATAATGATAGCTGGCTTTCAGTTAGCAGTAGGACTAGGACTTTAGCCTGGCTTTCTTAGAGTAGGCTTTAACAATGTCCTCCATATCCTTGTTTTCCTTATTTATTCTGTTGTTTGGCTGTATTTGTGGTTGAAGTCTAAAAGTCCTCCTCACCTTCCCCCAGGCAAGTAGGATTTTGCATTCAGTGGTGGTAACTTCCAAAATTATGCTGGAGGGGAAAAAGCAAATTAATTTCTCTTTGTTAGCCATGCTGAAGACAAAAGAAAAGTCATGTGAGACATCATGTGAGGCATACGTACCTCCACACGAGGTCTTCTGCATGTGTACTCCAAATATATAATTTAAGCAGGTAATCTTTCTCAGTCCAAGCTGCAGAGCATGGCACAAAACAGTCCTGAGCACTCACCCCAGGTGGTGATCTTGCCAAGCTACACTGCAGCTTCATTTTACCCACCACAAATTAATTTCCTCTGCACAGAATTGAGGCATGGAAAGAGGAATTGTAAGACAAGCTCAAAGCACAGCCTGCATGCACACGGAGCTGAGGTGACCTTGTCTTCTTATTTGAAATTTTGTATTAGTGGCCATTTTTCTCTCTGTTCACAGATAAATTAGTAGATGTCTCCTTACTTTCTATGCCTTTAATCACAAGGTTTAAAAATATATATGTCAAGATTTCTCTAAACAATAGTAGATCTAAGAGTAAAATAATTTGATTTGTTCAGTTATTTTATTCTTTACTTGTGAAAGTCTAGACAATCATGGAAGTACCTGAATCCCACCACAATAAGTATTCATCTGAATACCTAAATCAGCTGTTGTGGTCTTTTTTTGTAAAAATTTCAGTCTACCAAATTAAATCAGTGTGATGTAAATGACTTGTAATGCAAGGTGAACAATGAATACTTATTTCTCTGTGTGCTAAACAGTGCAGAGACTGTATTAAAGTATTAACTAAGGCTATTTATTGGCCAATAGCTATTACATTCACAGTAGTTGTGACTGATATGTGTAGAATTTTGTCCCTAAGAATGGTGAAACACTAAATGAGTATTATCCTAGATGAAGAACTCAACAAGTTTCTTTTTACTATTCAGTCAACAAAGTACCACATCATGACAATGGTCCCATAGCAATGTCTTCATTTTGACAAGTTTTATCCAAATAGAAGACTAATTCCAAAACAGGAATTTTGGTTATTTCAATGGAGTTCTTAACTAGTCCTTAACCTGTTCTTCAAGTTGATTGCAAAGTACATGTCTTTGTTAGCCACAGACATATTTCAGCAGAAGAGAGAGAAAAGCTCATATTGGCAGATACAAATCTGCATTTCTTTTATCATGTTTTTCTTTACCATTTATACACAACCTTAAGGAAGTATCAAAAAATTTAGTACACAATTCTTTCTAAATGTCTACTTGGAAGTCACACAGAAAACACAGTTTATAGGGGAGATAAAAGCTGAAACCATGTTTACAGGTGGCATTAGTAAGAATAACATGGTAAAAATGCTCTCATATAGGCATACAATTATAAGTTGTGGTTTGGTTTTTTTTATTCATGTTGTCTCTAAATTTTTTCAAAAGCTTCTATAAACTCAAGCTTTCAGTAGATGCAGCAGTAAAAAATATCTCTCTGCTCCTGACATTATTGCAAAAGTACATGGAGCTGCTTGAAAAAGATGTTCAAATGGTCTGAATCTTCCTCTTTCAATTCTGTATTTCCACAGATTAGGGACCTTCTGTCCAACCTAATAACTATGAACACACCTGTAATTTTTCCTGCACACTGTTGTAATGGATGTGGGCTTTGGTCATTGTGAATTAAGGCTGCTAGGTGAGTTTAGCAACATACATTGCAGCTGAAGTAAACACAAAATATCATTGCTAAATAATCATAACATCTTATTTTTCACAGTAAATAAAATAAAGAGTTCCAAGATGAAAGCTTCTCTGGAGATAATATCATGGAACCTCTACAAAATAATCCAGAGTTCTAACATCTTGAGTGACCTCAAGTCACTTAAAAAGCATTCTCCTGAATGAAGCAGGGGTACTAATCCCAAGATTTTGGCTCTACGGGGGAAGACTGATCTGTTTCTCTGCTCCACTCCTGTCTTTTACAACAGTTTTGGTAATTTTGCTTTTAAGGTAAAAGCTGTGGTTTGTAAAAAGTTCCAGAGTGCCTTTTCCTAACAGATACAGTGCTCTCCGCAGTTAACTCATTATATTAGCATTTAGTTTGTCTTCTCCAGAATTCCTGTTGATTAAAGTGTATGTTTAATCAGCAAGCTTTCAGACTGCAACTGCCTTAGCCCTTTTTCTGCTTATTCTACAGTTATTAGTAGTAATTTGCTAATAATTAGACTAACAAGGGAAGAACAGGGATTTTAACAAGGAGTGGGGAAAGAGTAGATGTTCAAACTTCGCAAGTCACAGTTTTTACAGATGAAAAAGGAACAACTCATGTGATAGAATGGTTTGGGTTGGAAGGGACATTAAAGGTCATCCAGTTTCAACCCCCTTGCTATGGGCAGGGACACCTTTCATCAGACCAGGTTGCCCAGAGTCCCATTCAACATAGCCTTGGACACCTCCAGGGATGGTGAATCCATGACTTCTCTTAGCAACAACTTCCAATCATTTACCTCAACACCCGCACAGTAAAGATTTTTTTTTTTTTTCCCCCTACTATCCAACCAAAAACTACTCTCTTTCAATAGGAAGCCATTTCCCCTTGTCCTGTCACTACATGCCTCTATAAAAAGTCCCTCTCTGTCTTTCTTGTGGGCTCCCTTCAGGTACTTAAAGGTGCATTTAGGTCACCGTGAAGCCTTCTCTTCTTGAGGCTGAAAATCCCAATTCTCTCAGCCTATGTTTTTCCTTACAGGAAAATACATGAACTTATGCTAGCCAGTATATCAAATTATCATGCAAAACCACACTTTCCGGTGTTTATAGATTCATACAGATATTCAGATAAGATATTATAGATGTCAATACTATTTGAGTCAACAGTGTATTTGAGTCATCCCCTGGCAGCCAGGCGGGCCAACCATGTCCTGAGAGCATCAGACAAAGCATCGTCAGTGGGTCAAGGGTGAGGTTTGTCCTGTTTTTCTCTGCACTGGGGTGGCCTTGCCTCACTTTGAGTTCTGTGTGCAGTTTTGGGCACCACAGTATAACAAAAACATTAAACTATTAGAAAGCATCCAAAGGAGGGCAACAAAGACGGTGAAGGGCCTTGAGAGGAAGTGTGTGAGGAGCAGCTGAGTGTTCTTGGTGTGTTCAGCCTGGAGAAGAGGAGACTTAGTGGGGGAAACCTCATTGCAGTTACAACTTCTTCAAGAGAGGAAGAGGAGAGCCAGGCACTGATGTCTTTACTTTCATGACCAGTGACAGGACACAAGAAAATGGCAAATGAAGCTGGGTCATGGGAGGTTTAGGTTGGACATCAGGAAAAGTATTCTTCTCCCAGAGAGTGGTTGGGCACTGAACAGGCTCCCCAGGGCAGTGATCACAGCACTAAGGCTGAGAGAGTTAAAAAGATGGTTGGACAACACTCTCAGACACATGGCGTGATTCTTCAGGTGTCCTGTGCAGGTCCAGGAGTGGGACTCAATGACTCTGATGGGTCCTTTCCAACTCATCAATTCTATGGTTCTGTTATTGAAATAGCCATAAAACATTTTTTAAGTCTAACTGATATAAAGTCAGATCTGAAGATCTCTGGTTGTCCCCAACATCTGCAAGTGAGGTTTTTGCATTTATCTGAGTGGACTCTACAAATGCTTGTAGGTTGTATTACTGTAGAAATGGTGGTTTCCATTACATAAGTAGAGAGTAACTCAGAAATGCAGGATTTAAAATAATAATTAACACTGAACATTTTTACACCGATGTTGTACTTTCTATCTTCTTTTTGAAAGAAATAAAAGTAGTGGTGAAGTAGTGTACATTTCTATCAGTAGTTAGAAGACAACTGTTCCACTCATCATCTTAGATGTGAATGTTCACCAATCAATTAAAAAAAAAATAATAAAAAATCAAGGGTATTCATTTTTCATAAAATATGTTTTTTTTTTTTGTTTTAAAAGAAAGAGAATAAAATCTATTTTAGTTTGAAAGGCACATTAAAAATGTAAGCCCAAGAGTATGGGATATGAGATTGTGACTCCTAGTATTTTTTTTTCTCATCTATCAGAAGAAATCAAATGAAACTGATTTTCCCCTAAGGTTTTAAACATCATTATAACTCAACTTAATAATGAAGTTAAAGTTAACAGAAAGAAGATAAAATAAAATAAAATAAAATAAAATAAAATAAAATAAAATAAAATAAAAAAGAAAACTAACCACCAATCCTCAGCCAAAACCCTTTTCCCCTTGCCACCAAATGATTATATTCAAGGAAAATGGATAAAAGTATGCCTGCTGCATATATTTATGAAGAGTGAGATATCAAGAGCATAGGTGTCACTGGATTAGGGAAGTACCAGACTGCGATGCATTCTGTAGATTCACTTTTTTAAGCAATAAATGTGTACTTTCTAAACAAGATACAAAGAATACAAAATATAAGAACTAAGATATGAAGATATGATATGCTATAATTAGGTTGATAACAATACACTGAAAATATCTGGTTCCAATGAAGCCTGTTTATTTATTTATCTGCAGAGGAATGAAAGTATAGTGCAGAGGTCAGTAAAGGCATCTAATCTATCCAGGCCCCCCATAAATGCTTTAATGAGTTTACTTGCATTCACTGACCTTGGTCATAAAGCATGCTGAGAGCTTTCCATTTCTGCAGTGTGTGAAAAGCACCACACAGTATTAAGCCTGTTGTCTCCTATTCCCTTGGAATGTGCACTAAGCTTATTAGGAATGTGTAAGATCACAAATTAAGTCTTTTAGGAGAAAAAGGTTGTCACATGCCAGCTATGATGATGATGCTGACGATAATGGATAGTGCTGTAAAGCAGAACAAAGAGAGAGTGGTGATGGTTTCTACAGCTGTCAGGAAAGATCCCCATCTTACTATCATTTTACCTTGACTGACTTCAAGCACTACATCCTTGTGTAGCCATTTTAAACATGTTGCACACTTTAAACAGACCTGTGGACAAAAAAACACACATGTACACTCCTGCTTCATGAAGACTGTAAACAGAAAAGAGTCTGATCACAGGAAGTATTTCCACTTGCTCTTTTGCCCTTGATGCCTAGAAGAATTTTTTTCAGCTACAACCAGAACTGCACGGATGACAGAAGTAGGAGTCTAGCCAGAGGGCAAAGTTTCTCCACAGATTCTTTCCGCCTAAGAGTTGCAGAGTTACAAAGTGACTGAGTCAGCCACAGCTAAATCTGAAATTGCAAACTTCGGAGAAGGACACATTATAGCTGAGATAACACCAGGGGCAGTCACTGGAACTGTGGTACTCTTCATACACCTCCTCCTCCTATTGTAGTAATATCGTATATACACAGAAGCAGCGCAAACCCCTTGAGTTTAACCCTGCTGGCAGAATGTAGAGATGTAGAAAGCTTCACAGACAGTCAATGCAAGTGTTTGTTTTGCTACTAGCTCCTCACAGTCTGATTGATCCTGCAAATGCTATGCCAATAAAGACTTCGACCAGCCTTCCCCACTCATTTGCCTGATTCGCACCATTCTGCAACACGACTCTGCTCTTTTTCAAATCTCCTTGTGACAACAGTTCCTTTTGCTATGCAGGATAGATAGCACCTGTGTGAAATTCCTTGCTTCGGAATGGTTTGGATGATGCAAGCTAACGTGTGCCAGAAGAGGAACCTGGCAAGTTTATGACAGAATAATCCTCCACAGTATATTAACACCATGACATCACATCAGAAAGTTGAATTACTGAAGACCAGAAGAGTACTCTGGGAAAGTATTTCCACAGCTGATCCTTATTCCCCTCCCCATTCATAGGTGACTTGGTATTCTCTGAAACAGGATACTGCTTTTCTTTTCACCTGTGATCTTTTGAATTGTTTCTTGTTGTTACTGATAAAAAGAGAATTAAGATAAGTGAAAACTTTTGGCTGTAAACTGTGTCCAGTTTCATTTGTCTCCCAGGATTACTAGTTTATCTGTAATACTGACATGACTTTTGCTGGGGTATTAAGTGCTTCACAACACTAAGGTTTGCTTTTGTAATGCCCAGCAGCTACAAGGAATCCCAATGTTATTCTCACATCTGTGTGCCATTATAGTAGAAAAAAAAACAAAAAAACCAAAAAACAACTATAAGATGCTTTTTTGTTGTTGTTGTTCAGATAGGTCAAAGTCTAATTCTTCTGAATCCTCCTTGAAATTGAAAATAAAACTTCAAGAAACACAGATCACAGGTTTAACCAGTTTCCCTCCTGAGAGGGTGGGCAGGCTTTAATGGCCCTCTTTGAAACATCTGTCCTTTTAGATTTTCACCTTGTTCACTGTACTTCTAACACTTTTATGGTTTGTTTCACAGAGTGAATGCTTGGAACAGATCTGCAAATCAATGAACTATCTGGGAGTATAAAAAACTTGAATTTCAAAATACCCTGATATGCCTTATTTTTTTTTTTAATTAAAATACAACTTTTTCTCTTCTTTTTTGACTTTACAGAAGTAAACTGGATATGTTTTTCTCTAATTAGGTTTTTCAAAATCCTCTTTTTTTTCTTTTTTCTTTTTTTTTTTTAATTTTTTCCCAATCCACATTGCCTACAGCAAAATACTACCTTGAAGATCTGAAGAGACATAGCAGAGACCAAAGAGTAGGTCTCTGTGAACCAAGAGTCTGGGCTTTGATAGAACTGGCATAATGAATGGCTATGTCCCTACAGACAGGTACTCATTTGCAGTAAATATGCAAAGTAGTGGTGATGTCTTAGCAAGTGTTTTGCAAGAGCAGGATCTCTCAGTAAACAGAGAAAAGAAAGACATACCTGCAACACTGACAGTGTTCATGCTAACAATAAATAATAATAAAAAACCTTCTTTGTATTTACAACTCTTTGCTAAGTGTATCAGCATGGTTCTGTCATAACTGCCCACTAACCTCATTTTAAGTAGTCTGGAAGTGGGTGCACCTCATGACTGCAGAAAGCCATAATTTCAAACAGAAGTAGCACTTAATGTTTTAACTCATCTTTTCCTGGGCAGTTATGCATGACAAACAAAGCAACAGCAATGTGTGGACCTCTTTCATGATAACTAGTTTATTGTTGTTATCTACTTTGAAATGTTGGAATGGAGATTCTAAAATTTTTGTCAGAACAGTTAAGGATATAAACAAAATTAATGAGAAGTCATGTTCTGTACCTTTCAGAGACCCGTAGTGATCTTTTAGAATCACAGAATCAATTAGATTAGAAAAGACCACTGAAGCCATCTAGACTCATCTATGACAGAACAACACTGTGTCAGATATGCCCAGTCTTCCCTTAAACACCTCCAGAGATGATGACTCCACCATATCCCGAGGCAGTCCATTCCAATGTCTAATCATCCTTTCTTTGAAGCAATTCCTCCCAAAGTCTTTGACAACCATCCCCTGGCCAACCTTGAGACTGTGTCCTCTTGTCCTGTCACTGTTTGTCTGGGGGAAGAGAACAACACCCACATGACTACAACCTCCTTCTGGTAGTAGTAGAGACTGATAAAGTTTCTCCATATCCTCTTTTTCTCCAGGCTGAACAACCACAGCTCTCTCAGCTGCTCCACACAAGACTTGTGCTTCAGACCCTTCACCAGCTTCATTGTCCTCCTCTGGATTCACTCCAGGACCACAATGTTCTTCCTGAATTGAGGGGCCCAGAACTGGACACAGGATTCAAAGCATGGCCTCTTCAGTACCAAGTGAGGAGCTGAATCACTTCCCTGGTCCTGCTGACCACACTATTTCTAATACAGGCCAGTATGACCTTGGTGTTCTAGAGCACTGCTGGTTTGTGTTCAGCCACTGTCAAATGGCACCCTCAGGTTCTTTTCCACTGGATTGCTGTCCAACCCCTCTGTCCTCAGCCTGCAGTGCTGCATGGACTTTTGTGGCCAAAGTGCAGGACCCAGAACTTGGTATTGTTGAAACTCACCCAGTTGGCCTTGGCCTATCTGTCCAGCCTGTCCAGATTCCTCTGCAGAGCTCTCCTGCCCTCCAGCACATCAGCACTCCCACCCAGCTTGGTGTCATCCACAAAATTACCAAGGCTGGACTTGATCCTCCCATCCAGGTCATCAATACAGATCCTGAACAAGACTTGGTCCAACACTGATCCATGAGGGACACCACTAGTGCCTGGATGTCCATGCAGCACCACTCTGGAACTGGCTATCCAGACAGTGCTTAACCCAGTAGAGAGTGCACCTGTTCAGGGTGTGGGCTGTCAGCTTTTCCAGGAGAGTGCTATGGGAGATGGTGCCAAAGGCTTTGCTGAAGTCCAGGCAGACACTTTGGCAGCCTCATCATCTAGGTGGGTCACTTGGTCATAAAAGGGAATTGGGTTTGTCAAGCAGGATGTCTTTTTCAAACCTGTGCTGGCTGGGCCTGATCCCCTAGTTTTCCAGTTTGTACAATGTGATTGCACTCAAGAGGATCGTATCTGTTCCATGACCTTCACTGGCACAGAGGCCAGGCTGTCATGCCTGTAGTTCCCCAGATCCTTCTTCCAGTCCTTCTTTTGGGCCAGCTTCCAGTCACCTGGGATCTCCCTGATTAGACAGAACTAATGATAAATGATGGAGAGAGCTTGGCAAGTTCTTCTGCCAGCTACCTCAGCACCCTCAGATGAATCCCATCTGATCCCATAGACTTGTGAACATCCAAGTGGCATACGTTGTAACTGACTGCCTCCTCCTGTATTACAGGGGGTCCATTCTCCTCCCTGTCCCTGTCTGCCAGCTTAGGGCACCAACTGGTCTCAGGATAACAGGTCTTACTGTTAAGACTAAGGCAAAAATGGTGTTAAGTACCTTAGACTTTTCCTCATCATTGATGACAAAGTTCCCCCTCCCCACCACCTCACATCCAATAAAGAATAGAGGTTTTGTTGGCTTTCCTTCATCCACCTCTCCTATAACAGACTCCCACCAGGAGCCTTCCCCCTGATTCTTACCCATATGCACTCAACTTATTGTTACTATCCTTGAAGTCTATACAGTCAAAACACTCCTTTAATATATGGAGACGCCACCCACCAGCTCTCCTTCCTTGTCTGTCCCTTCTGAAGAGTATATAAACATCCATTGCCGCACTTCAGTCATGCCAGTCATCTCACCCTGTTTCCATGATGGCAAATACATCATAGCTTTCCTGCTCCACAATGACTTCTAGTTCCTGCTGTTTGTTGCCCATACTGCGTGCATTGGTGTAGATGCACTTCAGCTGGTCTGCTGATTTGGATCTTTACTCCAGCATACCACCCTGGTGTCATCTCTGTGGAGCCTGTTCTCATCCCCTTCACTCTTCAAATCTAGTTTAAAGCCCTTTCAGTCATCCATGCCAACTCATGGGCTAGAACGCTCTTCCACCTTTAAAGACAGCTGAATCACATCTGTCTCCAACAGACCTGGTGCTGTATGAACTGTCCCATGATCAAAACCACCAGAATTCCACCAACAGTATTAGTCTTTAAGTCTTTTTGATCACACAACTTTTCCTGTTCCTTTCTATGTTCATCTCTGCTAGGGAAGGAATAGAAGAGGACATCGCCTGTGCTCTTGTCCCTTTTAACCTGCTGCCCCAGTGCCTGGAAGTCCTTTTCGATTAGTCTGGTACTTCTCTCATCAGCCTCATCACTGCTGACCTGCACAACCAGCAGTGGGTAATAATCAGTGGGTCAAATTAGTCCAGGGACTCTCCTAGTAATATCCCTTACCCAGCCTCTATCTGGGGCCACAACAGACTTCCTTGTGAGATGTGTCTGGTTGGCATATAGAGTCTTCAGTTTCCCTCAGAACAGAGCCACCAACTACAACTACCCTTTCAACTCTGTGTAAACCATTGCTGGGTCTATTCTAATTATGTCCAAATGCAGAAGGGACGCAGTGTTTCTGTAACGATCAGTTCTTCTGGTACTTAAATGTTACACTTATGTGGCTGACACAGTCAACTCTTCCAGGAAAACTGCATCAACATTACTCGTCTTCAACCTGTACAGTTCAATAAACAGAATATAACAAAATCAAGTCATCAGCCTACCAATATTTTCACTTCAGTGGGCTCCGGGTTTCCTCCAGGCTACTAGAAGCAAGGAAGCTACTGATGCAGGAAGGAAGCCATTCCCACATCATTGCTGAAACCTGGACTCTGTATGAACCAATGTTATCTCAGAATATCTAGTTGCTATTTCTAAGAATAGGTGAGCAGGGTATTCTCTTTGACTGGTAGCTGGCTCAGCATGGCAACAATTCTGACTTGAGCAGATAATAGCTTTCATAATACATATATCCAATAGAAAATAACATAAGAAATTTAGCTTTGTTTGCTTACTATGTTGCCTCTATGTATTGGTGTCCTCTTCACCCTCCTACTAAAAAAATTTGTTAATGCATAACAATAACTAAGGACATGCTTAACAAAGCAGAGATGATTATTCAGTGAAAAATTGACTTTTCTTACTAATAAACCAAAAGAAATACAAATACTGCTTTGTAAAAAACCCCCCATGATCTCAGACATAATGCTTTAAAACATTTTATGCAGTGCAGTTCACCATCATCAAAGAATTAGTAGTCTTTTGCATAACAGTAACAGCAACCACTGTGGCAGCAATGACTTAAATTTTTCTGTTTCAGACTTGAAAAGGACTTTTGTGCCTAAAAGCCTGGATGTTCTTCTGGACACGTTCATTTTTCTAATAAAATATTTTTCCCTGTAAGTCTCACCTGCTTTGTAAGTCTTTATGATATACACTCACATAACATTGGTCTTGTGCATTTTAATCTACTATTTTAGTGCAAAATGTCAGGTCGATCACTGCTCAGTAAGGCAGACAAAAGACAGCAAAGAAAGATTGCAAGAAGAGATCCCCATCTATATTTTAACTGGAGTCTTAAAGGTAACGTGTGTACATATTCATGTACAGGTATAAAAATATATGGGACTTAACTCCTGAAATCCGGGTTTCTGCTGGCATAATGGGAAAACAGAAGTCTTAATAGCTAGTGGCACCAAGTAATTGAATCTAGTGGAGTATGAAAGATTTTAGTGCTGACACTTTCCATTGCTCACTGATATATTTCTGTTATTATAAACTGCCAGAAATTATGTGAAAAAGCTTTTGCACAATGTAGTGATTGATCATACTGAGAAAATTTTCCATATTTTCTATTCTTCAGAGGGTGAAACTGACATTAAAATCAACATATCTCTATTCACTTGCTTAATCCCTTGATTTACATTTAGGAAGTATAATATCAGTACCAGAAAGGAGTAATAATGGTGTTTAGTTTGCTACACATGAATGATTTCTGCACGTGTACAAGAGTCTGATGTGCTTTCAATTTTTGATTCATCAGTAGGAATTTTAGAGCTTTTCATTCTATGACTGGTTTCAATCTCAGAAGAAACACAGAAACAAATTATCTGCCTTTAAAGTCTGAGATATCTTCAATATTACTTATGATTAAGTTGCATTGAATAAAAATTTATGGGTTTGTTCCCTGAATAAATTAAGGTATGTGATTGGTATTGTAAGCAAAAGAAAATCTTTCAAATAAGCACAGGAACAGGAATAAAAATTCCAAAAGTCTCCAGAGTCCCTTCTCAATCTATCCTAAGCAAAATTTTTAAAAATTAAGAAAAGTGTATAAATCTATCTGAAATATCAAACTGAGTATGATATGGACAATGTTAATTTGAGCAATAACCATATTGCTCTGTCTCTGAGTTATTTATGCTTTTAAAGTAATATTCTGAAAGAAAACCAAACAAGTAATGTTACATTCAGTAAATTCTTGTTTTAGTTGCCAAACTGGTAACAGTAGTTTGTGAGGTAATTGGGTTATTTTTCCAGCAGGGATATGAATACTTATTGCTTTTTGTATTTCATATGCTTGAAAATCAATGATGTAACTTCAAGTATGGGAGGTATTTACTGATTTGAATTCAAATTATCTTGTAATTTATGTCCCCGCATTTTAAAATCAGTTAACAATTTGCTTACCTTACTTAAAGCGACCACAATTTTGGAACATGAACTCATATGTATATGTGTTTTGGACAACTATATGGATTACTTTTTGCTGCAAGCAAAGTTACTATGTGGAAAATAATTATTTTTCATTGATCTAAATGCAGCTTTTTAAACAAATGTATTAAGCATTATTCTTCCGTTTAACATATATTCTAGAGTTGCATTCAATTTCTTTACTTTAGCTGTTGTTTTTCATTATCAAAAGTAGCAATTGACAATATTAAATTCAGTAGAAGATGGCATTTTAAAGATTTGCCACTGATTATGAAATTACATTGGTTTGAATGTGTTATAAGTATTATACTTAGGCATATTCTTAAAATTTTGTTTGAATTTACTTACCAACTAGACAAATGTACATGCAGAATATTTTCCTGCATGAAAGCTGAAGTATTATTCTTTTGTCTTTTGTTTTGTTCTAAGTTTACAGCAATAAAACCAGTTCATTACCTGGGGCTAGCCTTCACAGTTCATTATTCTTAAAATAAAGACTGTAAAAAATGAGTGTGCTTTATCTAAAATTTTAGACAGAGGAGAAGGGACCTCCTTTGCTACTGTTGTGTTGGATTATGTCCTCAGGTATGTTGTGTATGTTGTTGAAAATGAAATAATACCTTGAAAGATAGAGAGTACTAAATAATGCAGGTTTGCAGGGCATGTATTTTCCTACGTTAAGAGAGATATCATTCTCTGAACAGAAAATTGTAACTGGAAGACAAATATGTCTTTGCACCAGAGAATTATTTTTTTTATTTTTGTTGATAAAAACAATTCATTAAGTTTTCATATTAGCTATCACACATATAAAGTAGATCAAAAATGCAGGCAACTGTTCGAGAATGCATTATGTATGTATTTTCTATTATATATAAACATGTGAACAAACACAGGAAACTAATAATTTATTTTGTGCCCTACTAGAGTTACAAAATATTTATGGGAGAATCTGCCTTCTTTATAATTTTATTAGGTAGCTTTAATAGCTTAAACATCCTTTGTTCTAGACATTTGAATTTTTCTGCACTTTCCTATGAATATGATGTCATATCTAAACCTAGTTCGTAACTCAGATAAAATACAACATTTAGAGAGTTAATTACCTTAATAATGTCTGGGTTTTATATTTTTGAATAAAAAAATATGCAATGTGGTATCTGAAAGATTTTTTTGGGGTTTTTTTGGGGGGGTTGTTTATGTTTGTTTCTTTCTTTCTTTGTTTCTTTGTTTGTTTCTATTAGAAACATAGGAACTAGCAGTGGTAGCTCGCTGAATCATTACATTCATTATTCCTTTCAATGTAACACCTAGGAGCTCATCAGAGTGGACTCTGTTTTAAGAGAGATGCACTTCACCGTCCTGATCTGTGTGTGTACCTTGGCTAGCTCAGTTCTGCAGAGCAAGTCTGCTCACAGGGGACTTCTTGGAGAACGCTGTGGCTGAGAAATGGGGAAGAGCACTCACCCAGCTGGTTTCCTGATGGGCAGCAAGGATGTGCCCAAGGACAGCACAAAGGGATCAAAGGTGCTGAGCACACCTGTTTCAAAGTGGCACAACACCTATCTTGACAGCAAAATCAGGAAGGGCTAAAGGTGAACTGTGAAGCAGCATTAGCCTGCACTGCAGACAGAACCTCAGGGAAAACATCCCCCTTTTACTAAGCAGGATTGAAAACTGCAGTTCTGATTTTATTCAGGTTTTAATGAAATGGCAACACCTTTTAATTGATACTAATATCTAGGGATTAGAGCTGAAATCCAGAAGGTGCTCTGCAGGGCTAGTGACACCTATACCAGTAAATGAAACAGAACCTGGGCCCTGAGTGCTGATCCATGTTTAGACATTCTGTTAAGACTTTAGGACGCCCCACAACAGAGTTTGGATGTATATCAGCTATCAGGCAGTTCTTGGGCAAAGCTGAGGGACTAGTACCTACCAGGGATTTTGGTGTGAGCAGTGTTTTGCAGTCTGATTTTGTGATCAGACAATGATCTCTGCTTTTTGGTCTCTAGTAGCCCTTGAGTCTAATGTATCAATTCAGCAATGAGCTCCAGTTGTTTGGAGACCAGACCCATGATCTGAAGTTCAGCGTTACTGAAATATTGACTAAATTTCTGCAAGTATTTGATTAACCTTTAAGATGTCTCACTGATATTCACAGCTGAGCTTCAAATTCTGTGTTTAAGCTTCTGGTGATGCTGACATCTCTTCCAAGTTCTATATTCTGTCTATGTTTGACACTTCCCTCCTTAATTTTGTTAGGGTAGCACCTGAACTTGAGTAATTTTCTCCTATATATTCCGATCCATCTGACAAAAATAATACTAAATATTTCACTCCCACATGCTATGCTCTATTTCTAGGAGGCAAAGTTTTTTTAAATGTGTTTATCCAAATCAAGTGTCATAACTTCTAGTCAAATACATAAAAATTTTCCTATTAGTAATTCCACAAGCACACATTTCTAGACTATGTGGTGTTGTTTGATAAGACAGCAGGAAAGTAGCTATTTTCTGATTTAAAGATAGTTTATCTTCTCTGACAGTTTTCTTGCTAGTTAAAAAATGTCTTGGAAATACTATATTGTCAAATACAGCACAGATTGTGGTAGGCAGATAAGTATCTAAATATTATTGATCTCATAACTTCTTCTATGTTCATCAGGGTCAATTAGCAGAAATCAGTTCACATAGTAACACACACATTCACAAAGTTAAGTCTTAAAATATTGCTGTACGACACTGACAAACTATAGATAACTCCTGCCTATGCTGATGATGAATCTTCAAAGTGTCAAAATACTTTCATCAAAGAGAAGACTGCCAAAAAATCAATATAATCTACTTGTCATGGGCATGATGACAATTTCAAGCAACATCCTAGTACACAGATGAGATCATTTATGCAAATGTCCTTTTCAGTCTTCTTCCCCTTCCTCACGCTCCCCTGGGCATAGTCAAATTAAGAATGACACAGAACTTCAGGTATGGTACATTTCTCAGAGCACTAAAAACATCCAGTGACTATTAATACAATTGAATAACTATACCCAAATGCATAACTGTTTTGTTTTGTTCTTTTTTTCTGATATTTGTTGGTCAATTTTTTTATACATTAATTACTCCAAATCAGGTTAGAACAATGAATAAGAGGCATATAACCATTATATTTTGCTATTTCAAATCATTAGTACACGGGGAGGTTTATATTGATGTATTTGCAGTAACTATGTGCAGTACGTATCATTCATGTTTTTCTTATGTTGACTTGCATGTACTTACCTGTGCTTCAGATTAATCTTTGAATTATTCTGTGCCTATCTGGTCACAAAGTAGTAATACTTGACATTCAGCTACTGCATATTTTAAGAGAGGTGGGAACTCTACTGCAATGAGCTAGTGGTGCCTGATCTGCTCTCTTACACAGCTAGAAACTGCTGGAATTCATTACAGCTGCACTGTGAGATAAGTGTAGCTATGCCTTGCATGCTGGAGCACGTGGTTATGTGGTTTCCAGAGCATCTGCATGTCTCCTTTCCACTGAAGGTGTCCAGACCAAAAGGCATATCATGTCTCTGGCTTTGAATACAGTTTCATGAAAGCCACATTCTAAAGCCACTGAAGATGCCAAACAGCTTGCATGTTTTCTCTGAAGCCAGCAAAATGTTTCTAGGAAAAAACACAGTGATGCTACTCTGTCTCATATTTTATACCTGAAGTCATATATCTGGTAGGACATTCATGGGTAAAAGGAAATACATCTCACTTAACAAACAACTCATTAATTAAAAGTCACTGATGTTTCTTCTTCTTCTTCTTCTTCTTCTTCTTCTTCTTCTTCTTCTTCTTATTCTTATTCTTATTCTTATTATTATTATATACTGAAGCAGTTCTTAGACTTGCACTTTTTTATGGCTCAGGATTTGTAGCTTTTATTTTCATTTCAGATTACAACACGTGAGAACTTTTGCAGGAGAGTCTGTCCACGAGTGTCTGCTATCCTGACTGGGATGTGTGGAAAATTAAATGGACATGAACTGAATGTCTCTTCAGTGAGTGAGGAGTGCCTTCAGTGATTATTGGTTGCCAGCCCTGACAGACACAACTAGAGAACTGTGGATCTGAAAAAACCACAGTACTGGAGTTGGACACAAGGGACAACAATGATCAAGCATTAAGTGTATGAGGTCGAGCACAGTTTTCAGAGAATGTAGTGGCTGATAGCTTGCAGTTTTATTGGTGATGGGGTAAGGAGATTCAAAGCTGTTCATGTACTGCACAATCCTGGGAGCTCAGTTTTATTCTGATTTCACAGAGATGATAAAACACAGTCAAAATACATCAGGGTTCTTCTTGCTGCCCCACACTGACTGATAGCACCAAAAGACACACAGGTAGCTGTTTTACCTAGGAAGTTGTTAAGCCTGGAGGCAGCTTCTGAAGAGCAGAGCAGCTCTTGTTTCACCCTGCCCCACTGCTCTTTTCTGCAAAAGCCAATGCATAAATACAAGTGGTTACATTTCCTTTTCTTTTTCTTTTTTTTTTTTTTAATTAGGCATATGTTCAAATATTTCTAGAAAATATTACTGAAGTGGAAAACATAACTAAAAGAAGCTAATTTCCTTAAAAACTTGATGAACAAGACAGAGATTTTCCTTCAAAAAAATTACAAAATTTACCCTAAGAAATGGTATAACAAGATATTTTTAAATTGTTGCAAGGTTTTTTGTTTAGTACCATTCTTGTAATTTTTTCTAACTCAGTTAAACTTCATGACCAATGAAGGGTTTCTTTTTATATGCAGTGAAGGTCTTGGCACTGAGTTTATAGATTGTCTTCCTCAAAGGGTCCTCTTCCAAATCAGAATTTCAAATGGGTTCACATTAAAGACAGAATTCAAACTGGTAAGTCTTCCTGTAATTAACTGTGATAACACAGGGAATGTGGAATGCCCTTTAAAACATAGCTGTAGGCTTGCAGCTGTCTTTCTGGGATGCAGTACTGTTTAGTCATTGTAGTGTGCATTATGATTTAACAGACCAAAAACATTTTCAAGAGATTGACGTGTGATGTGGCAAAATGGAATCAACTGACAAAATAACCAGCTCTTCTCAAGATTTTTCAAAAGCACCAGAAGTCATATTGACATTGCTGGAGTCTGGATAAAAGGTTATAAATTTGAAACTTTGTTGGCGGTGAGTGAGGGTTAAAAAGACAAAGCCAGTCAGTTTCCACTTAGTATTTCACAGAGTAGCGCACTAAGGTACAAGACAGTGATTACAAGAAAATGGTTCCTTTGCCTCCAAGCTTCCTCGTCCACTGCTCACAACAGACTGCCCTCAGCTTGTGCTTCAGCCTTATCAAATCTGAATGGTTTCTCCATTCATAATAAATAATAACCTGCAGGATGATCTTGCAATTAAAGTGATAGGTGAACTTGTTTATTTAATCAAAGAAGCACACAGCTGTAACAATAAAATCTCCACGGGGAGAGCTGGAGAGTATGTTGAGGATTCATGAGATAACAGAAGGAGTTCACATAATGAACTTCATGTTATTTAAGCCAAAGATGTCCTGAGCATGAAGAAAGTGTATATGCTTTCCTGAGCTCTGCAGTGGGAATCTCACAAGATGGTAGCAGGCTGGTAACAGAAAAAATAGTGTCAACAGTAGATGGATTAATTGGCCATAACACACTGCTCCATGAATGTCAGGGGACAACAGCAATGCAGCAATTGCCTTGAGGTTCTTCCCCTAATGAGGACCTGTGGAATAAGTTTCCCATCCATATTTTCCTCATGGGAGTACCTCACTCTTTTATACTTCCAGAGGTTGAAAAGACAATGACTGATAATGTCTGACTTAAATTTAGATTCACAGGTATCAAAGCGATATGCAAGTCAAACATAAGCCTTGTTTTTCTATCTCATTTTGATTACAGTCCTGATCATATTTATTTGTGATTTCTAGAAAAAACAGCTCTGAGGAGGGCTATGTTCTGTTGCATACATATATACAGTATCATCAATATTGAGGGAATAATGATTCCCTAAGAGAGAGAGGTCAGTTAATGCATAGAAAAAATCACCATGAGAATTGTCTGCCTGAGACTCCTGAGTTGGTTTTTTCTGACCTGAGGTATTACCAGGTGAGATAGTTTCTTCAATCACTGGGTTAGTGGCTTAAAAGAAGGATTGAGGACTGGTCTACCCACTCATCAGTTTAATTTTAAAAAAAAAAAAAAAAAAATCAGGTGGACATCCTGCATCTTTAAGACAGCACTAGTCTCTGATGTGAAGTTCATATTGCTGTGTGGAGAGAAAATAAATAAAATTGAGGGAGATACTGTCTTGCTCAGGCATTCACTTCAGAATAATATCTCAGATTAGTTTTCCCCTTTATTTTATTTATTCTGCTCACTTCAGGTCCACAGTTACAAAAGTGCTTATAGGTAGGCTATTTACTGTTTGTTTCCTTCTTTTTTATTTCTTTCTATTTTGAATCCTACATACCATTTTTATCCACTGAATTTTTGACACAGCTATGATTAATTGCAAGAATATACATTTTTTCCTCTGTTGCACAATTTTGTTTAGTATTCAAAGAAACTCAGTAGTAACAATAAAAAGGCAATTACATATTTCCAGTATTTATTTGAATATAGTTATATCTTTTAATGATTTTTATAAAAATTGGACATCTGTATGGATAAAAGTAGTACTTACAGAATAATGCAGGGAAATGAACCACTATTCTGCATTACAATGTTTGACAAGTTTATTATACAAAACATACCTAAGGAAATATTATATGAAATAAGATTTTCAGAGCACCCTAAGTTGTACCTAAAAAATGTAAGCAAGCATTTTTAAGGGAACGATAAAAAAATAGCTCTGTCTTTTACAACTTACTAAGATGGCAAAATTAGCAACCTACATTTCTCTAAACTTTAGTTGGCTTCAATTTATTATGTGACAAGGTGTTGAGTTTTTATTTTGGATTTTTGGGTTTTGTTGGTTGTTTTTTGTTTGCATTTTTAGGGTTTTGGCTTTTACTTTTTTTCTTAAATGGAAAATGTAGGAGTTGGAAAAGCAAAGCATAAACAATAGAAAATATTGCAACTCTGATGAATAAGCAGACCAGTTTTATAAAGGGTCGGACAAATTTTGACATGCATTATCCACTACCATTCTAATATCACACATAATCTCTCATTATGACAAACATACAAGCTGCTTTCATTTTTCTGAACTGTCACCATTTTCTACACCTGGTGAATTCTGAGTCACATGTGAGTCTGTGGAAAGTGTAAGTACTGCAGAACATGAAGTCAGGTCCTGGCATCACAGAGACCAGTAAAAGGTTACAAGAGAGTCAACGATATTTGAAATATCTGAAAATTGAAAACATCACTGGGAAAGTTTTTAAATGCAAGTTCATGGAACTGCAGTCTGAGTGCAGACCTTTCAGCACAGAGCTGTACAGCTGCATGCCTGGAAATAGCCTTTTAGCACCCTTTTCCAAGGGGTAGTGGGAGTCCCTATGCCATCTCCAAGTGCACCATTTCTTTTGCCTATTAAGAGGGCTGCAATATGTGCTGACTATTCTTTGGCTTGACTGAAATGTGACACACTCTTTAATTGTCACATTTCTTACCCATTCCAGTCTTCTCAATTTTCATATTATCAAGTTACTGTAGAGGAGGCACAGGAAAAACACCAGTGGAAGAATGAGGGAGTCTGCATGATCCAAGGGAACTAAGAAAGAATTTGAAAAAAGGTGACAATTGTATTTGAAACAAAAAGAGGAAGGAAAAATAAACTTTCCTCCTACAACCTGTCAGAACTTCCATTCAATTTCTCACTCACTCATCCTTCTCATTAGGATACTAAAATCTATCTTGTATCTTTCATGACACACCCAATTCATCACACGTGTGTGTTGAGTGTTCACAAAAATCCATGTGACTGCAGGTATGCAGGTGTATTCTCTCCCTACTTTAGGAAATGTATGTCCTTTATTATTACTAAATATCCCAATGAGAATTTGCATTACAAACACTTCTATAGTTTCATAAAATGAAGCCAATTATTTTCATAAATTGATATCCAAAGTCTCAGCCAAGAAATACTGTTAATTAAAAAAGACATTAATGTGTTAAATATTTTGTCAAAGTTCACAAAGATCCTAATTTTCCTTGATGGTCTATTTCAGTGGCTCATGAATTATTTGTGCTCTTATTAATTGTTTAATTTTTAAAAATCTGAAATATAGATTTTCTAAAGCCCCAAAAGCCATATTCATACACAATTTTAGCTTGTTGCTTTTAAGTGTTTATGATCCAGGCATTCAGAATTATTTGAATGTCTAAAGATGGATCAAAAGTATCTAGATACATACGGTGCCATTGAAGCGTAATCTGTGAAATAGGCACCTACCACACTTATGCACACTTATACTTATGCATTTCTCTCAGTTCTATTATGGTGATGCTAAATGCTTCTGAAATCCAGTCTTGTAATAGTAAATTTAGTGGTTTTTAAGAGGAATTTTCTTAAGGGCAAGCACAACTACAGCGTATTTCTACAGATCATAACTGTATAATGCATGATCTTGTGATTTTCATTCCTTGTACAGAATGAATATTTTAAAATTTATTAGTATTAGTTTGTTAGTAAGCAATAACCTCACAGATTATCTTGTCTTTTATGTATTTATCACAAAAACACAGTTGCCAGACTGCTATGCAATAAGTGACTTACAAGCTACTAGCAGAGCATTGGTATAAACCAGATAACAGGCACTTGTCCTCTAAGGTCAATTTTCACAAAATTTATCATGTCTAAATAAAATCAGAATATTTTAGTTAAATTATATGGGAGTAATATCAATGGCTAAGGAAACTATATGGTATCCGGTGCTGTGGTTTATATACTTAAAACAAGACTAATACTGTCATGGCAATTTTATTTTCATACACAGAGGAGTAAGCTTTGGCTAGTTCAGGCCTTTTAGTCAAAGAAAGAATTCATGGAAGTATCTTCTTCTCTCTGCTAGAATTTTTAAGTCTTAGAATGTTTTCGCCAAGAAAGCTGAAAGAGAAAATCTGAAATACAACATGGTAGTCTTTTGTTTTAGGTTTGGTTTTTTGGTTTGGTTTTTTTTTCTTTTTGGTTGTTGTTGGTTTTGCTTTTTGTTGTTGTTTTGTTTTTTGTTGTTGTTTTCTTTTTATTTTTGTTTCCTCCTTTCCTTTTCATTGACAGAGGGGAAGTAAAATAGGAAAACAAAACTTAGCAATACTTAAGCATAGAGGCTGTTGGGGATTTTTCAAAGACTGTCACCAAACAGGTGTTTAAGACCCCACCAAAGCAGAAAATGTGCTCTTCTGTGCCATATTCTGTTGTGGTCCTGATGGGCTGCAGCTCCTGTATGCTTTCAATTCCACCCCTACCAGCATGCAGTAAAAACCCAAACTCCATTCTAAATCACAGATAATGAGAAGCTTTTGTGAGAAATACAGACTATGAAGCCAGACACTGACTTCCGAGTGTGAGGAGATAAGGATTAAGACCAATACCATTTGGAAACAGGGGTGTTTTGGGAACTAGTGAAGGAAAAGGTCTGAGATCAAAGTAGCAAGTTGTGGGGAAACCAAAACCAGGTTTCTCTGGATGGAAGGAGAGAAACATCAGATCTGCACAGAAGCCTGAGGACAAAGGCCAAAAAGAAGAGTCTTACTGAGACTGGGCCCAGCGGCTTTGAGATGGACCCCATGTTGTCCAGTTCAAAGAATTTTTGAAAAATGTTCTCACAGTTCAGATAGCAGTTTATTGTAATAGAATTGTCATTATTACCATTTTATTGTACGAATGTTCTGATTGGTTGATTTATCCCCATTTCCCTATTGGTCAGGAGATGGTGCAGCGCACCATCTCCATATAAGGCCAAATCCCTTCCCAGTTTTCCCTTATATGTTATCGTCCCTCCTACCTTCTCCTTTTATGTCGTACTCCACCCTAGTCTCCTCCCAAGTTCTGGAACCCTCCATTCCAACCCTATAAAAGTCCCATGCTCCTTGAGTAAATTGTCCATTCCTGCCTCACCTCATGCTTGGGTGGGTCAATCTTTCGCTCCCGGCGGAACATGACAGCAAGTAATGGCAGAAATCGGAGAAAACAGGAAAAACCAATGTGTTATAGGGGTTAACTGGCAGAGAAAGAAATTAGTATGAGAAGTGTCAAACTGGATGAGAACAGGACAGGAAAGACGCAAGTGGAGTGGGAAAATGGATTTGGCTGGTATGGGCAGTAAGGGCTCAAACTGACTGAAGTACGCTTTCCAAAATCTAATGGAAGAAAATGGAAGAATGTGTCCTGGAACAGACATCCAGATTCTTATACTTTACTATTGCCATGTCATCAATGTTACCTGAGAAAAGCATGGAAAAATCATGGGTGGAAAGTCAGGTTGCTTTTCCCATGTCTCAGCTGTGCAGTGTGATGAGGCTCTCTGTGGCCTGCAAGAACTGAGCATACATACTGCCCTCCAGCATCACCCCAGCTCTGCTGATATGTCCTTCTGGAGACGTGAACAGGTACTAAACCTGCTGATAACTTTTTCCTCTGTCACTGTGAACCCCAGGAATACATTTTTGGACGTTTGTTTCCATTTTAGTTTTCTTGAAAAACCCAAACAACAGGTAAAACTGTATTGCCTGTCAAGAAATGGAAGTCATTGTGATCTGAGCAAACTTCACACAATTTTCTGTACTCTTGCATTACACATCAGAACACAGATGGATCAGACTTGCTGCTGAATTCAACTGTATAATGAACAAAACTGACCTGTAGATGACCAGTTTCTTCTGTTACAGGATTAAAATTGTGTTGCAGTGAATGGGAAAGACTGAATTCATAAAAGCAATGATAAGGACTGAAAGATGAAAAATGTACTAGAAAAAAATAAGAAAGGAAAACAAATAGGAAATGTATTTACATGAGAAGCCAAGATGTAGGGGAAAAGCAGTGGCTGAAGTAATTTAAGTAAAAAAAAAACCACTAAACTTTTGAGGTGTACAAGAAAAAAAGAAATGTCATGGATACTCCAACAAAAGACATAATGAATTGTAAATATTGATACAGAAAAAAATTGAGCCAATATTTCTGCTCAGGTTTCTAAAAGAAACATGATACTTAACTAACATCATATTACAGAGATACAATTAAATCTATTAATAACTGGGTACAATTTAAAAGAGAATTTATTGGAATTATGTAGTTTTACAACATCAGGCCTGTGTAACCTTATACACACATTTTTAGCAAGTGGGTTGGAGAATTTTCTGGGTTTTTCTTAGCTAGTATTATGTTAGCATATTGAAGACACTCCAAAGGATTTGGAAAATTTAAGATTACTCTAATGGGAAATTCCAGATAATTATGTCACACTAGGAAGAGACAGAAAAGCTAGTATGGAATTATAACATGTAAAAACTAAATGAAAATAATATCATCAAAGTCATCTGATACCATACATGCGGAAAAAAAGCTGTTGTAAATCAAATCAGATGCAGTCTTTGGCGAGATTAGAACTCTGTTTAGTGAATTTATAGCATAAACAAAATTTTATGAGGCTTTTGACCTAGCATCTCCTATCCTTTAATTAGCAATTTAGTGATAAACAGTACAACAAAGCATATATTAAAAAGACAGATAATTAGATAATTGATTAGCTCTGAAAACAACCTGCAATAAAGATTTATTATTAAACTTTGGCTGTTTCAAGTAGTGAATAGTGTAAACCCCCATGTTTCTAAGTGTAATTCAGGAGTATGTATGATATTACTACAGAAGAAGCCCATGAAGGTTACACAAGCTTAGTAGACAAGGGTGAGGCCAAGGAGACCAAAGCTGGAATGGAAATACAATGTTTTTTACAGAGAAACAAAATTTCCATTCCTTCTCTATCACCTAAACCCAAAATGCAGTGCATGTTGTACTTTACAATGGCAAAGTATTTCCTGATAGTAGAAAAACCTGAAAAAGAAATTCAGGATCATTACAGAAAAGCAAATAAAAATTAATTCTCAGTAAAATACAGAGACAACAGGATTTAATGAAAACCTGAAAGGAACAAGCAAGGAGGGGGAGTAATGAAAAGCAGTGGTGGTTTTCTACCTCTAGATGCTACTGGTGAGATTGATATTGGCAAACTGCCTCCTGTTCTCCCTACTGCCCACAGTTAATTTTTAAAATCTCAATGAAAAAATTGGAGAAGTTATAGAAAAAAAGCTGCAAAATTACTCCAGGCTGCAGAAAATTCAGGTGAGTGAGGACTTAAAAATATCAGTCTGTTTATCTTATCAAAAAAAGAAAAAAAACCCCAGACTGGCAGGCAGCTTGATTGCAGTGTATAAGCTCCCTCACAAGGTACTGACTAAGTCTTTAATCTAGCAGGGAAAGACAGAACCCAGTGGTTAAAAATGGAAGACAGGAAATTTCAAAATAGAGATAAGATAAAAAATTTAACAGTGTAGGTGATCACCAGCTGTAACAAACGCCCAAAGGGAATGGTATATTGTTCATTACGTGATGCTCTCAGATCAAAGCTATGCATTTTTCCAGAAAATGTACTTAGTCTTGAGTCACTGAAGAGAAATATAATGTCCTGTATTATGCAGGACATATGTGACTAGATGGTCTAATGGTCTCTTAAAATCTGTGAGTCAAAGGTAAGGAAGTTATTGCTTCACAAAATTGGATTTTAACCTTCCTTCTACCATAATAGGCCTAGATAAAGTCTGTCAAATCACTCAATTCAAAATATCTGTAATCAGTTGCTGTCAGTGTTCGGTGCTTGGATTTGGTGCTTGGATCCCCATCCTACTGTCTTGTATAGTGATGGTTACTGTCACAACCAAAGTCAGTAAAAACAATGAAGAGTAAAACATATATGCTTCATATATATATATATATATATATATATATATATATATGTATATGTATATGTATGTATGTATGTGTATGTATGTATGTATGTATGTATGTATGTA
>JAWMRC010000089.1:14026088-14063785 GCA_035584755.1 Thripadectes ignobilis
TAAAAACCAAACAAATGACAAAACCCAAACCAAACCCAAAACAAAACAAACCCAAAACCCACAAATAAGCAAACCAAACCAAAAAAAAAAAAACAAACAACCAACCAAACAAACAAAAAAACACACAAAAAAAAGGCTGGCTGTTTTTCATTCAGCCTGGTTGTCAGCCTGGCCCAAATTCAAACTCTTCAGACCTTTCAGATACACTAAATAATGCATCTACTTCAAATGTCACACTTCACACTGTCAGAACTAAAAAGCTTTTGATAATTCTGAACTTTATAATCTTTGTTGCATTACCTCAGCACAGTCTTTAGTTTCATACTCTTACCTTAAATATAAGAGCTTGAGCACTCGTTGTCAAAGTGTATGGCTTGAGATGTAGCTGCAGTACAAAAAGGAAGTGTATTTAAAAAAATAAAAAAAGACAACAAAAAATACAAGAAGCCTCAAAGGTTAAAAAACCCCACAAAATAAAATAAGCTTCTCTCCTTAACATCAAAAAACCCTCCTGGTCCTTAACAATAAGGGCATTATCTGTGTCCACATGCATAATAGGTAGGAAAATGCACTTAAGTACTGCCATCATTGGTGCCTTGGAAGACACTGACACTGCCTATACTAAGATAGGTGATCAGTCCATGTTTGAAGGGCAAAAATGGAAAAAATTGGCAACAATAAGCATAAAAATCATCAATTTGCTGGATGCACATCCCAGCCCAGTACGTAATCAGGTTGAACAGGACCTGGACAGCTCATAGTCTGGGACATCCCCAGCCATCAGCAGTGTCCTGATCCTCTTTAGGGTGGTGTATAGGGCTAAAACATGAAAGAACAGCCACTGTGACTGGTGTCTTAGTGTGGTGGTGGCAAGGTAAGCAGCACTTACCTTGTCTTTTCTGTCATGGCAACAGAAGGAAGGCACATGGCCCCATACCAAGGTTAGATTGAAAACCTAAAAGCTACAGCTGTTTTATATAAGCTTGAACCTAACAAAAAAAGTGATGAGGCAGTTGTAGAATGTAGGTAAGGTATGTATGTCTCAGAATACCCTTATAAAGGTAGAGACCTTATAAAGGTGAGAATTAAGGGCAATTTTTGTGTATGCACGCTGTCCTGCCGTAGTGCTATACTGATACATCCAGTGCATTGCACAACAGGTTGAGGTCTCTGCAGTAAAAACATGGTGGAGAACTTAAGACTACCAGTGTACTGCTAACAAAGATAGAAATGCAACTGTATTTGTCTAAACTCACAAAAACTGCAAGCATGAAGATACACCAATTGTTTTTACAATAACAGCAGACAAAATGAAGGTTATTCCTTGATTTGTCTGGATGCTGTCTGTGTTATCTGCTTTTTGTAAAGCAAAGAACCACATTGATTTTAAGACATGCAAGGAAGGGGAAGATGAGTGCATACTGGAAAATTATTGTATAAGGAAAGAAATCTTTGTCAAATAGAAAATCAAATTTGACAAAGTACATTCTGACTTTTTATTCTGAATAACAAAAAAAACCAGGACTTACCAAATTTTGGAAAAAAGACTTCTTTTAAACCAAAAGAGAACCAAAATCTCCTCGAATTTTCTAGTCTCCTGCACTATTTTCATGTGCAGTTCAGGTTGAATAAACTGCACAGGTTAGAGTTTGACTTTGAGATATGAAAAAAGTTATGCCCAGAACTATGAAGGAAAGAGTTAGAGCTCTAGACTAATGCACTGAAATTTCAGGACTGTCAGCAATTCTTTAGCAAGATTTAAAAAAAGCTTGCAAACAAACAGGAAGAAAAGTTAATGTATGTCTAAGGTATTCTTTGAAAGAAAAAGGGTGTTCCTGATCTCTTGTGATTCATCTTCATTATGCCATTATTTCTGCTTTATTTAGCCAATCTTGATGTAGTATCATATAGTCTGACACACTAGTAATCACCTTTATTAATGTAGATGGGTTTGTCTCATGTCCATACAGAGACTAAAGTAATGTAATTATGGCTACAGTCTCAAGAGAAAGATAGTTAAATATAAAGACCACATTTTCACATATATATCCATTTAAAAAAAAAAAAAAAAACCCAACAAAACCCCCAAAAAACCCCAAACAACAACAAAAAAAATCCTGTTATGAATATATAAATGCATGATTCCATTTAACAGAAAAAAAATAAAAATTCAGTGATTATGAAAAAACCTTTAAGAGCTCAAAAGACCAAAAAAGAGGTAAATGTACTTCTATGAGATCAGCTATGGGATCAGCACAGAATGCTGTGCCCTGAATGGAGATCCATTGGATGCCTCTTGATGTGTCATTCCCAGCACCTGAAGGGCTGTAATGTTTCCTACACTGTCACCTCTTTCCTTATCTTCAATAAATGGCATTTCAAATAATACTTCACAGAGCCTGAGCTACTCTCTCGTTAGGGTTTTCAAAACGCTGGTGTAAAATTGGTGCAAAAACATCTTCCTGAGGAAACTGGTCTTTCAAAACCTACGCCTTTAACGCAACCAGCTATAGCTCTACAGCTGTCATTCAGCCATGGAAAGTACTCCAGCACCAGAAACTTAGGCTTTCATTGTTTTCACAAAAAAATTTTTTTCTTCAGAATTTATAAGCCAAAGGTACACACTTTTAACAGTTATTATGATTTTTTTTGCTACAAAGCAGCTCTGTGAATTTATTCCATGACCATATGTTACTCCTTATAAGAACTGTAGTTTTATCTAACTTCCTCTTTACCAGTATCTTGTTAAAACACAAAAATAGCAAGATATAAATATTTCCTCAAACACTGACAACAAAGACAGTGGTTAATAAATCCTTGAGAAAATCTTCTTTCTTTAGTTCTTCCCAGTCATTTATTTAGTTTTTTGACTCTTCGGTTTTCTCATCTGCAAATGTTCTTCAATTCTGAGTTTCCTTTAGTCAGCTTCTTTTGCATGTTCCTCCAACTATATCTTCATGATGCATACTTCTAATTCTTTTAAAATCCAGACTCTAGCTAGTTTTATCATGTGAATAATTTAGAGATTCAGAAACAGTTGAACTCTGAAAATGTTTAGTATAACATTTAATATACAAACAGATAAACAAGAACAGTTGGGTTTTTTTCAGGAATGTTTGCATTTTCTGATTCCCTCAGAGATACTTGACGGATTTGAGGTTTTCAGGTCCATATGGTTAAAAACAAATGGCATATGAGTTGAAGATTCACAGCCTGTCTTCAAGTTGTTGACTAAATTCCTAAGCCTCTAGAAATACTATGAGAACACAAGTTTCTGCCAGTTTCAGACATTATGTCCTGCTGGACATTTATCTGGTTTATCTCATTTATAGATTTATGACTAGTTTTATTTAGCATCTTTTATTGTTTCCTGGATAGTTCAACAAACATGCACGTGGGTATGTACATAAAACTAGGAAATATGTAATAGATGTAAAATTTGGGATTTGGAGAACTTACTTCCTTCTTGCTTGTTTTGCAATTCCTCATAACCCAAAAGTATTGCCATAAAATTTTTAAGTGCATGCATCTGCTATGTATGGAAAGAAACATTAGAGACATTAAAAAAGCAAAACAGTCTTATGAGGAAGATGCACTTTCTTGGAAATGTGTAACTAATTTTAACCTTCCTTGACTAGTGCCACCCAGGAATCTAGTTGTGGAAAAGGAGATAAATCAAGCTGTCATGCAAAGAACTCAGTGTACAGAAGAAGAGGGAAACATAACAGCAGAATCTTGATCATCAACACCTCTATAATGAAATTGTGATGTGGAGACAATGAGCAGGTATATCATTAATAAGAAAGTGCAACACCATCCAAAAAGACAACAATGCAGCTAGATAATATAACCAAAGCCAGCCAACAATCACTTTTCTATATATTGACAGACACAATGTCTTTCACAATGCATATGTTGTATGAATAATAAAACCTACCAAAAATAAAGGTAACCCCTAGTTAGTGTTCTCTTAAGACTACATGTGACTATATGAAGTATCTTTAGTTACAGAATTCAGTCATCCATTTCAAGCAGAAGACAGCTGTAGTTTAAGACATTCAGTACACAAGTGATATTTCTGTCAAACATCTATGACTAGCAGGGACCTTCACCTTCCAGACTTCTTTACTGGCATGAAATCAGCAGGTGAGTAATTGACATGTTGCTTGATGTGCCATCCAACTGCAGAAGCTTTGGTGGAGAAATACTGTTATAAATTAGCCATTGTCAGGATGATGTTCTGTCAAAGGCAGGTTCTCTGTGGAAGAAATCCAAAGACAGTCTGTGTACACAATACTCAAACAGAGAATTAGAGTAACAGGTACCTTTTGTATGATGTGTGCAAAACATTTGTTCAAAATTGAAGACAGGTTTAATTCATAAAATGATAGAGATTGCAGGATTAACTTTGACCCTTATGCAGAGGGCTCTCTTTCACTAAGCTTACTGTGGTCTCTGATCAGAGAACTGAACTGATTTTATGTTGAGTTTCTGAAGGAAGAAAAAGGAGATGGATCTTTTAAAAAAGGAAAGACACTTCAGACTTGATTACAAATATCTTTCTTTGTTGATAAAGTGTTGTTTCATAGATAGAACTTCTCATTCATTAGATTGGTAGTTGTTATTTGTCATACAATGTTGCACGTAACAATTCCAAACAAGATAACGCAAGTGCAATAGAATTGATTGAGTGTTTAATCATAGGCAATTTGTCTCAATATATTTGTATTATACTCACGTTCATATCAGGCACAGAAAAAGAAAAAGTAAGTAAGGTTGAGCAAATCCAAAACGAGATTTCATCAACTCATCTCAACTTAGTGTCTCTGAATGAGGAGAATAGATATAATCCTTTAATTATAGCTTGGATTCATATTACCTGTTTTGAAATGGTCTGATATCAATTATTTGTATTTAACACTTTTTCAATATGACACTGACTGCATTTTTAAAGTCAGTCAGTGAATGTAGTCATTTAAAATTATATGAAGCTGAGGAAAAAAAAATGTAATGTAAGTCTAGATTGTATTGACTGTAGAACAGGTTTGTGTTCTGCTTACCTTTAGATTAAATGGAAATATTTAAATCAGTAAGAAATTAGTAGCTTATTCTTGAAAACTTTCTTCAAGAAAAATTAGTAGCAAAAAAATGAAGATTTTATAAAATTTTTATATTATAAACATAACAGAAGCTTAAAAATACAGCTATGCTCAGTTTTTCCTGTAAGGCAACATTCTGGTAAATTTTATAGGTTAAAAGAACAAAGTATTTAATTCCCTGTATTTAGACCACATAATGCATGAGTAAACTCAGAATACTCTCAGAAATTTTATGCATTTTTACTTTTATAATTTATGATTGAAGACTTTTAAATAGGCTTATTTCATATTGCTCTGTTTAAAAACCTATTTGGTAGTATTCATGTTTTCATATAGAATTTGAAATTCCGTACAATAAATTCTGCAGAAAAAAAAATCATTTTTGTAGAGAATTATTTATTGCTTGACTGTAGTAAATGGTTAAAGTCTAAGTTAATGGACAACCATTTATAACAAGCATTTATCTTACTGGTATGAGGGCTCACTCTAGCGATGTCACAATACTGGTAAGAACCTCCTTTGGTACATATTTTCTGTGGAATTTAGGTCATAAACATGCAAAGTTACCTATTATTATACATAGCCACACTGGAACGCACTTGCAGTCTTATGGAGATGAGCCGAGGACTACTAAGGTTAAAAAAGTGAAACAAATAAAATTATCTTAAAGGAATTGAGAGGTTTTCTTCCAGGAAGGTGACACAGATGACAGCACAGCTGAGGTGCCTCCACACCAATATTCATGGCATGGGCAGCAAACAGGAGGATTTGGAAGCCACTGTGCTGTTAGAAAGCTACAGCCTTGTTGCCATTACCGAAACTTGATGGGATGAATCCTATCACTGGAGTGCTCAGAAGGAACAGGGAAGGAATGAGAGGTAGAGGGGTTGCCCTCTGCACCAAGAGTGTGAAGAGCTGTCTCTGAAGAACAGCCATGAGCAGATCAAAAGCCGGTGGGTAAGTCAGAGACTGAGCCTTGTAGTCTATGTCTGCTACAGGGTGGCTGCCAAGGGGAGCCAATTGACGATGCCTTCCTGCTACAACTGCAGGAGTCATCTTATTTGCAGGCTCTTATCTTGCTGCGGGTCTTCAAGCACCCCAAAATCTGCTAGCAAAGTAGCACAGTGAGCTGTAGGCAATCCAGAAGACTCTTGGAGTGCATGGAGGATAACTACTTGAGCCAGGTAATGGATAGCCATACCAGAAGGGATACAACACTGGATCTGATGGTCACCAATGCAAGGAACTGATCAGTGACATCAAGATTGGAGGCAGCCTGGGCTGCAGTGACCATGCACTAATGGACCTCACAGTCCTGAGGGATATGGGTCAGGTAAGGAGTAAAGTCTGGACCTTGAACTTCCAGCTTTTCAGGGAAACAGGATTCCCTAGGAGAATGCCCTTGGGTACAAGGTCGTTGAACAGACCTAGTAGATCTCAGGGGATTCTTCCATAGAGTGCTAGAGTTAGCAAACCCTGGGAGCAAGAAATCAGGCAGGGAAGGCAAGAGATTGGCATACTTGAATTGGAATCTCCTGATCAAACTAAAGAAAAACAAGCAGTGAAACAATGATAGGTGACCTGGGAAGTGTATAGAGACAAGTACAGTTGTGCAAGGACGGGGTAAAGAAGCTCAGGGTGAAGCTGGAACTAAACCTACTGAAGGACATAAAAAATAACAGAAAGGGCCTCTACAGGTCTGTTAACCATGAAAAGGTCAAGGAAGGTGTACTCCTGTTGATAAACACTGCTGGTATATTAGTAGCAATGGATGAGGAGAAGGCTGAAATGCTCAAAAACTTCTGTGCCTCAGTCCTCACTGGCAACTTCCCTTCCCAAACTCTCAAGTGGTTGGACAACAGGATGAGGAATGAGAGAGCAAAATTCCTTCCACTGTAAGAGAAGATGAGATTCACGACCACATGAGGAACCTGAATGTATATAAGTCCATGGGAGCTGGTGAGATGCTCTCCAGAGTCCTGAGGGAGTTGGCTGATGTAGTTGCCAAGTCATTCTCCATGATATTTGGCAGTGAGGTGAAGTCCCAGGCGACTGGAAAAGGGGAAACATTGCACTCATCTTTTAAAAGGGTAGAAAGGAGAACCTGGGAACTCCAACCTGTCAGCCTCCCCTCTGTGCCTGCGAAGATCATGGAAGAGATCCACCAGGAATCTGTGCTAAGACATATGGACAACAGGGAGGTGATTTAGGACAGCCAGCACAGCTTCACCAAGGGCAAGCCCTGCCTGAGCAGTCTGGTGGCCCTCTATGGAGTGACTACATGGGTGCAAAAGGGAAGGGCTACAGATGTCATTTATCTGGACCTCTATAAAGCCTTTGACACAGCTCCCTACAACATCCTTCTCTCTGAATAGAAGAGAGATAGACCTAATGGGTGGAGAGGCAACTGGATAAGAAAGTGGTTGAACAGTCACATCCAAGAGCAGTGGTCAATGGCTTAGAATGCCAACGGACTTCAGTGACCAGTGGTGTGTCCCAGGGGTCTATATTGGGACCGGTGATATTTAATATCTTCATTGTTAAAATAGACAAAGGGATCAAGTACACCCTCAGCAAATTTGTTGATGACATTCCTATCCCTGGAAGTGTTTAAGACCAGACTGGATGGGGCTCTGAGCAGCCTGGTCTAGCAGAAAGCAGTCCTGCTCATGGCAGGGGGATTGCAACTAGATGATCTTTAAGGTCCCTTTCAACCCAAACCATTCCATGATTCTATGATTCTATAAACATTTTTCTTCTAGTTTTGACTTTCCTATTTTCAAAACCATTTCAAAACCATTACCCTATCCATTACCCTATCCAGACTTTACAACAACTTTCCACCTATGGATAAAGTTCTCTAAGAAAAAAGAGTTTCATAGCACTAAACAAACAGTTGTCAGTCAAAGCAACTGCCAAGAAACGCTCCTGGAAAAGGGTGAGTATTACAACCAATTTGAGCTAGTATATTCCATATAGACTGCTAAGTGACAATACAGTAGTTTTGTATGCTATATATAAAGAAGCTAAGTCTGGCAGATATAGAAAAGTATTTCAATGAAGTTGTATAGGAAGCACACATTCTATCTGATTATTGTAAAAAAAAAAACAAAAAAACCAACCAACCAACCAACCAAACAAACAAACAAAAAACCAAAAAACACATAAATCTGGTTTTGGTTTACAGACTTAGTGATAGGTAAACATGGAGAGCTGTTGTTCCTTGCAAATCTGTTTTCCCTTCTGTGATATGAAGATGTTCAATTAAGAAGATACAGACTAGCAGAGCCAAAGAGTGTCTAAATAATGAGAATCTTTAAAAACTACTATAAAACTGGATTATCATAGACTATATCCTGTACATTTCATACTGTGATCATGTTTATTATTTAAATTTTACCATATGGCAGCAACAGAGACATTACAGAAATCGAGACACTAGAACACAGATGTTTCTTCCACTCCTTTAATTTCAATATCAATTATATTTGCAAAAGTCTAGCAATTACATTTACGCTAGAAGATACTAAATTATGCATGACAAAAAAAAAAAAAAAAAAGACATGCTATAAATAACAAATCAGTTTTATTACAATGATTTGGATAATATTTATAAGGCACTAAATACCTTCGAGGAGTAAGAGCTCAGGAAAAACAAGGGCAGTTCCTTTATGACAGCTTTTTTTGCTGTGTCCTCACATAATTAGTCAGTCTGAGGCAGGTATTCAGACAACTAAACTGAAGAGGGTCAGCTGCAAATAGCCTCAGTGTACATGCATTCTGTCAAGGGCAAGGCCCCCAACATTTTAATTACTTTTTTTAAAAAATAAACTCTAACACCACAAAAATTTATATGCATTGTATATAAAAGATTGGATGACATCAGCCTTTATCTATAAAATCCTGACAAGCTTCAATTATCAAATTTTACATTGTAAAATGTCAAAATCCTTTGTAACAATAATTGCATGCTCCATGGAAAAGGAAATCTACTGTCAATACAATTTTCAATTTTTCATCAAAATGGGCTTTTTCCTGTTTTACACAATAACTGTTTGGATTAATATGTCCCAAAGAGCACCACTGAGTGAACTTGTAGAAATTACTTACATGCCTTTTGTGCGTATGTGTTGACTGCCCAGACCACACTTGGCCAGGCAGGGCCAAGACTAGCTAAAAAGCCATGCAACATGTGACCTTATCAGACCTTAATATCAGAGAGTGATTACTAGAACTAACCTAAGTCTACCAGTCACAATTCACAGTTCTTGGAAAAACAAAATACTACAAGAAAGCACTTAGAAATACAGTTGTCCTGTCGAAGAGAAGATACCTGAAAGTCTTCACTGTGTTTGCTCTGTGTAACAGAAGTTTCTTAATACAGCAATGCTTGTTAGTCCTGGTAATCTGTTGTAATATTTTTGTGAAGTTGCATGTTTATTTCTGTAAAACCCTTTTTGCCAAAATGCCTATCTTATCACCAAATTAAAAGAAATCTCTTAGATAAAAATGTGTGGTTATTCTCCAGATGTTAGCTCAAGGTACAAAGAACCAAAGGCTTTACAAGAATCTCCGTGAGCAAAATCTCTTGGAGTCCAACATTAAAGTGTAACACCCAGTAAAAGTTGATCCTTGAGGACTGGGGTGTGACATGGTACACAGTAGAAGGTGCTCTAGCAGTGGGGGCATCTAATTACTGAGCAATTTCACATGGTATCTAATATTAACTTGTAGCCTTCTTACCCGCTTTGTCTTATATTTCCTTTCTAGGATTAAGTCTTTGATGTCATCCATGCCTGGATGTCAGTCAATTAGATAAAGTGAGCTCTTCTAAAGTTAAAAAAACTAATTATTACTATCCCAGCTTTCCAAGGAACCTTCTTCTACACCAGCCTAACCTTTATTTATTTGGTGGGTTTTTTTTTTTTTTTTAATGTAAGAAATATGAACTGAACATGGAATCCAGAGAAGCCTCTCACTCAAACCTAAACAACAGCATTGACATGTTAATACTTTTCTGTTCTATAAGAATCCTTCTCCCATCATCTTAGGGTCATACTTGCCTTTTCCAAAGCTACTTCCTGCTGACAGTTCACAGTTATTCTGTGATCAGTCAGGATATCCAGCTGTTTATTAGTATCTTCCTATTTTTTTTACCCTTCAACTGATGAAACCCTATTATATGGCAAAATCTTCTGTTCTGAACTCCCAACACAGACATCAATAAAGGGCCTCAGGTGTTGTGATATTCAGCACTGGAAAGATTAATAGATATTTAGGTCAGGGACTGGAACAAATGAAAATGAGTTTAGTAAATAAAAATTCTAGCACAAAGAGTGGGTGTAAGTGATGGTGCTGGTTGAGGAATGTAAGCAGATAACAACGGGACCCCAGAGAAATCTAAGAGAAAAATGTTAAAGATTAATACACACATGAAATCTGGTTTTCTGCATGGATTTATGTACCTTTCTTGAGGCTGAAAATGAGAGTAGTGGGTAATAGAAATGAAGCCTAAATTCACTTTGCCAAGTAAACCTACATAAAATTTGAGGTCAGAGGAATTCCTCACATTTGCCTTCAAGGGAGAAACTCTGAATATTCTCATGAAAGGTCCTTCTGTTTTGGACCTCTCACCACAACATCTGACCTTTTAGCAAAGTAAACAACCGTGGTACAACAGGGAAGGTTCTTGCAAAACAAACAAACAAAAAAATTTAAAAGACAAGAAACAGAAAAGCAATAAAAAATTGGTTAGTTCTTCAAATGGAGGGAGGTTACCTGTTTCACAGGTGTATTTTGCTGTCCAGTGTTTTTGTACGTGTCCTGAAAAAGGAGGGATGGAATGGAATGGGAAAGTCTGCTGCCAGCTCCGTTGTTCAGTATCATAGGGATAAGGATCGATTGAGATGAACTGATCCATGACCAAGAAATCTATCAAAAATTATAACAGAGATTGAATGTGACTAAATGTAAAACTAGGCAGGGGTGGTGTGGGGGGCAGACTTCCACATGTGAAAATGTGAAGACCCTGCTCCTGAGTAGTATGAGAAGCTGTTTGGTGGTCAGTAAAGATAAAAACAAAGAGAACAAGCAAGCAAATCAAACTTCAAGAAAGCATTAGAAAATAATGTGGAGAACACAACCTCTTTGCTACATAAATCTGTGTTGCATATGAATCATGAGTATTATCTGCAGTTTTGGTCTCTTTATTTCAGAAAGGATGTGACAGAACCGGAAAGTATTCAAACTTCCCTGTTGCTTTATCTGAAAGCATAAAACAGTTTCCTTTTAAGCAACAGTCAAGCAGATGCAGACATTTTAGAAAAATAGAGGACCTTGAGGGAATATGACAGAAGTATAAAAAAATCCTGAGTGGTACAGAGAAGATGGATGGGTGCTGACAATCACCCAACCGAAGGTATCTGAATTTTTAACATAAAATGAGAGAGGTTGCTGTTTTTCTTCTGTTTATGATGCTACATTTTTGAAGCAGGCAGGAGCTCAAACAGCTGAAGTCTCTGTTTCTACCAGATGATGGACATCTTCATGTCACCAAGTGTCTTCAGCCACAGCAGGCAAAACCTTTCAAAAGTGTGGCCAGGCATAGCAAAAATCAGTGGCATTCTGAGATCCACAGGGTTATTCCAAAGGGCTTGATATTTCTTTGTGCAAATAAGAGCCTCTTCCCTAGGAAATACTCACTTTCCCACCTAGTTAGGGCCTAATCAAGCTATTTTGGTGAGATGTTCTTCAGTAGCCAGAGTACTTGTACAGAACTAAAGGTAGAATTTATTGCTCCTCCAGCAGAATTTACTGCTTTTCCAGCAGATTTAAAGTAACAAAGCATCAAGTAGCAAGGATTGCAACAGGTGAGTCAACCATCAGAGAAAGCATGTAAAGGAGACAACCAGGAGAATAGTGAATGCAGACACAGTACATTTGTATTAGGCTGACAAAATAAATGAAAACTTAAACGTGTTATTGATTACTTTCCCAGATAACAACACTTTCATTTCTACAAAACAGCTTGCAATGTTCAGCTCCATAGAAAACTGAAACACACCACTAAATGCTACTAAACTAAAAAAGGTATTATTCTGAGTAAAAATATCATAAAGGGATCAAGGAAGCATATGGGGAATAAATAAAAACTACAGAGATTCCCATGGCTGTTTGAGAAAAAGTTAAAATACAGTATTTTAGTTGTTTTTCTCAGAGTGAGGGACACAGAACCTTAATCATATGTAAAAGTGTCTGGGCTCTGTGTTCGAAGCCAAGGTTCACTCATGTGCTGATGTAAAAGGTACATTTAAGAGGTGTATGATGTGGTGTCTCCAGTAGCAAGGAAGAAATGAGTCTTAAATACAGCTTTATCCTGTTTTGATTAAAAAGGCTTTTAAAATCCACAGAGGTGCTGTAATGCCAGTCTGCCACTCCACTGTCAGATAAAATAAAACAAGTCAGGTGTTATGTGCTCACAATGGCACAAACAAAGAACAAACACACTATTCTGTTCTGGACAAGCTGTAAGTGGTGTAGACATTGTGATTCTGGAAGAAATCACAAAAATGAGCCTCACAGTTAAGCAATTAGACTTTGCATCACAACTTTTTTGTGAGTGTATTATGCCGACTGCTTGGATGTATGGAGCCAGTGATATGATACGTATCGTTCATATACTCATACATGATAAAAAAAAAACAAGTGTGTAGGAATACTCAACTTCTGAATGAATCTCACTAGTGCTGAAAGTACCATCCTGAGAGAAAAAAATCCCTACCTGTCTTGCAAATATTTTCTCTAAACAAATAATGTCCTTGGACTCACTGATAAGGAACACACATGTTCAATCCAGAAGATTTGAACCACAAAAAATAAGTAAATTAAATAAGTAGATTAAATGTTAACCCAATAGGATATGCACTATCTCGAAATAAGTGAGTAGCCTTTTTTTAGTCATTTGTGCACAGAGCAAAACTTTCAAAGGCCACATAAATTAAATAATAATAATAAAAAAGAAGGTGGAGCATGTTTCTCAATAAAAAACACTGTTAGGTGTTCTGAGATGCTCAGAAAAAAGACACAATTTTTCTCTTTCTGGACAGTGAAAAAAGGAGCTGATGCCAATTCTGTTTTATGTAAGAGACAAGTAGGAAATCTAAACATGTGAGAGTTAAAGTTAGATTTCCTTTCTGCTTGTTCTTTGCAAATATGGGGCCATGAGAACATGAGAAAAGGAAGCAGGTACTTGTGTTGTCCCCTTGGTTCCACAAGGGGCATACACTGTGAAAGGGGAAAAAAAGATGTATGAAATAAATCATAGAAATACAGACGTGGTATGCTGCGGAAAAGAAGGATGAAAAAGAAGCAAAAGAGAAATGAGAGGCAGAAAAAAAGTTAGAAATATGACCTAGGGAAAAAAGTACTACAAAAGTTGAAAAGAAAGGCAAACAAAATGACAAAAACAATAAAGATACTTTATGAGAATTATTGTGACCAAAGTGTTAGAATAAGCAAAAATAGGTATACCCATTAGCTCAGACAATAGATGTTTATACTTTTATTGCTAGAATGTTCTTTCATCTCTGTGGACAACTCTCACATCTGGATTTGTGATGTGACTGTAGGGCCACCTAATTTTGACAGAAAGCATAAATCTCTGTGGAAGAGAAGAAAGCAAGAATAAAAGGCCCATTTAAACCCATAAAAAACCCAAGAACTGGGAATTACCTCCAATTAAAAAAAGAAGAAAACAATACAAAGCAAGAAAAAACCCCAGTGAAAATACAGGAGAAATTCAACTCTGGTTTGAATTAGTAAAGTTAAGCTGCTTTATGTGGCATATATTTTGGGGTTTTTATTATAAAAATACATATTAAACATCAGACAATCGCCTGCTACTGCTGCATATGCATATCTTTTTAAAAATATCTCTGCACTCTACATAGCTATTCTATCTTCACCTTTCCTTCCTACAACAGGAACATCATCAATTACTTCCTAATGGACAAAGACACATGAGCAGGCACAAGTAACATGCAGACATATAGATGATCTGACAAGATGCTTAATTAAGGCTTAAAAAAACTTCAGATCCTTCTAAGAAGCTGTTTCTCTGCCAGTTTGGACAATGCCAGTAATGTGAGGGTTAAACAATGCATTTAGAAGTGACAAGCACTCAAACTGCTAAATTATTAGAAAAAGATTCTGGGCAGCATTGACATGACACAAACACAAGCACTGTCAAAGATGACAATAAATGACTTGTCACAGGAAAAGAGCAAGAAATGTTTAATGCAAGCAGATGCTTCTGTGATTGATATGCAGCACTGCTCTTCTTCAAAAAATACAGTGAATAGGAAACAGCATGAAGTTTGCTGTCACCAGGAAAGAGAGTGCATATCCTGCAACCATGAATGAAGCAATTAGACTATCTATTGCACACACGTTTATGGATAGCAGCTCTCTACAAATACTGGCAGGATTAATGCTGTCTTTAGAATGACAGATCTTCTTCTATTTTTTTTCCACAGCTTATGCAAGCAGGGTTTCATTTAAAATGTGAACATTGATTTTTGCCTTTTTTCTCTTCATTTTTAAAATGGCATATTAAAACCACGGACAATAAATAGGATAATTTCAAATGACAGGTACATCAGGGAACAAGAGAAAATTCTTTTAAATCGTTCAATATTATGTTTCTTGACCCACATATAGTTTCTTCATCTGTGGAAATATTTCTCCTATTTCCCTCCTCCTATCCTGTCACTATACCTCATACTCACTTACAGTGTGGCTGGATAGTAGCTTAAGAAATTTTTCAAACCAGAAAGCAAGCCTGCAATTTTCAGGCTAAATTTAAAAAGCCATTTGTCTAAATCAAAAAAAAAAAAAAAAAAAAAAAAAAAAGTACTGAGATACCAAGTAAGATAGTAAGATTCACTTAACTCTTTGTGGATTTGACCTTAAATGATTAGTACTTTTTCTCTATCTGAAGTACAAAGAACTAAGGACAAAGAACTTGATATTTATTTTATCAGCTACCACATAGGGTGTTACAGACACAGACTCTGATCAGAGCTGCACAGGTAAAAGTTACAGTAGTGTAAATGCAAACCCAGGGAAAAATATTCCACAGACAGAGCAGGTAAGTCCAGAGACATATTGCTCGAAGAGTTTATGGAAACAGCATTCTCAGTTGCTTTTCAAAATTTCATTGTGTAACTAAATACTTTTGTGATCGTAAACAAGTCTTGAAAACAGAATGGATTACTAAATCACACAAAAACTTCTTGGTTTTTTCCCATATGTTTGCATTGTGTATGGATGTGAAGACTCGTAGATCCTAATTTTGAATCTACACAGACAAAACTTACTAAAGTAATGAAAACAATTTAATTGTAACTCTACTTTTTAAAAATCCTGAATCATCCACATGTCCAGTAGAAAATGAGTGAGTCATGACACTGGTTGTTCTGCATCATCATTTAATTCTTCAGCTTTAGCTTAATTCAGTGGTAAGTTGTGGATTCTTACTGTGAGAAGGCTGCTTATGGCTTGAACAGAAATGAATTAGCCACACAGTAACAGCATCCATGCTACATAGATTTATTTTCCTTGATAGGTTCAACATTCACTCCTAATCTCAATGAACATAAAATACTCTCATTTAGAGATTGGGTTTCAGACATTTCTGCAGTTGCACAAGGAAGCCAGACAAAAATTTAATCCCTTTCTGCATTTTGCTGTGTGTTTTCACTGAATAGAAAGCCTCTGAGGATATTGATCTATTCATAAGCACTAAAATCATATTTTAAAGGATGGTATAAGAGCTTTTTCACAAAAAAGAGTTTTTTTATTTGTGAAAATCAAATAAAATTAAATGTGAAGGGTGAAATCTCTCTTGATATGTGCATTTATTCAGTAGGAGGAAAAGGATTCTATATTGGAAGAAAAAGTGCTGAAATGGGAGACAAAAAAAGCAATTAATTTTTATTAATACTTATGACTGAAAGAATGTGGGGTTTGTAAAATTTAAAACATACAACTAAACACTAAATTGTCACATTCTCACATTAGATACAATCTCTCTTTTCAGATAAACAAATATAAATTCAGAATAACCCTACTCCACTTTGCCAGATGATTTAACTTAGTGTAACCCTGATGTAAAATCAAAATCTGCCTACTTGTCAAAATCAGACATTTAAGTGACTCCCGTAAATACTGCATTTAAAGTCAAGGCATAGAACTATATTGGAAAAAATGCATGTCAAATGAGACATCCAAACTAAGAGTTGTAAGTAATAATGACTTAAGGTGTTTAACTTCAGGGCTGTTTTGTACGGCTATAGATAAAACACAAAGTCTTGGAGAAATTCCAGTTGTTTACACTTCTTGATTGTTTGAAAAACAAAACAAAACAAAGCACCCTTTGATAAATTCTTTGGATTTGCTATGACTGTAGTGGAGAACAGGAGACTAAGGGGCAGCACAGTTTGCAAAGGTGTTCAAGAAGAAAAATGATGATGGCACAAACCTGACTGAATTTGCTGTGTTGTCAGTCTGGAAATCAACCTTATTTAGTATACAATGTGTACATTTTAGCCACAGGAACAGCAGACAGAATAAAACTCCAGACTGCCTCTTTCACAGTGATTTTATGGTAGAAATCTTCAGTATTGTATTACTGTTGGAGTTGAAATACTAGAATTCTACAATATGCTTCAAGTTTAGATTATTGCCAGGGGTTGGCCAGCACTAAACACCTAGTAATACAAAACTATTCTAAGGTAAACCTCCTATCAGAATAGGAATTGAACGCATTTAGCTGAGCAAACATTTTGTGCAGATGTCACACTGTGAAAGGTCATTAGGTCATTCCACTACTTCCATTTGGAGTAGTCATCAGTTCCAGTGGTACTCATCTTTTAACTACATGGATTCTCTCTCAAATGTAGCAAAGCAACCAAAAAAGAGTTAGCTTTTTAGTTGCAACCACTGTACATCAAATCAGTCACCTTTCAGTGAATTACAATGAGTGTACCAGCTATTGAATCAAAGCTATCACCTTGTAAATCATACCAGGATCACGTCAATGTCAGATACACTGCATGGTTGAGTAGTTATTTCCCCCGGTAAATTAAAATCCTGATATCCTACATCTGCTAACATTTACAAAAGCAATTATACTTGGAACTGACTTGTGAGGAAAAATCCTAATACAGTAGATTTTTAGTTAGTTATTGTAATTTTTTTTTTGCAGGAAGACAAAAACACTGGAGACACACGACACCAGAGACAGAAAACGCTGTGGGGTTTTATGTCCTATCTAATTCTAATATTTACACGGTCATGCCGCCTTACAGAGCAAATTCCCAAAATTACTTGCACCTGGAAAGTCCTTCTGCTTTATGAGTTTTACCATAAAATAAAGAAACTAGAAGAAGTATATTTACTGATTCTTAAAGAAATAGATTTAATAGTAGAAATGCTAATTTAATGTGGTATAATGAAGGTGTTCAACAACACAAAGATAATCTTGTACAATCAGATTGCCTATAAGAGTCTTTGTGACATCTATATAATATTTTATGGCATTTTCATTATATTTTTGAGATGGACAATTTAAAATATATAATTTGATTTATAATTGTATAATTTGTAATATGTATACACTTAAGTGTACATAATATGACATGTACATAGTATGAGTTTGCAGCTAATTGAAAGAATCTGGAAAGGTCAAAATATTCGCATATTAAGAGAGTGTCATATTAAGAGTGCTATTCTTTGCTTTAAAATTTTATATTAATTACATTTTTGCTTGTGACTTACAAATTTAAAATTTAAATAAATTTTAAATAAATTTAAATAAATGTTAAATAATATTTAACTGGGTCACTCTAGTCTATCCTAAAAAGAAAAAAAAAAAAGTGGTAAAAATGCATTGTATTTTGGGGGAAAAAAACCACCAAACAAAACAAAACACAAAACAAAGACAAATCACACAAAAAAACCCCCAAAACACCCACAAACAAACAAACAAACAAACAAAATATCCCCAAAAGCAACCAAACTCTTCTTCCTATGTAATTATTCAAGAGAAATCAATTTGAAGTAGTATTCTCAGTGCCTTCCTATCAATGCCTTTAGACTAAATAGCATACATTTATTTCTATTTTATTCACCAAAAAGCTTTTTTTCTTTGATACCACAACAAAATGTTAAAAGATGTTGCTCTTAGAAACCAGAGTTACTATATTGTTCTATTTCCCAAAATGTAAAAAACAGAAAATGAATTAATTATTCCTTGTAGCATTATTAAAAATATTGTAGTTTCAATGAAAAGGAAGTGAAGTTTCCAGAATAAGAATTCTAATGACAAAAAGCTAAAATGATAAAATAGTTGGTGGTTTTGTTTGTTTGGTTGGTTTGGTTTGGTTGTAGACAAAAAAATTTTAACTGTAGGGCTAAATGAAAAAACAGCAGTAAATATTGATGTATGTCTTTTGGATGGAGGCATGGGGGAAGGGATAAATTTCAGGAAAAACAAGCCATTATTTTAAATGTTATTTGCTATAAACGGAAGTTGCTGGGAACTCTTTAGTCAATTCTGTCTCCCTAAAATGGATCTGGTGTCTGTGACAGCGAGAAAAGGACAAGACTTTATGTAAATAACTTTGTCATCTACCTTCCAATTATTCATATAGACAATTTTGAAAGCGAAAGCACAGAACTTAAAGAAAATTACTGCACAAACCAAAATGATGTAAACCCATATTTTTTTCAGACAACTAACCCTTCAAATTTTGAATAGTTCCTTAAGTTATAAATTTGACAACCTGTTTTTAACTAACAGCATACATTTCAGTTTAAATCACATGTAAGTGTGATAGAAATGGTATTCAATAATACAGGTTAAAAAAGTCACTGATCCAGGAACTGTGGGTTTTGGGACATAGACCAAGTTGAAGTCTACAGCGCTAGGGCAAGTCTTCTGATCTGTCCAACCATTAATCCAGCGCTTCCAAGCTCGCCCCTAACCCCTGTCCCTGAGCACCATGTCCATGTGGTTTTTGAACATTTCCAGGGATGGTGACCTGTAACTTTCCTGGGGAGCCTCTTCCATGTTTGACCACCCTTCCAATGAGAAAGATTTGCCTAATATCCAAGCTAATCCTCCCCTGACGCAACCTGAAGCCAATTCCTCTTTTTCTGCCATGTGTTACCTAGGAGAAGAGGCCAAGTGCCACCTGGTTACAACCTCCAGTTAGGGAGCTGTAGACAGGGATAAGCCTTCTTTTTTCCAGGCTGAACCCTCCCAGCTCCCTCAGCTGCTCCTTGTCAGACTTGTGCTCTAGTAGAATTACTATATAATTATATATCATATACTTCATCAAAATAACACAAAAGAGTACCAGTTCAAATAAGTCCATAATGTAACCCATGAAAAAATGTAATTGTATTAAATATTTCATATGTCTTAACATCAGAATATAAATATTGCTCCTTAGAAACTACTGCTGAATAATGATTCCACATCATTTGGATACTTATTTTTGTTAGAAGGTGAAGCATCCTTCTATTTTTTAAAAATCTATTTTGAGGAAATATTAAGTCTGAAGTCTCCAAAGTAAAAGCAGACTGGTAGTCTAAGGGAGCTCAGGGATTTTCAAAGGACAGATTTATTGAAGCCAACTGTACATCCAAAGAAAACATACCATATGATTCATAATGAACAATTTATTTGACAAATTTTCTTGTATCTTTGCAAATTGGCTCCTAACAAATGATAGTGTTCTCAGACATCCATTATCCAAAATTATTGCTGAACATAGTGAGCTAATAATTTCTGCTTAGCACATTGTTTAAACCACTAAAATTTTATAGTTTTGCTCATGATTAGTGGAGACATTATATTGCCTGTTCCCTTATATCAATATTCCTTACCTGTGTAAACTTTTAGCTGTGCATCTGAATGCCATACTCACTATAAAAACACTACCTTTGCAGATTGAAATTAGTTTTGTTGTAATATTCAAGCTCATTTTTTTAAGGTTTCCTTGAATATTTGTGCTACTGAAACTGTGGTGCTTTTGAAAACCTCAGAAAATAAAACAAACAAACAAACAAACAAAAAAACTTAAAAAAAAATAATTCAAATTTCTTGCATGTCCAGAATGACTTCACTGAAAATTAGTAGTCATCAAATATTGATCAGCAGCTTTGCAGCATGTACTACATTCCAAATGCAAAATTGGAAACAGAAGTCCCTTTCTTCTCAATTTGGGAATCATTATCTGAGAAAGTGCAGCCTACATCTCAAATAATAAATTTGAACGCATATGTGCTTTTTCCTCCACAGTGGTAAACGAATATTAACAGAATTTTTTTCCAGAATTATGCTCGTATATTGACAAATTAGAGTTTAATGAACAAAAGAAAGTTATATGTTACTTTTAAGCATCTAAAGAAAACACAAACATATTCCCTTTTATTAAGAATAGAGAAGAATGTTACAAAGAACTTTATTTACTACTAAGGTATTATTAGTTTTTTATTAAATACTTTTAGAGGGGGAAAAAAAGGTTGAATTTTTGGGAGGTAATACAAAACAAAACTTTTTCCCAGACTAATTACTCAGTATAGTCCTTTTCCTTTTTTTCTAAACTTTTTTATGTAATGACTACAACTCTTTAATCTGGATAAGTGATTTTATTTAGAAGTAGTTGGTTGGTTTGTTTTTTTTTGTTTTTGTTTTTTGTTTTTTTTATTAAAGTACTGCATGGATATCTGGTATCTCTGACTGTATCTCAAAACGGGATGAAGAAATACATAGAATGGGTACAGGCTTGCATATTATTATATTTATTTCTTCCCTTGCAGCTCCTCAGGGACAATTTATTTTTCAAAATTATCTATTTTTAGAAGATTAAAATACAAAATCTGGTACATCAGACATTTAACCCCCATTTCAAGACAGAAACAAGTGCTGACCTAGCAGAACATCATGAGCATCAAATATTCAAATTTTCAGTCAGCTTGTATTGAAAAGATGCACGCAAGGACAGACAGCATGTGACAAATATATAAGAGGATATGAATAGATACAGCAAAACTAAGGTTTAAAGGTTTATATAATTCTATTTAAGTAATACACCAAGAAACTCTTAACAAACCTAGTAAAGGGGATACAGTGCAAACCATGAAATTGGACATGAACACAGAAGGATCAGTGCTTTTTGTGTTTTGAATCATAGAGAACACCAACACAATCTTGTTACAATTCTGTATGCTTTCTGGATAATTTAAAGAGTGTTTCTGTTCATAATTCAAAATCTCTGAGCCTGTCATAATAAATAATTAATTACAACTGCTACTGAATTTCAGTATTTTTCTTTTGGTCATGCCAATACAATGACTGTATCTTATGCATCCAAGAACAGCAATTAAATTTTCCTCTTTTCATACAAATTCTACTGGATTCTAGGGATATAGTCAATAAAACCCACTTACAATTTTTTAGTTTTGACAAGCCTAATCACCAAAATTGAAAGATACCAAGCTGATTGTCTGACTTCAGTTTAAGAGTCTGCAAAATTTCTGGTTATATTTTTCCTCTTAATGGGGGAAGCACCTATGATAGAGAGGCCAGAAGAGGGAAAATAATGTGAGAAAAACAGTGGTGGAACTAACTAGGCATAAACAGAGAGAAAAATGGCAGCAAAGCAGACAAGAAAGGAAGAAAGGAGAAGCCTGGAAAGATGTGTGGTGGGAATAAAAAAAAAACAAAACAAAAACCAAAAACAAACAGAACAAAAGGAAAAAAAAAATAATAGTTTGGAGAAAGATATTCAGACTGAAAGAGTTATAAGTTCTGCCTTGTGAAGACCCATGTGGAGAAAGCATAAAGAAGGAGGACAACTTAATTGCATGCACAGGTTGTAAAGACATCTTTTATTTTTTTAAAGCAGACATAATTTCTCAGTGCATTTACAACTGGAGGTGTTCAGCATTTATTCTGCCATAAATAATTGTTTAAATATAAATTGGAGTGGAGGATTCTCATTGAAAATTAACTGTTCTGACTGCACAACTCTCGGTCATGTTCTCACATATCATTTGGATAGTAGAATCCTGTGCTTTAATACTTTTGACATTCTGTGGAGCAGCAGGCTCTGCATTATTTTTTTCACTAGTGAATGATGAGTGTATGACTGGCCACATCACATGCAGGAGTTTGCTGACAAAAGATTTGTATGAGATGAAATAACATCCCCTTTCCTTTAACAGCTGTTAAGTCACCACTGCTACCTGAGGCCTCAAATCTTTGATGCATTTGACCTCCAAGTGCAGCAGGATGCACACAGCCTAGGATGGCATTTGCCATCTCTCACCTAAAACTGGAAAACGGCTTTGAATTTAGATGTTTTCCTATAGTGCTTCTACAGAGTCCTCTAGTCTGCCTCCTCCCAAACCAGGAAATCTTTCCTTAACAAAGGTTAGATTGGCCCTGGATTCATGTCTTAATTGATCTGCATAAGGCAGTAGAGCCAAAAGAAACCCCCAAGCTGCCAATAGCAAGTGACAATAAGTTAAGTGACAACACTGTAGAGTCTAGTAAAAAAAAAAAAAAAAAAAAAAAAAAAAAAAAAAAAAAAAAGTGGAAAAATACACATTGCTCTTTCATGCTGTTTTTTGTCTTCTAGCATACTGATAGTGTTTTTCTCAATGGCTTAACTAACTTTAATCACAAACCAAAGGGCCTTCCAGGCAGAACTAATTCGTGTGCAATGTCATGTAACTGAGAAAGCCAATTGAGATGCTTGGTGATTTGTATATCCTCTGACTTCAATATTTTAACACTCATTACTTCACTATGAACAGCAAAACCACAAGTTTAGACCTTCTCCAGACAAGCACATTACCTTACCTACCAGTTCAGTCATGGCCTGATCTCAGCAGAGATAATCAGGCCTCCTGTTTTCCAAATATGGATATGTAGTGTGCCATCTCAAGTCCAAGTCTTCATAACACCTGCTTGTCCTCAGCCTATACAGCATTGTTTTGCTCTGTCATTCCTGAAAACTCCGGGCATTCAGCCCCACAAGCCCAGCTGGCCTCTATTTGGTAGCAGTCACATGAGGAAGAAAATGACGCTGTTAACTTGAGTGAAGGCTTTTGTTTGTTCAATTATTGACTGAACAGGCTGGTACAAATTTTAATAAAGATTGAAGTGATTAAAGTGTAAAAAAATCGGTATTTGCAATTACAAGATCAAATGGCTTATTATGGGTTGCAATAATAAATTAACAGAATTAGCAGCTAACCTTATCAAAAAGCATTTTCTCAACTAACTATAAGAATATTGGCATTTTTCCAGTCTGACCTCAAATTAATGTTTAAAGGAGTGAATTTGCATAATACATTACACAGCACATACACAGTTACTAACAGCTTGTTGAAGCCATCATGTTTTCTCACTTAGGCAAGGCAGAAGCAGAACAGCAGCTGCTCGCATACTAAGCTCCCTGCTTGGCGCTCCGTCACTGCAGCTGCTTCCATGCAAGGAACTGATCTGACTTCCTCTGAAAGTCAGAGTCGGGGGTGACCTGTTGATTAATTCAGTTCATTTTAAGGTGCATTTGTTTCGGTACCTGTGTATAAGCAGTGACATTCGTGCACTTGATCTATTAAATGATAATGGTACTGTAACATCCATCTCATTTTATGTTATTACTTTGGTGCAACAGATTATTCCTCTGGTTTTGGCTGGGGTAGAGTTAATTTTCTTCACCGTAGCTAGCATAGTGTTGGAAACAGTGTTGATAACACAGGGATGTCTCAGTTATTGCTGGGCAGGGCTTGCACAGAGCCAAGGCATTTTCTGCCTCTCACCCCACCACAGCAGCGAGCAGGCTAGGGGTGCTCAAGGAGTTAGGAGGAGACACAGCCAGGAAAGCTGATCCCAACTGACCAAAGGGATATTCCAGATCATATGGTGTCATGCTCAGTATATAAAGCTGAGGAAAAAGAAGGAAGGGGAAAACATATGGAGTGATAACATTTGTCTCTCAAGTCACTGTTACGTGTGATGGAGCCCTGCTGCCCTGCTGCCCAAGGGAAGAGCTGAATGAGTTCTTTATTTTGCTCTTCTTACATGTGTGGATTTTGCTTTACTTCTTAAACTGTCTGTTTCTCACGTATATCCCTTCTTTCCCCCCTCGTTTTCTCCCCCATCCCTCTGGAGGGAGAAGTGAGTTAGTGGCTGTGTGGCACTTAGTTGGTGGCTGGGCTTAAAAAAGACAGCTATATTCTGCAGCATAAAATACATAAACGTTCTACAGTGGTTCAAAATGTGAAATACATGGATTTTATACTTTCTGCCTATATCATGTTTTCTTCGTTTTCCTTGAATTGGCAATTCCTTCTTTGATCTTGAAACTTGTCCCTCACATGCACATTTGACACAGTGCTCAGTGCAGTGGATAGGGTCATGCTGGAGCCAGAGAGTGTCTGTAAGGGCAGCCTCCACAGCTCCTCAGCTGCCCATCCCAAAGGGACCTCCTACTTCAAAGCCATGCTAAGAATTAAAGAAACACAAGAGGAAAGGCCATTAGATTACAAGGTTCTCCGCAGAGCTAATGCAGTGTCACAATGAATATAAAGTAAGACGCAGTTTAAACATATGGTCACATACCATCTTTTTCATGGGGATCACTGATTTATTCACTGCACAGGATGGATGGTACTTACTTCAAAAGCAGCTATTCAATATTTTAATTTTTTCCGCACTGTTTTCCTGTAGTTATAACATTATTCAGGCCCTTCTCTGAAGACAGAATTACCAATTTCCCTTTGGGCTCCTTTAAAGCAATCAGCACTAAATGCCTAAATTTCTGAGTGAGTGAATTTATTTATTTTCTTGAGACCCTTGTACAAGGAAAGCTTGGTTAACTCTGTTTAGCAGACAAACCAATATCTCAACTCCACAGATGTTTAACTAGCCAAACCCAGTGCTACAATCCCCCATCCACCCACCCAAACACTGTCCAGACCCTGGCCACCCATTCCTGCCTTCTGGCTGCTGCTTTTCGTGGTTCAAGTATTCACACAGGGATTCTTCCTTATCACATGCAGTTGTCTGTGAAGAATCTGAGTGTAGCAGGTCTACAGGGGTTTTCTCAGCAAAGAGCAGAAAACAAATTCATTACCTTACCCCACTGAAAATATCCTTTCTTCTGGCAGAAAACCTATGCAACTAGAACACAATATAAGAATCATTGCATTTGGGCAAGCTTCTTATGGGTATGATAAAGTAAATTTCTCAGAGCTGCAATATTATGTAACGTTACTTTGCAGCTACCAGCACTTAAAATTGACTTTCCAATAACCTGAAAGGTATGAAGTAACCTACAAAGCAAGTTTTAACGTATATCAAAATGGGAAAAGAAATGGCCATTTCCAGGCAGGCCTGACAGATCCTGGCACTCTGGTATCCTGCATAAGATTTAGACTTTGAGAGCTTTCTTATTCAGGAGAGGAAAAGAACTAAACAGGAAATCTGAGCATGTGGTAAGACTTTATTCCTCATCTGTGAGAAAGTAATAGTCCACTCTTTCTTACCATTAAGCCACAACTAGATCCTCTTCAATATTTAGCAAGAGGAGGTCAGCTTTCAGCTGTCTTTAGGGCATTAGAGATGTCTTATCCTTTTACTGCTTTAATCTCTGTCTGGGGAGTGCAGAGAGCTGGAATATTCTCATAGGTATAATGCAGCCAACACTTCTCTCTTCGGCTTTTTCTACAAATGTCTTGCAGAGCCACGGGACAAATCCAACTTAAACTATGCTACAGGTCCCATTAGCACAATGTATGTAACTAAAGGCTAAATCTTATGAATTTGTAAATTACTGCTTCTTGTCCTCAAAAGAGACATTTCTAAAACCCTTGATAAGATGCATGTTGAATTCCCCTGTAAGTATTAAAGCACAGTTCCTTAAAGCCACCCTGGCTTGAACTTTACACATGGGAAGTTCTCATTAAATAACTAAAGGCACTACCCACTGCACTGGGCAGTTAAGGACTGTTCACACATCATGGCTTTTGAAATTGAGTAGTGACATTGGCTCCATTGGGATGAGATTATTTTGAATTCTTCCAGGGTCTTGCTGTACCTTCTTACTTGGCATTACTAACAAATGTAATAACTTCCATCATTTACATCATAATAAAAATATTGATTAGTACATCACCTGGGATATTCTCTGGCAGAAGCCTGCTCAATACAACCTTTCATTAAGTCTATGAAATACTAATAATTTTAGCAAGCTTCTGACCAGTCAGGAAATCCCATCTTTCAAACAAAGAACTATCAAACATTTGACCATATGCTTACTAGAGTCATTGCTTCCTTTGCAGTGTTCTATTTCATACAATTCACAATACAATGTAATTTCCATCATTCTGGTAGAATTCAGTACTGTGGATCCTCTGTTGCAAACTGGTGACTAATCTGCCAGTCTGTCTGGAAAAGTGGGCAGCACTGATCTGCAGCAAAAGTGCTGAACAGCTTATGGCTTTTCCACATTCATCTACCTTAAAGCACAGCTGCCAGAATACTGAGTAACTTAATACTGATGCCTACTATAACAGTGATTCCCAAAGTTAATTTTTCAAGACAGCAGCATCAGCCTTGGCAAACTAGAGCTGCAGTACCTGGTTGTGCTCATGCCCATCCAGGAAGAAGGAATACATGTCCATCCTTTCCTCCTGTTACATGTCCTGTTTTTATCACAAATTCACAACACCAGCTTTCCCATAAGTGCCTCCTACAGTCACCACAAGCAGGCATTAGTCCCACCTCCATGCTTTCCCAGCCTGCAATCAGTGGTACTGAACTCCTTACCTCATTTTGCCTTGCCAGCCCACCTCTGACACATCCTGAAGAGCTATGTGCAATGGAACCTGGTTGGTCCAGGGCTCACATAAGCACCTGCACTCAGAGAAAAACACACGAGCTGCTGCAATGGTCTCTTCAGTGCCTCTCTTGAGCTCCTTGTCTGTGAGCCCTGATTAAATCAACAAGAAGTCTGTAACCTTTTCATTGCTGAATACATGTAAATGACAACATACAGGACTGAGGACCCTGAAAGCACCTTTAAATGTATCCTCATACTTCTAAATAGATATATATATATAATGAGAATTGTTCAAATGAAAAGTGTTTGAGAAACCACCACTGAAATGGGTTGTGAAGCATAATGGGTTTTTTCATCGCACGTTTTTCACTCATTTCATTCCTTCACATGAATAAAATCTGGTTGTCTGAAAATCCTTAGATTAAAATATTTTAACCTGGAGTGGTTATTCAATTATTCAATTATTTTTATGGGTCTATGTGGTTGCTCTCTAAACAAAGACCAACAATTCCGTCCTGTTAGTAGTAGTAATGTTAAAGCATCTGTATCAGTAAGCTTATTTCTGTAGGATTTACTAGCACAAAAGATAACAGTGGCACTTACGTCCTGGGGTTTTTTGTTTTAATTATATCATAAGAGTAACTTAATGGATGGTCATGTTCAGCTAAACCTTTTAAAACAAATTAAAATAGATTTCTCCCCATACCTTATTCCTATAATTAAAAAGAAGAAAAACTAAGGGAGAGAGAGAAGAAAATGCACAGACAGGTATAAAGCTTATTAGGTTTGAAGATTTGCAGGGTCAGTGGCTTCAGATCAGCCTGTACAGTGTTGCTGTCTGAAACTGATGCTAGAAATCTTGGAAGTCATCCAACAAAAAGAATATTCTTCCTGGGCTTGTTGCTATTAGTAAAAAGACTAAAGTTCATGTTGATTTCCACTCTTATGAAATTACAAGAAAAAAATACAAGTATAAAGTAGGTACAATTCCAACAATGAGTAATTGGCCTGAATTTAAGACACATAATAACTTTTAATGCATAAACAAAAGCACAAATAAATTATGTAGGATTTGTTTTGTTTTGTTTTTCCACTAGGGAGCAGGATATTTTTTTATTCCAGAATTCTGAAAGGGTTGGGAAATGAAACTACATATCAAGCAGTGAGAATTTACAACGAATCTTTCATCCAGAGAAAGGTACCATCAATCTGAAAACTAGAACATGGTTCAATAGAATATTAATATAGGTTCAGAAAAGAAGCATTATAAGGGAAATTAAAAAGGAAAGGAGATGGGAAAACAACTCAGACAAGAGTTCAGCCTCTGTAATAGTTAGAGCTCAATTTATTCTTTAAAAAATGTGGGTAATTTGAAAATGGACTAAAAATGCAACAGGGTTAGAATGGCAGGTTGTCTCATCAAACATTTTTCACAGAAAAAAAATAATTAGCATTCTGGACAAGGAAAATGCTCCAGGTCTCTTATCTTTGGGATTCAGCGAACATTTGTCAAAATGCCATGTAATAAGTTAGTATTTCAAGTGAAAAAGGTGGGAATTAGTACACAAATAAAGGGATGAGTGTTTGCCTATAGGGAAGATAACAAAACCAAAGAATATCCCATAAGGATATGGTCACTGGACTCCATGGGGATTTTAGAAACAAAACTGGGGTGGATACTTTTGTTGATGATCTCAGAACAATATGCTGTTGTATGCTTCTGAAACAAATTTCAGAGACACTGTCCGTACAGAAGGGAAATCATACATAGCTCAAAACCTAAGATAATATATAATTGTCTTCTGTAATTATATGACTGTCTACAGAATTACAAACTTTCTTAAGTTTAATACTGAACTCACAAAGAACTAGCAAAGATCTTTTCGCCTCAGGATTTAGGGGAGAAGTGACAGGATTCCAGAAAGACTAAAAAGTGTACTTCAGAACACTGTTAATATATTTTAAAAATAAATGTGTTAAAGTCTTAAATCAAAAAGAGTATGCATTGCTGTTCATTTTTAAAAACAAAGATCAGCCATATGATTTTTCTCCAGATTTTAGTGCCAGCTCAAAATTAGTCCTTGAGGGACAAGAAATGAGCATGCCAGAAACATGAACCAATTTGAATTTCTTCACATCTACCACTGGAGATATTTGTATACCTCAGGCTAGAATGACAGAATGATCAGCAACGTGACTCTGCAACTCTGATCTGGGTAAGTATTTTGAGTCATGTAAAATTAAGAGCATTGAGGTTTCCTTCTCCTCCTGTCACTGCAAATGCACTCGTTCAGGTTTTAAACACACTCTTGATTACCTCTGTGTATGGAGAAGCAAAGCAGGGAGGTCTTTTTTGATTCTTAGAAAGGTTTAAAGATAGGAGGCTATGATTTGATGATCTTGACTTGCATGTTTCCTTTACAAATGTTGTCTTCTGCAATTAATCTAGATATTATGCTTACATTCACACACACACACACACACACACACACACACACACACACACATTTCCAGAGTGAAAAAGTCCATAGTAGATCTTGATGTGGTCATGCCTGAAAACACTAGGTTGCATGCAGGAATCATCTGGCACTCCGTTGCAGAGGTGTTACTATGGTTTATTTGTCAAGTTGAATCATAGAAATGGTTGTGAAATCTGCAGTTAATAGCTTTGAAATACAACTTCAACCATGTTACAGCTTAGACTGCAGAAATGTTCTAGCAAATATGAAACTAAATTTAGAAAAAAAAATGCCCTTACTATTGTTTGCTCAGCACACAATGTTATATAGAATTCATTAATATAGGTGTTTATAGTTGTGCTGCTTCTTCTCTCATGTCGAAGATTCATTGAGAATTATTTTGATTTAAAAATAAAATTACTCAAGTTACCTAAGAGTAAATATACAGGGAAACACACTGGTACATTCAGAAGTTATTAATGCCTCAGGAAAAGAATTTATTTGAAAAATGCCTGTTGACCTTGTTTCAGATGAGGTATTGTAATTTTATTTACATTTTGCAAAGTACAAGGAGTCTTCTGGGGAATGTATAAGAATTTCTTTCAGACTACTTGAAACTGAAGTTTCAAACAAGGGAGTTTGGAGGGTCCCTGGCAGAAGAGTAGCCTGTACAAAGTGGATGGCTGCAAAAAGTGAAGTTGATACTGCCTCTGCTTCAGGGATTTTTTTCATTTTTTCTGCTACCAAGCAGAGCATAGTCCTGGGTGCTTGTAGTTCACTGCAAATTAAAGGAAAATATTTTGTTTCTTTTGTTGCAGGGAAAGACACAAACAGTAACCACCATACAACCTGACAGTCTTGCTGCCATGCTTGTTAGCTTTGGTTCAGTCTGTGACCGGTGCTGTCATAGTTTCAGAGAGGTGGATTTGAATGTATTAGACTAAAATCACACAAAGATCAGAGAAACTATGGTATTCACCTGCTACTACACACAGTTATCCAACATAAACATGCAGAAGTGTACATGAAAAAGACATATGGGAATAATTAGGTATTTAATACATTAGATGAAGCTTTTAAGACACTTTGTAGTTGCAAGTAGGCCATACTACCAGATTACATTCTGGTGAACAGGTGAAAAATGCCTCCAAGCAAAATGGACACTCTTCAGAAGAGGGAAATATATCACTCTTGGATAATGTCTTTCTTTTTGAAAAACAACCAGCGAATCAAAAGCATCTTTCATTTCTAATACTAAATTTATACCAACAAGAGTTGCATAGAGTTTTTCTGCTGCAGTCTCTGTCACAGAAGACCTGCCTCATCTCTCTATTTTTACCTCAGTTGGAATTCCCTTTCTCTCCCCTTTTTTTTTTAATTTCCCCATAATTTCTTCTCCCCACAGCTTGTACTCTCAGATATTCTTTGACTGGAATTTCAATTTTCTGCCTACTTGTACTTTCAGACTCATGACACAAGTTTTAGTCCTGGGGTCACACAGTCGCATGTCTTGATATTTTTTTTCTTTTGATAAACCCTTTTGACAATGGGCCTATCTATACTCTTTAGTATGTCAGTTGTATTTAAAACACAAATCCATAAACACTAATACCAAACTACCACGCAGACCATATTATATAACCTGTACTCTACCAGTACATTCTCCTCTACTGCTGTAGTTCACACATATAACATGACTGTTCAATGAACTCTGAAAGCTGGAAGGGATGAACATGAAATGACTGCACAGTCATGTCTTAAGCAGTAATAAAACACTGCCAGAAACAGGCAGTCAAAAACATGCTCAAACAATATAAGGAAAGTATCTACCACTTAGCTTGCATTCACAGTATTATATAGTATGCATTTAAACTACTACAAAGTAAAAAATATCTCCTAACATTTCTGAGCCTACCTGAAAGATCATCAGTGAGAGAACACTAGGTAAAATGTCAAACATGAAGAAAGGAGGTATTCTTCTCCTTCTCACTTTGTTCTCTGCCACAGCAAACATCCTGTATTTGATCCACAATTTGTAAAGCTCCTTTGACATCTTGGTTGTGAATACTAGCTGTGAACATCACAGCTGCACTCAAGACACAAATTAACACCCTCAAGGTCAGGCGACTGTGGGGACAATCCATACACTATCATTACCTACCTGCAGAGCAGCCCTCTTAAAAATCTTTATTCTGCAGATAATGTGTGTAAGCAAGCCATTTTAATTTCTTTTCCAATCTAGCATTTCTAATGCTACTTGCTATGTTACACTTCAGTCTAAAACTGCCTCATTCAGTAAAGGATTTTTCAGTCACTCTGGCCGTGCTTTGAACAAGGTCCCCAGGCTGAACAGCTGCAGAACTTAATCTTGCTTCTCAGTAATGAATTCATTCACCTCATTCATACGCAAGTCATGCATAAGTACCACAACTTTAAAGTAAGACCAAAACCAATCTTTTTAAATCAAGTGAATGTACAGTAGACTTAAACTGAAGAAGCTGGCACTGAATTCACAAAGGATTTGCTGTGTTAGTGAATAAACTGCACACATTGCAGTTAGGAAAAATTCCTTTCAGTGTTGCCATCTAATTTTCTTTCTCACCTACAAAATTATATCGATTGTTGCTGTCCTTTGGGCTGGGGGATGGGTAGCGGACATCCAACAGCAGCCCTTAAGCTGGAGGCCTGTAAGGAGGCTGTAGTGCAGCCATAGGTGTAATATCTTGTTTCTTGCTTGCCCACTGCCCTCCAGCTTGGAGGTTAAAGTGGTAAATGGGCCCTTCTGGGGGAGTCTCCCAAACAGTTGCCAGTGTCTCCTGCCAACCTTTGCCCAGCATAGTGCATTTCAGTTGAGCAAACCACCTTGGGGGTGACCTGGGTCTGTTGCAGCACCGTCAGTATTACAAGGAGGATCTCTTCTCAAGCATGCTCCAGGGTGTACCTGGAGTTCCGTCAAGACTAGAGTTTTATTTTTCCTTATTTTTTATAGGTAGGGAAGAGAAATTTCAAGGGAAAATTGTAGGGAAGAGGTAGGAACATAATGCCACTATGGGCAGTCCAGTGCTGGCGTTACGCACTTTATATATGGGCTTTCTGGAGATGGTAATTTTGCTATATTGATGTGCCACAAGATATTCCATAATGGTCAGATCAGTTAAGAGCACAATAACAAGGACTGTGGTAAATACAGCCCTCCAGTGACACTCTGCTCTGCACTAGAAATATCGCTGAATATATCTGTTCAAAATGCATCTTTCCTCTTTTTGTTGCTGTCTGTGGTTTAGATTAAAGATAACTTAGGTTGCAAAAGCGATTACATGAGTCCTAGATTGTTCCTTTATTTCTCTCATAGACCCATAGTATGCTGAGTGGTATAGGGCACGTCACTGTTTTGCTATTCTATTTATATTGGACTACCTATGACTATTCTTAAAAGAATGTATAAAAGCATTGTAAGAAAGTTCAGATGCCTGAATGTCTTTGCCACTCTAGATGTTAATGTAGTAGGCAAGAGTAGTGTTTTACTTTAAAATGTAATTTTTTGAAGAATAGTATCTTCTTGACCATGTAAGAAGTTCATTCTGCAAATTTTATGTTTTACAGAAGACACAGTTGTCCAGTATTTATTTCACAACCAAAGCAATCTACTTGAGAAAAACCCGAATTGAGGTCACCAGCAAGGCATTTGAAAAATGATGCTTGTTTAGTCCATTCCACTTGTGCAAGCACTGCTCTGTGCATGTTCCAGAAGTCCTCTAATATATTTCTCAGGAAATGTTTTTTTGTCTCAACTGTAGTGCCTCACATACTTAAACCAGTTTTTGAGGAAATACTGGAATGGAAAGTCGTTGTCATTCTGATGGGATACAGCAGTGTCTGTGTGGCTTTTGTTTGTCAGAAGTGCCACTGTTGCCTGGAGACTCTAAGGGAAGATGACAAAAGACAACAAACTAAAAGGACAGACTATCTGGACTACCCCAAAACCTGCCTCTTGCATGCTAACAAATCGAGGCAGTGTTCCTTTTCTCACTGACTTCAATGAGAACAAAATTGGGCTGCTCGTTTCACTTAGGGACAAGTTGGATAGGATCCCATGAGGCATTGTTAAATTTCTGACTCCAAAGAGGCAGCCAGGCTATCTCTGTTCCAATAGCTTTTACACTTTTTTTTGGTTGTAGCTAAATCACCCTTGCAAGCCTATAAAGATTGCTTGCCTTTTGAATGGATTCTGCTGTATGGTGTTTTCCTAACACAAGATCTCTAGGAAGTGTAGCTGTAAGACCTTCTTAAATTGTGAAGGTATTGATCAGGTTTGGTTGTTAGCAAACAACCTGTTTAGAATCCTGTTGCTGTGCCCTCACCTTAATGAGAAGGCACACCAATCTCTCAAAGGCACAATGGCTTAAAAAGGAAATTACCTAGATTAGAAATATGACAGAAATTTAAATGACAGAAGTGTAACTCTTACTACAACTTTCATAAATACACATGTGGAAGCACTTTTGACTGAAAGAGGACCACTGGATTTCTTTATTGAAGTGACACCCAGAGCTTAGAGGCAGCCAGCTGTTTTTGCCATTGATGTTGGTGAATCACAGTATAAATAGGTGCTCCAGATGGCCTTTCTTGCAGCTGGCACTCATCAGGGACACAGAGAGCATGTGCCCAGTTGTGCTGTCATACCCAGTGATTTATACTCAACTGTGTATACTGTGGATCCTCTTTCATTTTCTCTTTATCTGCGATCCATTTCCTCCATGCTGCTAAATCTCTCTGCCTTCATGTGCTCATAAACTCACATAAATAACCTCCTTCAAGCCACTCAGCATAATTCTCCCTGCTCAGATCTTGACTGCAGACCTCACACCTAGACCTACCCCAGCTCCACACACAGTCCTACAGCCCGGTCCTTATGGGGTCTGCAGCCACCACACTTTCCTTCTGTGCTGGCACAGTCACATTTCACACTTGCTTGATGTGAAACTCTCACATTGCTCCTTCCTCTTTCACACAAGGAGCTCCTGATTGCAGGTGCTGCTGCATGCGCTCTCCCTGCTCTCTGATGAAGGCAATCACAAGCTGTGTGTGCAGCGGGTCATTTCTTGACAGGTTGGCTGCCCCTGCAGTCACCAGTGGTTACAGAGCTCATTCACACTGCACTCCTGTGTGTCTGCATCATAGGGCAGCCATCAGGGATAACCTTGACATTTGGGCACCTCTGTTACAGACTGCAGGCTGAGGGAATGCGTGGTGAGCATACTGTGTCAGCCCCAGGCTTCCCAGGCTTTTCCAGCATTCTTCTTCTGCATTTTCTTTTTTTCAGAGAGAATCCACAGGTTTCTTCATTTTCTATGGGGGAAATACAGTCTGAGGTACAAGAGCTTATCTCAGATAGAGAAAAAATGTTTAAGGGCACACAAAGTAAGCAAAAAAACCTAAACAAGAATAATACCAGGACTAGCAAGTTTTAACTCTGTTTTTCCTGTGGCTGTTATAATAAAACAAATCTATTTATTTGAATGAGAAAGAAAGAATTAGTTGCTAAAAGTAACAATAATAACCCTCTATTTAAATATAGCACTAGCATTCAAGAGGATGATTCATTATTATGTGTCTCTCAGTCTTCATAAAGAATAAAGAATCACAGCTTCAAAATACACAGTTGTCATAAAGCTTCTTCTAAACCTCATTGAAAACAGTAGAAAGATTCATTCTGCTTAGTGAGCTTTGTGTCAGACTCTTTGCAATAAAAAAATAACACTTTTTAGTCTTCTTACTATGTGCTATTCAAGTCTTCTTATACAGTTTTTAAATATGAAAAAATTACATTCATAATATGAAAAAAATCACAATGTTCACACTGGGACCATTCATTAACATTTTTAATAATTCATTTTCTATATGAACAGTATAAGATTTGGTGTTGCCTAATATATGAGTTTGAGTCATTCAGAATAGGTGTGAAAGCTTGTAAAGTGCACTTAAAAGACCTTCTTTTTCCTTGGTCTTCATCAAAAATATAATTCAGAGAAATGCAGAAATGTGTGTGCAAAACATAGACTAAAAGCTGTATACTGATGTATTTGAAACTAAAATTGGAACATCCCGACATGATGATTTCTGAGCTACCATTAAATTAAACAACCATGTTATCCTGAGTCTGAAGTCAGTACTTGAAATTAATATTCTGTATACTCTTGCTGTTTGTATGTAATGGCTCTACAAAACACAGAACTTCACTTCTACCACTGTGTCAATGAATTCAGTTTCTTCATACAGAACTCCAAGGCTCCAGGCTGCTTAGAAGTTGCAACGTGTGTTTGTGTTTTTGGTTTTTTGGGGTTTTTTTGTAAAAAATTTCAATATTGGTGTATGACCAATATTATGTAAGTTACTTTGTAAAGCTGCCTCCTTAATTGAAAACTATCTGAAGCAAAAATGCATGTCAAATTTAACTTACAAAAATATCAGTATAACTTCCTGTAAAGGTTGGAGCAGAACAATGCACTGGGCATCTGGAATTTAAGATCCTGTCTTTTACAAGCTCAGCTATTATGATTGCTAAGTGGTTACTAGCCTGCTGTAAATGTGAACATTTTCAGGAACTGTGATTGTATGTGGCATAATTTATTAATATCAGAGACCAAATTACTAAGATAACTGAGGAAAGAAGAGCTTTGGAATTCAGAGTCTCAGACTGCTCCAAGGTCACAAAAATATCTAATAGTCCAGCCACCACCCTAGAGGAGTTTTTGTTCCCCATTTCTTGTATCCCCAGCTATGTTTAGAAATGAAATACAGGAGGAAAACATTTTGTCTGTATAGACCTAAGGGAATGTCTCTATCATGGTTAGCAGCATGCCACAGAAACTCCAGGGCAAATGTGGTGTAAACCAGCTTCAGAAACAACCTGTGTAGTTCTTTCAGATGAAGACTGTGCCAAAGCTCATGGACACACTGCTGTGCTATGTTGCCAGTCCATCAGGCACTGGATGGCATCTGGAATCCTGTGCTCCGTACTACTGTCCTTCATAGTTACTCACAAAAGGCATCCACTGCCTTAAAGCATCGATAGATGAAGATGTAAAACCTGGCTTTTATGCTGCCATCATTCTCCTGATGCTTTCAAAGCCAGAGAGTGTTATTACCATGCTCAACTTAAAGTACATTTATTGCACAATTAATTACAGTGACTCTTTGCAAAAATGGTGTACAAGGTAAGATGGGCACAATTAACCAAAAACTTACTTTATGTAGCTTCATATCTTATTTATTTTATTTTCCCTTAGCTATTTACAGTGATGTCAGTATGATAACCTGAATGTGGTGTACTGAACAGCCAATTTTGGTTCCTTACATGCTCAGGAATGATGAAGTCTATGCACCATGAGAAGAATAAAGAAAAAAGAAAAAAAAGTGAAAACAGTTCAGAATAAAGGAAAACAGAACTTCTTAATTTAAACCCACACCTTGAAACTAAATCTGTTCTCAGCTCATCCTTCCTTTTCTTTTAAGCTCTTCAGTATGATGACTGACTCTAAGTGCTTCGTGTTTCTCTGTCCACAACTCCTCTTCGTCTCTCACCCATTAGAAGACCCACACTAGCCAATCATCTAACTAGAAATTCTTGTGCTCTTCTCTTGCTTTTGATGTGGAAATCCTTTAACCAGTGGAGCCTTCTCTAGGTCAGTTTCATTTTCTCCCTAGTTTCTCCTTACCCCTTCTCTTTCTGGATGATGGACCAGCTTCCTGAGCAGTGGGGTAATACATATAATGAATATAAATATTAAATAATTCTGAAAATTATAATACGAGGTGGACTTAAGTCAATATAACAAAACATTTTCACAATCAATATCTGTCAGCAATATTACTTGCTCTTCAAGACAGCTGATAATTTTTATATATATATTTTTTTTTCAAATAAACCAGCTTTTCTTTTCCTGTGGGGGATACAGAAACAAAGACTACAAACAGTCAATAAGCTTGTTGGATATGAGCAAAGGCTCACTAGTAGTTGTTGGGTGATTTCCTATTATTTCTAACTGAACTTAAATATTGTTATAAATATGTTGTGAGACTCCGTTACCCTCAGAGAAAATACAGACCGTTGTTCTTTCATTAACAGTGGAGTAGAAATAACACTGTTTTTATTTATATGCACATTTTTGGGCCTAAAAGCTGGTCTCTTAAAAGTTGCCAGTATTAAATCTGAT
>JAWMRC010000089.1:14064871-14100723 GCA_035584755.1 Thripadectes ignobilis
GGAGTCTAAGTCGACAAGGTGGAAGATTGCATTATGCTCTGCAATATTTGGAGTCCCCATATGTATCAGTACATTCACCTGACCTCCCTAGAACACTAAATTTTTGCAGCACAATGCATTGATAGTAACTTCAGCTTTGCACACCGCCAACTCTGGACCTGTATTTCATGAATCTGCATACCTGGTTCAACATTTAATGCACATTGCTTGACCAAGCATTTTCCACAAAGGTAATGTAGTCTACACCTCAAATGCTGAGTCTCTACACCATCACTAGATACAGTTCCACAGTTTGGTGAGACATAACACTGTGGGAACTTACCTAATTATAGGACTCCAACTTGAAATTGTAACTGTATTATTTTTATGTCATTTAACAAATACCATGGAATAAACAGAAACACAAAACATGTGTGGTATGAAATGTTTTCAAAACTCTTGACCACAAGTTAATGATTTTACAATGAGGTAAGTGTCTTGGTATTTTTACTGGAGAGAACCTAAAGGTACTTCAGTACAGAAGGACCTTTGCTCTCTCAATTCTGCATTATTACGGGGAGCTGAATCTTTCAAAAAGCTTTTTCAGAATTATCAATAGGTCATTCATTGATAGACAAGACAAATAACTGTAATTTTCTATGAGAGATCAAAAAAACCAAGAGCAATTCTTTTTGCCTACTTCTAGTTCTCAACTACTGGTATTATAAAAATAGTGCATGAATCTACTGTCCAGTCTCCATACATGAGAAGGCAAGCATGGCAATAACTTCTGCAAGAGAATTTTTGTGATTTTCTGTGAACAGAAGCATAATAAGTAATTCAAATGAAAAACATGAAAATGCTGAATGATCTGACAAGCCTGAGAGTGTCTGCGACCAGACAGAAGAACCAAATTCAGCATTATAAACAGGGTCTTTTCTGCTGAAGATAAGTATAAAGGATGTTATTTCTGCCCTTTTTCTAAGTACCATTTTGTGAATCGGCTCAGTTTTTTAGAGGAGATGGATGTTCCTATGCACCTAAAACAGTAAGTCTTTTTTAGACATAAGGGACTCATTGATTCCAGTGCCTGTCTGGGCTTGAGTAATTGCTCACAAGAACAGATGCTTCAAACACCAGTCAGGTGATTATCTCCAAGTGTCTTATTTTGACATTGCTAGCAAAGGCATAAGACTTCTCCATGTGTGGCATGTGATATTTGTCTTTGTAACTTTAAATGAATTTGTTGTGTTTCTGAGATATATTCAAGGATCAGCTTTGCTGACAAACTTACTCTGGGTTCCCATTCAAGAGGGACACTGGATGTGCAGATCTATAGCTGTTCTAGGTCTTGTCTCTCACTGAGCCTTCTGTGACTGGAGCTAAGGCTCTGGATTTATCACTCTGTTGAACTTATTTAAGCTGCTTGTTAAAACTTTGTAAAGCTTGCCAAAGCAAGTCGAGTTAGAGCTCAATTAAAAACTATACACGCCTTAAGGCTTTTTGCACCATATAATGACTTTTGAGAGTCAGAATCTTACCAACTACTTTTCAAACAGGAAGAATGCTGAATCTTATTGAATATCTTCCTTGGAAAATATGATTATAACAGTGTCACCTGCTGGGTAACTTGCAGCCATCAAGCTTATTAATTTCCAATGCTTTTCCTGGAAACTGGGCTCTTCTCTCACCTAAGAGAGGCACATAATTTTGAATTTCATTGCAAATTTAATATGCATCTTGAAATGACTTCTGAAGACCTTTTATAGTAGCATACACTTTTTGCATACAAAACATTTTCAATTGGTGTGTCTCAAACCACCGATAAACATTAATCAACTGAAATTTACGAACATAATAAATGTGAACTTTTTGTTTTGCAGAGGACATGGATATAAAGAGACAGTGACTTCTAGGATAATTCACAAAAATCCCAAATTCAGTTCTCAGTCCCATTTTTTACTCTTTAACCAGTCCTACCAGTTCTGATCACTGTCATTTCCTAGGCTATTCACCACTTTGGTGATGTTTTAATTTTCATTCTTCTGAAATACTGTGTTACTTGTAGAAAGCAAGATACATGAGTATGCTTTTTTTTTTTTTTTTTTTTTTTAATATTGCTCAGTTCATAGGAAGTCAAAACCTTAAAAGTTGATGTCTGAAAACAAAGAACATAGAGAAAAAATGAGATATTAGAAAGTCTCTTGAGACAACTAAAAGTCCATCATCATCATCATTTTAGACAGACAAGTCACTCTTGGTTTCTTTTACTTTTCTGAAAGAAAAATAGCCTCTTTACAGAATACACTGTTCTCATAGTTCTTCATTAACTCTGAAAAGGTCCCTAAAATACGATACATTACACCAGAAAAGACTGTATGTACCTTAACTGATCTCTGTAAAAAGTTCCTCACTTTGCAATGCTGTGCTATCAAGGATGCAAACATTCAGTGTTTGTCAGAAAAGTGTTGTCTCACATTGACCAAGTCCCTTCTCAGTTCAGTATGGAAAGCATGAATTTCCACATTCATAAGAGATTTAAAGTTGATAAGATATCAATTAAATTGTGTTAAGAGGTTTATAATGCACTAGACCATTAGAGTTGTTCACTTTATCAACTTTCTTTTCCTCGTGAATTAGAATAAAAGACCCAAATTCTATGGGTGATGGTACTGCTTCATTTATTCAGCAGTAGAATAGATCATGCTTCTATGTAATTTACATGCAATAAAGATCTTTCACACAAGAAAAATCAGTTTCTGGTCCAATTAGTGATTAACATTGCTTCTGAAAAGAAGAGGAAGAGATTTACACACACTTTCCAAATTTTCAGTGCCATCCATGAAATGCACATGTCCCTTGTGGTAATTAGTTTACCCCCTGAAGCAAGAAGCTTGATTACCACTACATAATTAAGTTAACTATGGCTGCAAATGTAATTAATGGCCTGAATATTTTCCAGCCTTCAGGGGGAAAAAAGAAGAAAGGGACAACATTGTAAGCCAGTAATCTCCCTGGGCTGATTACAGTGTATATAGCATAGAATGACAGGATCATAGGATCCTTTAGATTGGAAGACACCCTTAAGATCAAGTCCCAACCCTTAACCTAATACTGCCAAATTCACCACAAAACTGTGTCCCAAACAAATACCTCCAGGAATAACAACTCCACCTCTTCCATGGGCAGTTTGTTCCAGTGTTCAACCACCATTTCCACGAAGAAATTTTGCCTGATATCCAATTTGAACATCACCTGGTGCAAGCTGAGGCCATATGCTCTTGTAGTCTCACTTGTGACTTGGGAGAAAAGACCACACCCATCTAGCTACAAACTTCTTTCAGGTAGGTATCTGGAGAGAGAGATAAGGTCCCCCTGAGACTCCTTTTCTCCAGGATGTACAGCTTCAGCTCTCTCAGCTACTCCTCACAGGACTTGAGCTCCAGACCCTTCAACACATTTGTTGCTCTTCTTTGGACACATAATGAATTCTATTCAAAATCTTCTGCCATTTGACATCAGCAAGTGTTCTCCACCAAACCACTGATGCCCAGCCACTTCCATGAGTAGCATTCCCCTGCCAACTTTCCCCTCTATATCTATAGTGGGATGAATAATATTTAATAACTTCATTGATGACATAGACAGTGGGATTGAATGCACCCTCAACAAGGTCACAGATGACAGGGACTGGTGCAGCTGATGTGCTTGACGGAAGAGATATCATTCAGAGAGATCTTGACAGATTTGAACACTGGTTCCATGTGAACCTAATGACATTCAAAAAGTGCAAGATGTTGGGCAGTCCTGGCTGGGGGATGAACTGGTGGAGAGCAGTCTTACAGGGGAGGACTTGGGTATACCAGTGGATAAAGAGTAGGACATGAGCTGGCAATGTGCACTTGCAGACCAGAAAGTCAGTTATATCTCAGGTTGCATAAAAAGAATCATGGTCAGCAGGGAGAGGGAAGAGATTATATTTTTCTACTCTGCTCTTAGGAGACTCCACCTGAAGTACTGCTTCAATCTCAGTATTTTCAGGGGGCTTATGAGGAAGACACAAAGAGGCTTTTTATCATGGTTTATGGTTATGCAACAAGGGGTAAATGTTTGAAATGGAAAAACAATAGATTTAGATAAAAAAGAAGAAATGTTTTATAATGGGGGTAGTGAGACATTAGAAAGGTTGCCCAGAGAAGCTGCAGATGCCATTCACTGGAAATGCTGTCGCACTGCACATGTTTTTGAGCAACCTGATCTAGTGAAGGATGATTCTGTCCATGGTGCGGAGGCTGGAACTTGGTCACTATAAAGGTTTCTTCAACAAAGTAATTCTATGATATGTTACCCTTTTCTTCTTGTGGAAGCCCAATTCAAGAGATAGCATTAAAACAAGCCTAGTGAATCTTATTATAAAAATTAACTGGCAAAAGATAAGATTTTTCTTGGTTGCCTGTGCTACAACAGGTGCCTCAGTGGCTGGTGCAAGAAAATTAATATTGTGTTAATCATGACTGAGGTGAAGCTGAATTTTAAGACAACAAATCATCAAGTCCCTATTAGAGGAACTGCAAGTCCCTTAATGGCATTAACTTCAGACAAGTAAATGCCATGGTGCTTCTGAGGTTATAGTGGTTGTATTTGTCAAAAAGAGTTTGCCAAAGCTATTTTAACTTATCTAACCCTAGATATTGATCAGCTGCAGGAGTCTTCCATAGACAGATGAAAATGTGTGGCATTGCCTTAAGTAGGTCTTATGGCAGAGAGATAAGTACAGATATTTTAACCTGGAGGGAAACTTTGGTTGTTTTGTGTGGCCAGCTATGAATACAAATCACAGCACTGTGATGGTTGCTGTGGGGAAAATTCATTCCATCTTGGCCAGACCAAACACATTTGGCATCAGAAGAGTAGTTATCCACTGACCTGGCATTTGAAATTGACTTGTCCCTTCTTTTTCTAAAATTTTAAACTTATCTAAATTTATTATTGATAACTTATTTTGATACAGTATTTTCATAGAAAGACATAAAGTAAAGTAGCCAAGTATTTAGAGAAATAGGATCCTATTAGGACTGTTCCACAATCACATGAGAAACTGTTGAATTTTGAAGCTTGCTTTCAGGTAGGAACAGTGTACTGACTGTATATGCAGCTGTTTTGTTCTCATTTTCTAACCTGATTTTAGTTTTCAAGGGAAGCAAAAAAGCCCCAGGAGCAGGTGAGTTGCCTGCTTCAGTTTAACAAGGCTTCTTCTCATCAAAATTTAGTTTAATTCATCAGTCTTGATGTTGCATACACACATAATTGATGTCATTAAAAGCATTCCATTTCTGAAAAAAAACACCCTCCTCTATCCCCTTTGTAAAGAAACATTTGTTAATCTTTGATTTTAAAATACTGGAAAGATTCCTCTGTGTCATTCTCTTAAGGAGATCATTCTTACTGAAATATCATAATACAACTATAGTACGCTCCATAATGCAAAATGCAAAGTTAAAGTACCCTAATATTGGTGATAGTTTATGTCAAAAACCAATTGTATGTCCTGGAATTTAACTCTTTTTTGTTTTTTGGGGTTTTATTCTGTGTTTTTGTTTATAGGGTTTTTTTAACAGAAGTACATAAGTAAATACCTTTAGAAATAATGTTGAGTTTTAGTCTGTCTATTGCTTTCCATTATTTAACAGGTTTCACCTCACTACAGTGAAGCATTAAAAAAAAATAAAAACAAAACCAAGCAAACAGAACAAAACAAAAAACCCACACAGTTTTATGGACACAGTTAAATTCTTATCCTGGGCAAATTAAATTAAACCTCTGGCATATGATGAAAATTTTGTTTCACCTAATTGAGCATCTAATGAGTATGGATGAATTTAAGCCACTCGCAGAAATTTTGTTTTTCAAAGCTTTAGTGTTTAACATCCATTCAAAAGGGGTTTGGTTTTTGGGGTTTCTTTTGTTCTGCTTTGTTTTTCAAAGCTTTAATGTTTAGCATCCATTGGAAAAGAGAAAGAAGCACATTGCAATTATGTATACATAAGCTGTTGAAAGAAAAGTTAGAAACAGGATTCTGATCTCTTCAGGGGGTTTCACTTCAAATCGCTGTGTCCTATATTGATAACAGTAATTATTGTCAAAATACTCTGGCCTACTTTTCTTTTTGATTCATAGAACAGCTTCTTATTTCTCTGGGAATTTCTGTACAATATTGTGTACATTCACTAAGAAGCTGTGTTGTTCATAAACTTTACTATTACCCTGATAAATCTAGCATGGTGGGCTTTTTCCCACTAGAATATGCACCTGAAAACTAGATACAGCTTTTTCACCATTAAAATGTCAAACAACCAGAGGAAGAGATGGATAAAATTTTGGACTGTTTTGAGATTACTGAAAGCTTTAAACTCTTGACCTTGCTCCATTTGATAGTATTCCTCTATGAATTCTTCATTTTAACAGGATTGTAAAAGCCTGAGATGGGCACTTTATTCTTTTTCACTCATTATTACACACCAATAAAGTTCTGAACCCATCTTGTCTTTTTGGTTAGGATAAAGGAAGGAATTCTTCTAAAGTAAAAAGTCAAATATTTTTATCCTAGAGATCTTCTCATTTTGTGGAAACCCACAGGCTTTTAGACAAAGGATTTTGAATGAAGACATTGTGTCCAAAGAAAGTTCACCGCCGGTTTTTCACACCACACAGCTTGGTCACAGTCCTGTTATTAAGAGCTCATGTGGTTCCCAATACTTGTTTCCTTCAATTCCACATAGTTAAAAAAAAAAAAAAAAAAGCTCCCTTGTACAGCACAAACCTGATTCAACCATGTCTTTTTTAAGTTTGCACTACCTTTTTTCCTTCAAAACATTTTTTTTCTGCCTTCCCCTTCCTTTTAAATCACTAGACTTTGTGATCCTGCCTACATCCAGACCCTAATACCTTCTTGCATCACCCTACTGCTTTTATTTGTTCAGGTTTTTCTTACAATTTCCTTTGTCTTGAACCAGGTGCTTTCATTTAATGTCTTTATATCATTATCCATTTATCCTATGCCTACACTGAATTTGAAGATGGGATTGAAGTACATGGAGGCATGCCCATACAAGTCCCAGTCTACCTGCTTGTGTTATGAGGTTTTTCCCCTCAGTGCAAATCTGTCAGTAATTTGAGTGACATGCTCAAGATGTGACACTCCATCCTGAAATCTATGAGTCTACTTCACCCTACATTGCTTCCAAAATTGCCTAGTTCAGTTCTAACACTGATCTCTCTCTCTCTCTCTCTGTATATATATATATATCCCAAAGTGGGTCTGTTACTTTGATTCTGACTGCAAAGATTCATGTGTAGTATATTTTTAACCCAGAGCAATATGTGACTTATTTCATTGGAATGGTTGTGTTCTGCACCCAGAGAAGAATTTATCTCTGTTCCCTGCTTTCACATGATTCCAGATTATGGTTTCATTGGCTAAGATTTCTTCCAGTTACTATGGACACCTCTGAACATGATTTGCTGGAAAAAAAAGCTTTTTCTGTTCTTGTAAGGAATCAGATATTACCCTGTTCACTGATGTCCTGTGTTTCTCAGTTTCGGCTGGTAGCTGAAGTAAGACACAGGTGTGAGCTTCACCACTTCTGGGCTGACAGACCGGATCTTTGATGTGATGAGTTGTGTAGACAGTGAGTTCTCCCAGTCACTGGTACCTTCTCGGGCATGGGAATATTTTCACACAGAAATGTGAAACACTAAATTTAAATAAATTTATATTTACTGCAGAGGACCATTCCTTCTCAGGGGCACTAATGTGGGCTTTCGCTTGACCTGGACTGTTTAGTTATAACAAATTTCAAAAAACTCAACCCTATTAATCTAAGGTTCAAATAAAATAATGTTGGTCTTTCTCAGAATTTCCCATTGCTAAAGATGACCATTTACCCTTTCTCAGAAATTATTCCATAACACGTGGTTAACCTCTGTCCTTTTCTCAAAGGAAATAATAGTAAAACATTAAAACACTTTCTTGTTCTCTCCAGCTTGCAACATAGCCTAGAAGTATACTTTCACAGCTTCACAATGCTAAAAGGTATAATGCTTTCTTTATAGTCTCCCCCAAAGCAGTACTTTAGTCTTTGGGACTTCAAGCTTATGTTTTTTCTTGATTTTTACTCAACAAATTATTATATTTGGACTTTTCTCCACTATATTACCCTTATATGCCAGAAGAACTGCAGCTGTGCTCAGGTGTCTTGCACTTATTCTGATGTTTTAAGTTATAATATTTACTATAGAAGACACAGTGTGGACTAAACAGAATTTTCAGAGATGAAAATGAACTTTAAATGAAGTGATTGGAAACCACTTACGATTGAATGTTATTGTATATATTGATTTTAGAAATCTATTTCAGCCTATAAACATGGGAAAACAAACAACAACTAACCCTTTGCATTTTCTCTAGGGGAAGGAATAGAGAAGTGTAAGAGTGCCAGGCTCCAAGTCCCCTGCTGGCAATAACAGTTTGAGATTTTTGTTCTATTTCAGGTAATGCGTGCCTCCCTCATAGACTTAAAGCCTTCTGTATTCAGAGAGTTCCTCTGCATTTAAGATAGTTCATTTCTGTTGCGTGCCTCACACACAGATAAAGGGTCTGCAGTTTTGAGCAGCAGTTTTCCCACTCCTGAAAAGAGGATTATGCTAATACTCCCTTTGGAGCAATCTGTACACAACTGAAATTGTTCTTCCTGGCATTGTTCCTGACCACTGCTGCTTCCTAAACTAACTTCTTCTGTTCCTTTTATTTTGTGCTAAGGTTTTCATTTAATATTCCAGAGTAGAATTCTCAGAATACTGTGCTGAGCAGCTAGATTAGGCACACTTCCTGTGAAGCATATTACTCCAAGGGATATTTGCTGGAGCAAAAGTATTACTGGTGGCAACAATTCTAGTCTGTGCTACTCTTAGGCTCTCTTTTTCTGAGAGGATTTTTGTCTCTAGGTATGCTTTCTTTTATAGAATTAGCTGTGCAATATCCATAACTGTCTTCATTGTTAATAAGTACCACTTTTGGCAGCACACTCTTTTGTCCAGTTTAAAAATCATTTAATAATCTATTTCCTTTCAGGTATATTATGGACAGTTTGACTGTGATGCTGTTGGGACTTTTCTCAATTTTGTGCATATTGTGCAAACTCTTGCAACATGATGTAGTTATAGTTCTTGCAAAATTTAAATACATGCCGATCATTGTCTTGGCTCCTATATCCTCCTGATCAGTTGTTATAGCTCTCCAGTCCTGAGCTCTGTCTTTCTAAATTCGATTCATTTGTGAGATATTTCATATTTATTTATTTATTTATTTATTTATTCATTTAAACTGTTCTTGTACCTTGGAGTAGTGCCCACATTTTATATGCTTCATTTTGGTCTGGATTGTTTCTGATGCCTGTCCAATTTCTTTGTTTTTTCTTTCATTCCCTTCCTCCTCCCCCAGCTATTTCTTTTTTTCCAGACCTATTCAAGGTCTTCCCCCTTTTTTTAGGTTACTGGTAATTTTTTAGTTCTTAAATAAAGTGACTGGTTTTTTATTGTTTCATTATTTTAAAATACAACACTCTCAAAGCCTTTGCTGTTACATGAAATTAAAAATATTTCTTAAAACTTTTTCTGTAGCTTCAGCTAGCTTCCTGTTTAACTTCTGTGCCCATCCAATGTGTTAAAGTTAGCCATTTGGTAGAAATATGGCTAATAATCAAAATAGCTTTTTATTCTTGCAAGTACAGAGCATATCCTCAAAAATTTTCCACTCTCCCTCCATGCATACATTGTTTGGTTATTGACCACTTCAGCTTTTCATTCTGGAAATTTTCTTAGCTCCACTAATTCAGTGCCCTGTGGGATTCAGCAGCACCCAGTTTCTAGGGCTTTATTCTCTGTGGGCTAAGCTTCATATCTGAAGCCAGAATGAAAATTTCTGCACAGCTGTGGATGCAGCCACTCCCCTTGCTGCGATAGAAACTCTGTAACTTTGAAATGGGTAGTGAAGAACAAGTTACCATCTTCAGACAGTGATTCCAGCAGGTGCTACACCTGTCACAGCTACACCTACACTTAGTACTGTGCCCTAAAAGTTTCAGAAATTTCCACGCTTCTTCCCTGCAGGGTGCAGCACAGAAGTATCTCACTCGAGACATCAGCAACCCACATCAGTATATTAATGAAGAGAAGATATGTCAGGGAAAGGACTGTGGCAGCACTCTGAGCTTGCATTTTATGGCTGTTGCCCCCACATTTCTCTCTATATGTCTAATGCTCTCCCAGGTGATTTATACTCGTTGTCACTTGGGTCTCAATGAAGACCCTTGGTTCCACATGCAGGGCCCTCAGGGCAGGAAAGTAACCACAGCAGAATCAACTTTCTTGCAGCTGAGTGCAAGCCTAGGAGGGTGGGGTGAACTGCTTGTAAGAGTGGAAAAGACACAACAGAACCAAAGCTTCAGCCAAACCCACAGTCTCTGCTGCACTGCTCACTGACTCCCTGCACGGGCATATCTAAATATCTGTCTCCTCTTCCATCACCTTCAGCATAACCAGTTATTACATGAACCTCCTCTCAGCCACCAGCACCGCTTTGCAAATACAGTAATGAGCAACTGCATTTCTAAGAGTTCCCTCAGGTGAAGTAGTGAATGCTTGCGCAGCATCACTGTTCTCAGTAAGTTCAGTCTTTTCAGCTGGCTAATTCTCTTCCCCAAAGCAATGCAAATGTAAGACTGGAAGAGTCAGCCTCCTTATTCTTTGTTAGAAAGACTTCACAGACAGAATATATGATCACTTCAGAGTTATGGATTGCATAAAGCTTGTGCTTAATCTGTATGAGTAGGTTGTCGTATCTCTTCATGTCTTCCAACACATTTCTTTGCAGAACATGGTCTCTTTGGTCTCGTGTTCTTTGATTTTGGATACATAATAAAAGCAAACAGCTTTTCAAAACCAACCATGATTAAATAAAAATACATACAAATTATCTTCTTCTTTCCAGACTAGAAGCTGATAGGCAGGAAAACAATTATATACTGTCTAGATTGCTAAATCAGCATAAAGAAATATTCTTCCTCAAGAAGTCTTTTTCACTGTATTTCTAGATTTCTTGTCTAGAATGAGTCATTTCATTAGTAGAGATCCAGGGAAGATTATCTCCTTTTCAAATGATGAGACAAGAAAATGAGATTAGCTTGGTTAGCTAGAGCCTAGTGTCAAATAACACCAATGTTGTGGGTTCAGTTCTGGGTTCAATTCCTGTTTGGGCTGTTCATGCAAGAGTTAAACTCACTGATCCTTTTGGGTCCCTTCCAACTCAGAATGTTCTGTGAAATCTGTGAAGCTTGTCTGTAGATTCCAGATTATTTTTCAAATGTCAAGCTAAAATCAGTGAAATATGATTGAGTATACCACAGTATATTTTTAAATCACACTTATTTTGGGTCCACTGATCATCTCTGCTAGAAGAACACCTTTTCACAAAATAAATAAAATTAGGTTCACATGTCTTTATTAAGCAATATATCTGATTTTATGCAATAGTCCATGAGAAGTACCTAGATTTTTTTATTCAGCAAATTTCTCAATAAAAATCTATGTTCATTTTTTTTGGTGCAAACACATTATTCAATGTAAAACATCTCTGCTTTTAAAATAGATATTTTTATCTTCTCGCACAAAATACTGGTAAACTTTTAGAGTTAGAATTTTCACTTCAAAATTAGATTGTGAATGGATTGTGAATTGGAGCAGAACATAAACTGCTGTTCTGGTCGAACCTTAGAATAAATACAGTTTGTCTAACTCTTAATAAAAAATGATCACTCTTTCTGTAAGCTAAGATGCAACTAGCCTCTTACACATTCCTCCTACAAAACGTTCAGTTTAAAGTTTTTTGATAACTTGCACTCTAATATTAAGACATCCATCTATGTACAGAAGAATCCCCCCATTTTCAAGGCACTATTTTCAGCAAAAATTGCACAACTACCAGCCAAAGCTGACAAGGTTCTGGTGTGCTATTTTTTATAACTACACCTCTATGTGTTTATACATATGTGCACAGAAAAATATTTTTTTACGTTTAGTGATTAGCATAAAGCCATCCATTATTCCATGAATTTCAGACTGGGATTTGCAGTTCTTTATAAAATGAATGACAAATATGTGAATGATATTGAGCAGGAACATTAATATAAAGACTATTCTGTTTCCTTTTTTGTATGTCTTTCATTTACACGGTCTTCCTTTCTCAAATTAGTCTCCATGAATTGATTGTTTAATGTATAACCAGTCTTGAACTTGTTCTTTTCTTGTTATGGGAAAATTAAAGTTAATTTTCTTGAAGTCATGGTGCTTATGTTGCACATTTATCAAATGGTGATATTTTCAAAACCTGTACAGCAGCTGTTCTGCTTCTCCCCAGCAGTACACAGAAGTCAGTTTTATTTATAAACATGCAGACCTCTACTCTGTGCCCTGTGAATAAAAAGCCCTAAACAAACATCTCCATCAATATACAGGTTTTCAATCCTTGTTGTAGGAATTGTGTTCCATTTGCAGCATTACTGTAGGTTAAAACATATCACTTACATTGGAAGGTTTAAGCTTCTGGCCAAAAGGGATAGAAAACCAACACACAAAGGATTATTCCTCTGTAGAAGGCATAGAAAAAGAGTAGATGTAAAGGTCTTGTGATCTGTTTATTTGCTAGAGGAGTTATATTTTAATCAACCAACACAATACGTGTGCCATACAATTACTCAAAATGCATCCAAACTTCACCTCCAGGCCTTTTGGGGGTACATGATCAAATTCACCCATTGTTAGTGCCCTACTTCAAGAGCTACAATTTTCTAAGGGAATTTTGCTCTATAAAGCACAGGTCAGAACTACATACTCATTCAGAATGTAGTTGCTTTTGCATTTACCTTCCACTGATTTTCAACAAATGTTTAGTGAAAGTGTTATCAAACACAAAAATCTTTTTCAGTCTTCTGGAGTTGTAAATCAAAACGAAGGGATAAAGGTGAATGTAATCATATAAACAATATAAAATTCCTATTACAAAACAACTACACAGAAGCTGCAGATCCTCATCTACAGCACAAATATAGATTGCTGACCACTTGTAGAGCTATAACACAACTGCTAAGACAGTGACTAAGAAGTAGCATAAATTCAGACCTATTACACTGATTTTAAAAGTATTTTTTTCCCCCAGATCTGCACTATCCAACTCCCTTCAAGTCTACTCGGATAATTTCAGTCATTTGTATCACTTTTTTTTTGAATGGTCAGATGCCATGGTCTTGTTTCACTGTTTGTTTCACTGGATGAAGTGGAATTTCATTGTAATCCACCTCTCTCTCCTGTGCCAGCTTTGTTTTGGGCCCCAAGACACAACAGAGCATCATGTGCCAACAGGAGGATGGAAGAGATTCAATTCTGTTCACTCAAGTTTACCCACAGAATTATTCAAATGTTCTGAGCATTGAGCTTTTGATTTCCCAGTCCCTAATCTTGACCACATTGTGGCAAGCAGATAATTTCATTAACTCTAATGGACTATATTATGTGAATTTCCTCTCATTTAAATAAAAGGAGATGGTGATATTTTTTCTTTCCTATTTTTTTACTTTACTTGTTAACAATTTTTTAGCAATTATTAATGGGTCATACTAAGTTTAGTTAAATCCCTTGACATGTGTGCTCAGGCATCATAGGATTCTAGTGGCTTAACATACAACAAAGAAACTTTTATCATTGTTTGGGGACAGAAAAATAAATATAGATGTGTAAACATATATGATGGGTGAAACTAAACAGCCTGAAAGTGCAGTATGTTAGTGAGCAGAGGGGATTAATGCATGAGCTTAGAAAATTTTTGAGGATCTGTCTGAAAGGGAGATGGTAAGGAGCTCTGAAGAAAGAAGAACTGTTCTGGAGAAAGGCAAATAGGGAATTTTTCAAGTGATATTTAAATATTATCACCAAGGACCTTGGCAAACAGAGTAGGAGTATGTTGTTGCAATGTGTCAGTGCCATGTATTCCTGTTTTACCTGGTCATGGCTACACTTGAACTAAAATACATAAAAGGCCATATGAATTTCTTTTCATTACATGATACTCTGCTGCTGCCAAAATGGTATGGCACCTGGCCCACTTGATGCCACTGTTCTTCCCAAGCACCCATATATGTGCAAAGAGAACAGGACAGAAACCTGATGACAGTTTTGGGAAGGCTGGTGAATATCGTAGAAAGGCTGCAGACTCTTCGTTATAATTTCCTTTCCCAAGGGTGTCTTGCTGTCCTCATCTTGACATGACCAGATATCTTTATCAAGATTAAATTCAGTTACTTAGGGTTCCATACCAGACACACCACCTGAGGAATGGGAACATGCATGGATTTCAGTCCATAGGGGAATAAAGGGCATGGCTGTCCTGGTTTATGACTCACTGACAAGACTAGGGAAGACATGCCAGGAAAAAGAACAGGGAAGCAATCCTGTGTTACAACCTAAACTGCCTCTGCTGACAAAATTTGCATAAGTTAAGCTACCTATTAAGACTTTGGGGGATCTCTGAGGACAAAAGAAAAACATACTTTCTAGTTTATCAGATGAAGGTTTCCAAGTTTAAAATTGTGAATAATCAGAAACAGGAGTGGGGAAAAAAGTGCCACTGCTTCTTCCCTTTCAGGCTTTAAAAATAACCATAAATATTTCTTTCTCTGTATTTTTCAGGTATTTTATTTTCTTTGCACCAAAGATTCAGAGGTGGCGGGACTCATACTTCTGTTCTGGAAACAGTTCGGGGCACTTATTCCAAACTAGACAGTTGGGTGAGCTTGGCTGACACTATACACAAGTTGGTTACTCCACACAACTTCTCCTAAGTTTTTTGCCATCAGAGGGACAGGGTGGAACAGGGTGCCCAGAGAAGTTGTGGATACCCTGGAAGGGTTCAAGGCCAGATTGTATGGGGCTCTGAGCAACCTGATGTAGTGCACAGCATCTTTTTTCATGGCAGGAGGGTTGGAACTGGGTGATTGTTTGGAGTCCCTTCCAATATTATACTGTATTGTACATGTTTAAAAAGTCTATAACTCTCTATTTTTAAGTAAGAAAAAAAAATTTGTTAGTGATCCACCTATTGAGTCTTTAAAATATATTCCAGTAATGATGCAAAGAGGCCACATGCACTTTTTATACAAAAGGGACATTATGCTTATGTATTAATTGTTACCCATGTATTTGAATTGCACCCATTTTCCTCAACCACTATTTCAGTAGACTCTTGCCTGAGAAGTATTCTGCATAATTCTGCATAAATTGGTGCTATTGATAAGAATTGTCATACAGTGGTCTAGGAAGAGGAATACATGATTTAAAACTTGTGTAAACAGTTTTACATAATAATTGATCAGATTGGCCTGATTTGGAGAGTATGTAGTATAATAAATAGTGGTCAATATATTATTTTTAAGGAGAATATTACTTCAGGACCATATAAAATAATCCTTAACCAGCTTTACTCCCCTGACTTTCAATAATAAATAGTTTAGGGATTTCCAGAACTGCAGGTTTGCCAAGGCTCTCTTTTTCAACAGCCACCAAGTTCCTTTCTGAATGTGTCTAACCTCTTCATCATTTTCTATTTTGTGTTGAGGAGTCCCAGTGTTTCACTGTTTCCTCATATGAAGCCACCCCAATCATCCTTCATAGACATCAATTATTTTTAGTGCTTCTATTGTATCCCATTAAAGATGAAATTACTAGAACTGGAGACAATATTCAAAACAGAGGCTTACTGTTCATTTGTGCAAATTCTCAACATTGTTTTCTGGTATATCTGGAGTGGGCTTTTTCCGTTGTCTCTCCTTCTTACAGTAAAGTCCATTGTTGTGATTTTATTCTTGCCTGCTGTTGAACACTAGATCTGGTATTTTCAGAGAACTGCATGCAATTTTTTCAGTCATAGCTGATTTAAAGCTCATAGTTTTGTGTGTATAAATAACTTTCCATATTCTGAAATTCATTACCCAGATCATTTGTCCTGTCTATGGTATATATATGAAAATGCCTAATCTTGAATCCTACATGTGGTGCCAAAAGAATACAAATCCATAAATATACAGAAAAAAACCTTCAGTACATATATATGTCTAAAATGAAAGACATGTTTCTGACCTTGTATTTACAAGTCAATAGAGGAGATATGTTTAAGGGAAGATACTAAAGTATTGGGTCTGCTGACATTGTTAAAATGTTAGTTAAAATCTGGACAAAGTGTTACAGCAAACCCCAGAATTATTTCACAGAAAAGACTCTAGTTTCATGACATCCAAAGACTATGGAAATATTGACAGGATTTTAATCTTCATGAGGCCTGAAGCTACTGAAAAAAACAAACAGTCAAGTAAGAAAGATTTGATATGACAGGAATAGCAACAAATCAGAAAAATGAGGGGAAGGGTGTTTTCCCCTTCAAGACAATCCAGAGCACTCCTTATGTGACAAAACCTAGTTGAAAAGAAAATCTTTCAAATATTACAATCAGAAGAGATCAATTCAATTAAACTTTAATCTGCATACAGAGAAGTAAGTGTACCACCATAAAAACCATTAGCTTTGCAGCCTCTCTGTTCATCATGTGATGCAAATATTGACATGAATTATGCAGTAAGCCTTCAGGAAAACTAATGAATGTTTCATATGATAAATAAGGTGTTGCCTTCTCTTTTCTTTCAAATCTTTTCCTAAGACTAATTGCTAGCTCGATGCCTACAAAAACATTAGCAAATACATTTTGCTAGGTTATAGATCAATCCCAGAAAAGTACTATCGCTTATTTATGAGTCTAAAAAGATGAACTCAGAAATAACCAGTCACGAATCTAACAGAAATAGAATTGCCCTGTAATAATTTCTGAATATGATTAATTTCATACTAGGGTGTTTTCTTTTAGAACATACAGGTGTAGTCTAATGAGAAATAGACACAGATGTTGAAAGAAGCAGGGGGAGAAGAAAATGAAAAAGAAATCAAAATAACTTCTTCACATCTCATTAGAAATAAAGAGTTAACAAAAAATCCTGTGACAGGACTAAGATGGTGATATAATAAAGCAGAAAGACTATTGCAATACTTTTTTTGTTTTTTAAAGGAGGAGAGGTTAGCTGTTGTAATAGCTTTTATAACAGACTAGAAAAATGTTGGAAGATCTGAAGATGGTAAGACTTCCAGGCAATAAGAGGATGAATACAACAGTCTCTCTTTTAAAGCCGCTGTGCTTTATTCTTACCTTTAAAATAAGCCATGCATTGTATTTGTATCCATTTATACCCATTTTTGCTATACATACAAGTGTACTGATAGTGTTGAGCAGAGACTTTTACTCTCTCATCCTCTACCAATCAAGACCTCCTGCTCTTATTTTCAATGTATGCAGAAATAAAAATCTCCCAGTCAGTTCCTCTCAGTCCAAAAATCTGAAGTCAGGACTGGAGGCAGAAAAGTATGTTATGAATGCACATATTGTAAATATTTCTAAAGAGAGAGCAATTATTCTTTTTCTTGTTGTGAGTGATAATCTCTGGATGTATTCACATTGGGGAGGATTCCAAAATCTCCTAAATGAAGTAACCATGACTTGCTGGTTTTAAACCACATATTTTAGGAGTTATGGGTTGCTCTCATTCTCCTAAATGTTTTTAGGAGGAGAGGTTTTGTGGTAAAAAGAACATGCATTGCTGATCCTAACTAGCATCTCTTCAATACCTTGATCTTATTGTTGATCTGATCTGTTATGAGAGACTGGTGCAAAGTATAAAACTGGGGGTGGGGGAACAAAACCAACAAACCAAAGCCAAGAAATAATATCTAAGAATTAGGGAAACCTGAAGAAAGCAAAAAAGAAGTATGACATCAGCTGTAATACTGATGACAGAGTGTTCCAAACAAGTATTTAAGGAGAACTGAAGGATGTCACAATGTAAGGGAGCAATTTGAAGTTATGCCTACTCTGTAGAATAAAGCAGATCAGCCATCTAGGCAGCTGACACCAGTCTGATATGTAGCAGCTCGCTTTTGTGTGTTAGTCATGCCCCAGCAAGTCAGGATTAACTGTGTTCAGTAGCAACATTAGAGAATGCCGCTTGAATGAGTCATCCACCTTTTAGTGAATTAGAGAATTAACTTTTTCACCACAGCTCAAGCAGCCTATCAAACTGAACAACAAAGGTACATTATAAACCCTAGGCCTTTCTGGGTGGAATTCCTTTGGCACCAGAGATTAGCCATATTTTGTCACTTTCACCTCTAATGGGAAAACCTGACTCACCAGCCTAATAGAAAATAACTAGGAATTATCCATTATACATCTTAATAGCCCATCATAAGTTTCTGTCATCATCCCAGATGCAGACATTCAGGAACCTATAACACAAACATTCTACCTAAATTAGATGATAAACAAGTGCAAATCTCAGCAATCCAAGACATATGAGCTAAAATTGCACTCGATATAAATGATAGCCAAGTCATGCTTGGGTTGCTGAAGAGCAGAGTCCCATGGTAAACACACACGTATAATACATGTATAAATTTATTTTAGCTTATATTCCTTTTTTAATGTATGTGCTACTTACCAGACTCCTCCATGTCTACCCTGCTGGCCAGCACAAATTGTCACAGAACAGAGTTTTCAGTAATATCTCGATATTGAATAAAAACCTCCCTGAGAGCCATACGAGAAACAGGATGCTCTTTCCAACCCAGCTCACACAACTTTTCATATTTCATTGTTTTCAACAACCTCAAGACAAAATTAAGTGGGCACATACAGGCCTTTTATACATTTTTGAATTTTACATATTTTGAAACTTCATTTCCAGAAAAATATTCATGAGACAAGTATGTCCTTTGAATATTCATCTACATGTAGGGAAATTTGCAAATTTGGATCTCTGACCTAGCCATTTGAGCCAGAATGCCTCCCATAGTTATGCTACATATGCACATTTGTTTGTTATATTATCCCTTTTTCCCTGCAACCCTAAAGCAACCCTGTGTATTCCCAACTAAGGAACAGATGTGATTTGTCATCTACAATAGATAATATTCTAACTTGCACTGACAAAAAATTAAGACTCTACTGTCTAACAGATGAATATTAATAGATACTATTTACAAAGACAAAAAGGAAAATTATCACCTTAGCAATACATGTCAGCATCTGTGTGGTTCTGAAGAGTCATAAGCTATTCTGCTTTTAAAAAGTGAGATATTCTAAGAAAGAGAAGCTAACTTGAATGTGCAAAATCATCTGTACTTTCCAAGATTTTATAGTTGGCTTTCTGGTACCAGAAAGGCTGAAAGAGATATAAGAGCTTTGTATACTGGACCAGGGGTGGTGTTTTATTGACCTGTAGAGGAGGAACTTTTCTTAAAATTCACAGTCCAACATCTTTTCTTCCAACACTTTCCTTATTGGAAACCAATTTCCCTTAAGTGTGGCATTTCTGTTGTCTTGTTTATCTTACTATAAATTAATGACCACATAAGAATGTATATTAGATAAGTATTAATAATTGTATAAAAAAATTACTTCCTCATATAATCTGAAGATATATCCTCGATCTAAGGCATAACAGAATGATTTGATGGAAATATACTAGTTTCTTGCTAAGAAATATTTGTTGGGAAACCCTTACATCTGTTTTATAGTGTGATTTCTTTTAGTATTAGTAAAGGAGATTAGCATAATTAAACTCACTGTGAAGCACACAGAAAAGCAGCATGAATAATGAAAATTAAGTTTATGAGAAGGTTAAAATGAATTGTAGGGGGTTACAGTTTATTTATGCCTACAGCCCTCAAAGTTAAGAGTAGCCACATCTGAATCCCTAGAAATTCCAGCTGGCATATGAGGAGGAAATTCAAGACCACATATTATCTCTTTCAAGACCAGTTCAGACAGTCTTGTCAATATTCAGCTAGAGAATCCTGAAATCATGAGGAACTGGTTGAAATAGGTGAACATTTACAATTTATACTTATTACTGACTGATGTGAGTATCAAACTGAGGGAGCCCTCAGAAAAATGATCTGAGGCTTCTCACAAGGAAACCACATGGTGCATGCCCCTTAGGATATGGAAGAACAGACATATTCTCCCCAGGCCACTTGCATAATAACCTTCAGCCTCCAGCACAGTTGTCAATTTCAGCACACAAGCAGTTTTACATTGCATGCAGCAAAGTCAGCAATTCAGGCTGCATCATCCTGAAAGAATGGGAGCTGTGAAAGATACAAACAAATATGATCTAGACTTAGAAGAAGCCAAGAAAACCATGCTAAGCAGCAATACTGTCAGCATCTCATTTTTTTGAGGGGCAGTGTGTTCCCATTCCACAGTTTGTAACTGATTACATCAGATTTAATTTTGGAGAGAAAATTAAACCTAGTCATCCCAACACACTATTTTTTCAGAACAGAAAATGACACAGATATTTGCAGCACACTGAATGGAGGTGCCAAATGCTCCCAACTTCCTTCAAACCAGAACTGACTTGCCGTAATGCAAGTGGCTATGATCACAACACATGAGGCCTTTCTGGCTTTTTTACTGCAAATTATGGATTTCAAATGCATTTTTTACATCTAGGCAGTCAGATACAGCAATATTGAAGTGATTTGGAAGCTAAATCCTTCTATTTTTGCTAGATGTGAACAGGAGGTTAATGCTCTTGCTTTTATACCACATACCCTCTTTGTGGATCCAACACCTCATTGTGATAGCTGCAAGCACTGAATATTCTTAAATTCTCAAACAATTTCTAGGATGCTTTATACCTAAATGTGGTGAAAATGTTTTACATAGGTGGTTCAACTTTGATTGAAAGTTTTGCCTAGTGATAATAATAAATTTGAAAACCAGGCATAAAAATACTAATAGAATAATTGGTAACAAGCAAGTGTGTATGTGGTCCATATCTGCAAGAATTCCTATTACTTCCTACTGAAATGGCTGTAATACTGTATTGAATGCTGTACTAAGACTCATATATTTTTGCCAGTGAAATGTTACACTACTTGCTAAAAGGTAGAGGACACTGAAGTAAAGACTACTAAGACAGTGAAGTAGAAACCCTAATGCTTTCTGTCCTAAACTCACGATTGCATTTGCAGCCCTGGGCTAACTAGCAGAGGAATAATTCAATACATGTTTTTCCAGATGCAGTGATGATGTCACTGCTCTAGAGGATTGCTTGTGGGGTTGAATACAGAGGTTTAAATAGAGAACAATGTAGAAAATTACCTGTAATAGCAAATCTCTCTGTTCTCTGATGTGTCAACTAACTTTGGAGCTTCAGGAATGTAAATGACACCTTAATTTGACCTGCTGGCTTCAAACATAAATCTCATCACATCCTAAATTATGTTGATAATCAAATAAAATTTCTCACATCCTCCCCTCAACTGTAGTCATTTTCTTACAAAAAAACCAGAGGTGTGTAGTCAGACAAGCTTGGCAATGTGTAGGCCTATGTTTAAAAAAATCCTGCACTCATAACTTTTCCTCAATTGTATTTGAAGGCATACTTACAATCATACAACTTTTCTTATCTTGTTTGCTGTTAGTCTTCTATTAGCCTTATCTTATCTTTCTTCATGTAAGGAATTTGGAGCAAGCTGAGCGTCAGGCTTGGAGAAAGAAAGAAAGCCCTTCCAAGCACAAAACAGAGACCAAAGCCATTGTCATAGCAACAGGAATCAGATGTGAATGCTTCTGTTTTCTATATTCTAGTATAAAAGTGAAAATAACATGAATCTAAACATGGAGGTGCAATATTTCTTGATTCAACTCCTAAATTATAGATTAACCCAGATAAATTGCAAGGAAAAAATATCTAAACTGACTTGTGTGCTAATTAATGGAAGGAAGTGGAACAGTGTACAGGTATTATATATGAATCAAATCTTTCAAATTAGTTTTTTTCAAATAAACATCTACTATGAAGAGTTGTCTCTCTGTTTTACATTGAGAAAATATTCTGTTTTCAAAATAGTATGTGCTAAAATTATTGCCTGAAATTCAAAATAAAATAAAAAAATCTATATCCCAGCATAAAGTCATAAATCTAAAAAAGATCACTGTAATCACTTTACTGAATAATAAGCACATGATTTTTAACTATTCTTTCCATTTGTTGCTTTAAAAGAGGATTACATAGATTTGAAAAAGCTTTGGGAAGAGGTCAGATGCAATGACCCTGTACTATAATCAATACTTGCAGAAGACATTAAATACTTTCAAGTACTATATGTTGAATATATAACACATTAAATACTCAGAACTTATTAGAAATTCTGAAAGTGTTTTAATTTGAAAACTAGAACTCTTGAGTTTTTAGTTTGCTCATGGGATTTACACACTTTGTAAAACAAAGTATCTTTTCCCCTAATTTTAACATGGCACAGCTTTGCCAGCCTTGAAGCCTGACTGTGCAAATTCTACCCGGTTCCTCCCCATCTCCTCTGTAGTACTGGTCACCCTACTTGGCCGTGCCTGCTTCTGCACTTTTGCATTGTGTGTAAGCAAATCTGCTGGAATACTGTCCCAGAGAAAGAAACTCCACAAGCAGTGACATGGATCTGCATCATGGCTTTTCAACCACCAAATCTTAGAAGGAGCATTTTGCTTGCACTACAAACCAAGCCACTCTCCAAAGGGAATCAGGTGTTTTGGTGTAAAGCAAAGCTCTGCCTTTATGCAGGTGGTAGTTACTCTACATATCATCCTCAGGTAATGATCACTGAAATGTTCCCATGCTTTAATTAAATCAAGTGTTGAATGAAAAACTGTGATTCTCTTCTGCTGCAAGATGAAATCTGTGTTCACAGACAGAGCAAAAGTCATTACAATAACTTTCAGCCATGCTCACCCTTTTGTGCAGAAAGGTATGTACATAAAATTAGTCAACACAGAGTAATTATATTCTGGCATTGATCTTATAGTTCTCACTGACACTAAATTTCTATATCACAGCCTCCAAAAATTACATCTTTTTGAGTTTTATCTTTATATCTTGTTGCATACTTTCCTTCATTATTTTTTTTATTTTCAGATATTCTTTAGACTCCAAGACTGCTGTGTCCAATCATTTTGATATGTTAAGAGATGATATTCCAACAGATAAAGCTAACCCCTAAATCATTATTCTCCCTATAAACTCTCTATATAAGTACAGAAAAGGCTGTGCAGGCAATGTGTCAGTGCACCTAAGAGCAGAATTCTCTGAGTTACTCTGAAGAAGACATATTTGCTCTCCTTGAAAGCAGAAACCCAAGAAACTAGCCTTCTGTAGCTACGGTTTGTCTTTTCACACTGGTCTGTGTGGTTGCAAACATGGAGTGTGTTCCTGCATCAGACTACTGTATGCTTTTAATACTTCTGCCTTTTGACAAAATCTTCCACAAACACATCAAAACAAGTCCCTTTTGACAAAGTATTCCACAACACATCAAAAAACATCCTCTGCCTCATGCACTGGTCCCTTATATCATAGAGAGACATGTTCAAGGTTTCAGTTCTAATTTTCAAAATTCCAGTGACTTCCAATAATATATCTAATTAAATTATTTGCTTGGGAATTTGATGGTAAAAACAAACTAATAACTTCATTCAGGATGAAATATTGAAACACCTGATAGAGACTAGAGCAAGCTCTTTCTGTCTTCTGCCACCAGTCCAGGCCATCATTCAAAGTAAAACAGAGAAAGACTATGTTTTTTGAAAACTGCTTTTTATGTCTCTTCTGCTTCAATTCTAAGGTACAAATTTTTGTAGCAGTTCATCAGATTTCAGTAGCATTGCCCTTATATAGCAAAACTCCATAATCAGACTTTAATGAAGACATTTAGATAAACCCTTGAGATCTGCATTCAATTTAGAAATGTTTTGCTACATGGATCAGAATAGATTATAGGTTTTTATTTCCTTTTTTCAGATGGTTGTTCTTCTCAGAGTAAAACGAAACAAATAACCCAGTTTTGTAAAGGGCTTCTCCATTTGGTTTGTGAGAAGTCACAGTCTCTACTATGACTATGACATTTTCTCTATTCAAACTGAAACAATTATCAGTGTGACTTGGTGGAATCCATGCACTGTTCAAATGACAGAAATCCATTTGTGTTTTCCAAGGTCTCCAAACAAGAGATTTGTAGGGTTGTCTGCTGCTGTCCAGCTATGAGAAATGTTGCTGTCTGCCAACCAGATTGATACTGGCTGTTTCTAAGTAACCAGATGCTAGATACTGATCTCATCTTTATATCATTAGCTTACGAAAGTCATCATGCCAATACCCACTGTCCTTTCCATATCTGCAGAACGCTGAATGTGTCCTAAAATAGTATGAATTTTTAGATTCCAAATATCTCATTTTGCCAAGGAACTGCAGGTTGACATTTATCCCTCACTCTGCAAAAGATGCAGAAATGTGCATTCACCATAAATGTTTTTTTTATGTTTACCAAGGTTCAGTCCTCTTGTTCAATTCGAAGTCAGATATGTTAAGAGTAATGTACTTTGTTGCTCTCCCAGTTAGTTGGCTCTGGTTAGATGCTCACTCGATCACATCATCTCCACATTTTCCACCACCGAATTTCCCTTTTCCCCAGTTGATCTTACCTTGACTGAAGATTTTAGAACTGCAGAATGTGCAAAAATTTAAAATAATAAGATAATCTTAGAACCTTCCTCTTTCTGTTATGAGCAGTGGAGCCATGCTCTGATCATCTGGTCATCAGGTGTTCCTCTCACTCTTGTCAGATATTTTACTTTTGATATTCAAGCTTTCTCTCAGCAACCAGATACAATTTATCATGGATTTGAAGGTGAAGTATATTTCTAGGATAGATTTTCACCTGTTGAATTTCCAGTTCCATAAGTCTACTTAATTGTCTCTTTATATTAAAAAAATCATCTGTCTTTGAGTGCAAGACATCCTATACCTTTTTCCCATAAGTAGATATTCAAATATTTCTATTTCTTCTAGTCATTAGAGCATAGATATAAATTTCATCTTCCAGACCAAAGCAAATCTTTTTCACAGGAAATAAATTGCTATTTTCCAGAAGGGGGGTGAGTCAACAAGGACCGAATTCAAAATAAATACAGCAGAATTTCAGACTTGCTAATTTGCATGTGGCTACTTGTTCATTAGATTAGACCAAAGATCTCTGAAGTAACTGCAGACTTTCTCCCATAGTAACAACAATACAAACAGTAAGGAAAATATCTATATAGCTGATTCCCTTGATAAGTTATTAAAGTAGATTTTAGCTTTTTATTTATTTTGTTATTTATTTTATAACATGGACATGAGCTTTGAAAGACTTCTGTGTTCCCAAACTGATGTCCAGTGTGAAAGACAAAATAGGTAGATGAGTGGATGAACAACCACCATGATTTTCCAGACTTTGACCACTAAAATATACATTAGTTTTTCTTCCCTAATCCATAAAGGCTTTCTGAAAAACTGGCAAATCCACAAGCAGGTGATCTGTAATAGAGCAAAGTCCAATAAAACTCCCTTCATCTATGGCTGTCTGGGAAATTATCCAGTTTTGAGCTTTCTCACTGCTTTTTCTGTCCAGGGAAATTTCTCTTTGCTGATTGTGCAGCTAAAAAGAATTAACTTTTTTTTTTTTTAAATAATTTACAGTCCTTGATATTTGTTCATCTAGACAATTCTGTGTGTTCACAAGTCAACTGAAACTTTATTTTTGTTCAAAGACTGCAACACAGACCAAGATACCATCTTTCAGCAAACAAGCGGCAGCCTTTAGACATGGTTTGAAACATTATTTAAGATGAGAAGTCCCTGTGAATTATCACAGCTCTGGCATTACCACAGAAAGGTTTTCCCTCTGCCTTTTGGATTACCTTCTATTTGCCAGTACCTGCTTTTAAAGCCTAGAGTAGATTGTAAAATTAAACCTGACATGGGTGCCAAGTTACTGTGCACCAATGCCAATTAATAAAAATTCTTTTAATCTCAGTTTCCAACTTAGTCCAAATGTAAGGCAGTATTGAATTAGTGACTGCATTAATTTTTAGAGGAACTGTGAACTCCCACCCTTCCACCCACAGTTCCAAACCTCCCATCACAACACAGAAAATACCTTTTCAACCTCTTTACTCTGTGACCAGCGTATCCAAATTGTTGCCTGTTGCCACAGTCACAAGGCTTTGGGCACCTATTGATTTAGGCAGTGTTAGTATGAAAGCAGTGTGACTAGGAAATACAATAAACCCCATATTTTGATCACAGTTTGCAATGTAAAAAAGAACTGCAATTCTATAGACCTTATATTGTCAAATTTTTAAAAAACCATGATATTCTCAGAGTATGCGTGAAATAAATATGTGTTGGGGGTGGTGGGGGAGGAATTTGGTGTTTTTAATTGAAACACAGGAAGGTGTCAAGGACTGCTGTAGTACTTCATACAAATTTTGACAAAGCCCTGAGGAATGAGATGTCAATGTATCTTCTTTTCTTTGGCTATTAATGTTTGCTTAGGTGGTGCCTGTTTCCACTTATACCTCTACCAGACTCTTGCTAGGTCAGTGAACCAAAAGCACCTATTTTTTCCTTGTACTTAGAAGAGTGCTCTTGAATCCTACATTGGAAGAGCTTTTTTGTTCTCCCAAGTTAAATGTATGTCATCATCAAAGGATGTTTTTAAGCATCAAGAAGGGAATGCATTTCCCTCTTAACTACCACTTACTTGATCCACTGTTTCTCATTTGATATAATAAAAGTATAATACTCTACCACCTGGGCACTAGTTGTCAAAAACATTGAGAAAATTAAAAGAGATCCATTTCTGATCCACATCTGCAGGAACTTTAATGGCTAAAATCTTGCAAACTATAGGTTTCACATTTCACCTACACCTCATATATTCTCTCCAGAAAGCTATAACACTCTGCAAATCATGAGTTTTGCATTAACCATATCTCTAAAAATGAATTTCTGCAGTCTCAAATTGTAAGGTACCTTTCCTAGCAGCAATTATACATTTATTAGCTATATTAAAACTCAGTTCAATGTAATTCTTAGCATCTTGGTTTATCAATAAGGTCTAATATTTGAAGAATGAAAATTCACAACACATTTTGTCTCTTTGGAGACCAATTAGGTGGGTAGGTTGTGGATTCTCGTGTCAAAACCATTTGAGTAAGTTTGTCTTACAGTTACAGTTTCTTTTCATGTGTATTAGCCAAGCCAGTAGATTTCACTTACCAAGACACACGAAAAAGTAAGGTGATTTTGTCACTGTCAAAATAGACAAATCACTTTTGGTGTGTAAACCCCAATTCTTTATCTGGGTGGAGGACTTTTATTAACATGTTCCATTAAGAATGTTTGCAACAGCTGTATTCAATATTTCAATACTATCACTGTCTATCTGAATTGCTGCCATTAAACTCATATTGCTTGATTTATTTTAGCTTGGAATGAGTTAGTTTTAAGTAATTCAAAACATAGATAACACAGATAATACTTCTTTTCACTGTCATTATTTAACTGCTTTGTGAACAAAGGTCATCTTCTGTTTGCAAAGATGTGTGTCTACATTGCTTCAAGTGATTCAGACAGCATGGCTTACTTAGGATCCATTTTGTCTCCAGTAGGTATTTTAAACTGCAAGTCCAAATTAATCTTTAAACTTGCAAGTTTCTGGGGCTTTTTGTGTGGTTTTTTCTTTTTTTTTTTTCCTGGAAATGTTCAGTGCTGCACAGATATGCAGGAAGAACCCCTTTGGTAAAAGTTGTTCCTTCTCTGTTTTCAGCTATCATCATTGGCCTCACCTCTTCAGCCATACATCTGAATCTTGTACAAGTTCTCATTATCTAATGAAACCTTCCTTCCCCTTCATGAGAACAGGATGTGTAGCACCACAGAATGTGGTTGGGACAACCTCATAGAGCCAGTTGCCCAGGAGAATGTCCAGACAGCTTTTGAGTACTGCAAAGGATGAAGATTGAATGACTATATGCAACTTGTGCTATCGCTCAATCACCCTCACAGTAAGAAAGTGTTCCCTGATGTTTAGGAGGAACCTCCTGTGTTTTGGCGTGTTCCTGTCGCCTCTGTCACTGGACACGACTGGAAAGAGGCTGCCTGTCTCCTCTGTGCCTCCTCCCTTCACGTATTTATATACACTGATGAGATCCCCCTGAGCTTTCTCTTCTCCAGGCTGAACAGCCCCAGCTTTTTGCTGGTCACTGATGTGAACAGGTAAACCTTATAGGGTCCCTGGTAGCCAGAACTATAGCAGTGGGCATTATCAAAAAGCCTTTGATTTATTATTACCCAATCAAGACAGATAATTCTTAATTTTGACTTGCACAACTTCTGGAAGGTAGGTTACAGGTAAACTTGTGGATGACTGAAAGGTCCTGAAATGGAGATTGTGTTATATCACGAAATTGAGGAAGAGAAAAAAGGAGAATGGCACTGAAACCTGTTCAAGTGGATTTTCAGAGAAACAAAGATGTATATTTCCCAAGAGAAAGCTAGTGATGTGAGACCATTGTGGCAAGTAAGCAGGGCAAGTGCAGCATTTCCACCCTCACATGTAAATTTAAAACATGTAATTCTTAAGAATCCAAAAGATATGTGTTTGGGCTGACACTGCAGGTTGCCTGACTCCAGAAAGCTCTGTAGTGTGCACTGGGCAGGGCTGGAAGTCAAAGGGCATCACATTAACAGACACTGCGTATTAGGAAGTTTCCATATATTATATGGAAAACCTGAAGCTCTGAAATATACATCCAAAAATATCCTTGCCTTTACAGTCCAAGTAGCACATGTTTACATACATGATGGATAATTTGTTTATTTAACTATTTTCTCATTACTCTTAGTGCTATTAAATAATTTATTTAAAGGAAAGAGTAATGGAAATAATTACTGATGCTCCATAGAAATTCTGGCATACAAAGGTTAGGCAATGCAATATGGACTTTTAATATCTATTAGTTCATAAAATCTATGTACTGAAACACTGACAGGACCACATTACAATTTACAGAGAAATTTGAGACAGAGAAACTTTGTGTCAGTAACACAGTGCCTGAAAATCCCAATAGCTCTCAACTGACCTGTGCTTATTCTAGGCAGTATATTATTTTTTTATGTTCCCTCTTTTAGAAGACAAAATTAATACCTGTGGCTGATTTTTGAAATTCATAGTATTATGACAGAGTAGTTATCCTAAAATAAAAAGGACAACAAACTGAAACTCTGTTTTATATTTTATCACATATATATGTATCACTCATCAAAAGTCAGATAACCTACTAAATCTGAGCAATAGTGTCACTGTCAGTAAAGACTGTAGAGAGATCTGTTATCTGTTTTCTTTTTTAAATGTGATAGACAGGCGTACATCAGATATAGTTAATATAATTTCAAAAAGCAAGAGAACACATCACTTGTTACTGAAAGTAATGGAACATATTCTGTCCACATGATCATAGTGATGTTAATCAATTCTAAAATAGGGTGACCCTAAAATGGTGAAGGGGTGTTTTAATTTGGACTCATATTCTTTTTTGCCTGTCACAGTTTTATGTTTTACACTTTCATCTTGTCTCTTGAAATATCACCTTTAAAATTAGAGGGATTTATATAGTATGTGTATATGTATACTTTTCGCGAGTCATTATGCTCAAGCAACATCAGCACTTTGGGAAGCAAAATTGTGAAGCATCCATGCCTGTTCAACTTGCCATATGCAGTTACAAATTATTATATTAGCATTATATTATTTATTTAAAAGTGTTCAGTCTAATTATAGCTGGACTCTTATTTTTGACTTGTTATCCTCTAATGATGTGATTGTTAATTTACAAGAATAGCTTCCATTCCATTATTCCTAACTGCTTCAAATATAAATACTAATTCAAGTAAAAAAAACTCTGGAATTTTATAGTTTCTACTATTTTCTGCTAAGTTAGTGCAAGATTTCTTTTGCAAAAGAGCTACCTATTTCCTCTGCACGCTGTGCAGTCACATTTGTATCCTCTTCTGTTTGGTCGCTGTGGAATAATTGAATCTTTCATCAGGAGTTCCTCTCACTATAGATAACTGTCATTCCCAAAAGCTACTGATAAAGGAACCTTCTCAAATGAAGCATTTTTTCTGCTGTTTCTCTTTCCTTTTATTTTTTTTTTATTTTTTTTTTTTTAAATTTACATTTGCTACAGCCAAGGCATTAATGACACTGGCCACATCTCACAATAACATTACCTTTTATTAGAGATCTTATTTTACATATCCCCATAAGATATAAAACCTTCCAAGAGAAAATATCAAAAACCTTCAGCTGAAATCTGTTTCAGACAATATGAGAAACTGAATCAAAGACAATGAAGATAAAGGAATGTTTTAAAAAAAAAAAAATCAGTAGAGGTACAACTCTGGTATGGAAAGTAATTACAAGGTTTAAAATCATTGCTTACACAACATTGTCTTTAAAACCATACTGAAAGGTAAGGATGCTTGACTCTCTTAACCAGTAGCTTTCAAATCCAGCAGCTATAAAAACAGAAAAAAACCACCCAGAAATAATACAATGGAATTAGATGGCCAATTCATCAAATATAGCGCAAGAATTCATTAAGATTTGTTGGGGGGAAAAAAACAACACACACCCCCACACACAGAAAAAACAAACAAACAAACACAAAAATCCCAACCAACAACCCCAACATCATTGACAGCCACATTCTGGACAAATTACAGCAAAATTTATTGTGAGACTTTGACTGGAGTTTTTATGTAGTTAAGGATTTCAGGAAAGGATCCTGAAATAAAAATGGTTGTTACACAGAATATGTTAAAAAAAAGGGAATAAATATTAAATCTGCTGGTTAAGGAAGATTCAGGCATCATGATTGTACAGCTGATGATAAAAGAAAAGATTGAATGCTATATGAAGGATCTTTTGAAGCAATTCCAAGAGGCAAAATACTTTAAAACTTTATTGCATCAAAATTTTACTTTTCCGCCTAACAAAACTGAAATATTACTCTGAATATTTTCTTGCACAGAACACACATAAGTCTCTTAAAGATTTTAATTCTGAAGATGCAACAAAATAAATGTTATGAGAAATTTCTGCTGGAAAGTTTACCAAGCTTTGAGTTCCAACAAAAAATAGTATTTTCAAATACTATATCTAAGAAAAGTTACAGTACATGTTTATTGCATGAAAACATCCATTTATTGGATCCATCTGATTCTTCTATTTGTGGTTAGTGGTTCTTATATTCTTGATGTAACTTGCAACAGATCCTACTAAGTATTCCCATTATTACAAAACACACAGTAGATTGAATTAAGTAGGAAAATCTATACAATCTCAACAGAGATCCAACCTGTGACAATGCATGAAATATGACTTTCATTTTCTTTTTAGATAGCCTGTAGCTACACGATATAATTTGACAGACTTTGATATTTGATACAATTGTGGAACAACAATGATGAAATTAAATGGAAGAGGCAATATTAGAGCTAGCACATCTTTTTACCAGTTATGATGATTTTTCATGCATTAGTATTGGAGATAACAACAATGTATGGAAAAGTAAAGCATAAGCAAGAAATAGAAGAATGAGTTATGAAAATAAATGAAGACTAGAAAATAGGATCATAGGTGAATGTTTATATATATTAACTGTAAGCAGCAGCTCTACTTAGGGAAATATTTTTCACACTTGAATGGCTTAAGTACTAAACATGAATTAATATGTGACAAAGAAAAAGTAAGTCTCCATTCTTCAGTAACATCAACACTGGCAATGTAACTGAGGTTGCAAGTTTGAAAAATGTTGCTTAAAATATAGGCACATGATTCTGAATTAACAAGTCACTACAGTCTGTAACATGCAAGTACATGTTTTGGTGGGTTTGCAAACTATGTCTTGCTTACTATCAACTCTCTGCATCAAGTTGCAATTTTCTTGAAAGCAATTTAGCTTCTACAGTAATTTTTTTTTTTGTTTGTTTTTTGTTTTTTTTGTGTCTGTGTTTCAGGTTATGACATCATATTCATACATTCAAATAGTCAAAATGTTCAGAATAAGATAGCACAAACTTGGTGCAGGAGTACATAGATCAGAGTGTGGCCAGCATTGCCAAATAGGAGATACACAGCTTAAGTATTATATAAACTACTTTTTCCCCAAAAACATTAACATAGACACCAAAATTTTAACAAGACATATCAAAAAATAAGGCACATTTATTTTGATATGGTAATCTTGAAATAGAAAACTCATTTCAGAGAACATCAGTATCTAAATGAGTTTTATAAAAAATCTTGTCTTCATGATAATTATGGACATTTCTCATCATGATAATGGAATAATTGCACATATCCCAGTGTGTCAAGTAACAAAATGGGAGTTTTATTAAACATTTCCATTGCAAAATTACTTTGTAGGTTCGTGTTTTCCTATTTACATAACTCAGGTGAATGGTAGAAGTATTAAAATCTACCATCACTTATCACAAGTACTGCAGGCTTTCATTTTACCACAATTAATAATCCCCTTTGTGTTGAATAAATTGAAATTAATTGTGGAATAAATTGAGATTATTGTCATTTATATAAATGATTGTAAATATTTGGACATTAGCTACTCCACATGAACATTTTATCTTTTTTTATTTCCAAGCTGCATCATGACTTTCTACACTGAGCTACTCGTTCTTAAATTCATCAAGAATCAGCAAAAGAAGGCTGTTTAAAATCGAATCCCCTCTTTATGAAAATTAAAACACCAGAAACATCATTAGTTAGCATTTAACCTGAGATTTAATCTGTTGAGAGGTTAACATTCTTAGAAATTTCTTCACTCGTATTAACTTATACCGATGTTCCTACTGTATGGGGGAAAGAAAAAAACCTGAACAAACAAAAAAAGTTGCTTGCAACATGGCTTTTCACTGTGTTGGTCAAAAAAAATTATAGAACGCATCTTTTTCTCACAGTATCCAGAAGCTGGAACAATATTAATGTGCTTCTTATTGCACGTGAAACTCAGAGGAGATATAATTGCAGATTCTTCTTCTCTATCTGAGTATTAAAGCAAGATTTCATTTTAGCCGAATCCGGAACGTATTTATCTCCATAGAACTCATATGTATTTCACTTATATTCCTGGCATCTGGAGGTGAATGCATCAAAGATAAAGATGTGGGTGTAAGACTTTCCACTCTGAATTTGCTAAAGAGTTTATGCACCTTTATCTGGAAAGAAAAATTAAAAAAATGAAAAACAACCAACCAAAACAAACCAAAACAAAGAACTATATTTAGAACAGGCAGTATAAATCCTAAAACTATACCTTTCCTTACAGGTATCAGCACAGCAATTCCCTCACCAAAGACTATGAATATTCTTAAGTACCACAGATCAAATACTATACTCTAATTTAGATCTTTTTAGGCAGCATTCACTTTCTACATTTCTAAGAAAATTAAATCTATGAAATAAATTAGAACTATTAGAAATATTTGGATTTAAATTCTTCTTGTTTCTCATTAAAACAATATTTACTCTTCTGCCTAAAGTAAATCTCAAACTTATTTTAAAGTTTTATTACAAAATTTCTATCAATTAGTAACTCTCCACTCCAAATAGTCTTCATTAAAAAATATTTATATTTCATAGTTTTACACATCACATCAATTCTATAGCAATCTTAAAATACTTAGCTATTTGCACTGATGTAGCTCATTTAAGAGAGCATGGGTAGAAAACCAACATGCTATAATAAGCAACGGTCACATAACTTGCAGATATATTAAGAATATTCAAAAGATACACTTCAGAATATGTAACTTGACTCCTTTTGCTTCATAGAGTACTAAAATACCATTAAAAATTATCTGAGGAATAGTAATTTACATGAAGGTAATAAGATTAAAACTAGTTTACTTTTTGATGCTTACACAGTCATTCCCACAACAGCAGATCTGTAACTTTATCAAATGGAAAGAAGCTTTCAAGGTAAACTTAACTATTATTCTGAAAGTATAACTCTTGATTAATAAATACCTAGACTTCATGTACAATGTGACTTAAGGATCAAGGTTTCTGCAATACTTGTAAAGTAAGCTGCCCATAAAATATTAGCATACCTTTCCCTGAGTAGTGGAACAGAACAGACCCATGTCTCTGTTTGAAAATCTACAGTCAAATCCCTTCCTGTGAAGAATCAGAGCAGCCTCATCAGATGGCTCAGCATCTACCTACAAATAAACAAGGTAAAAGATTACTCACAAATTAGCAGATAGAAAGACATTTTAGGACCTCATAAAAACTATCATTATCGTGCAGTGATAGAGGCACTTATACCTTAAAAAAATGTTCAGCCTAGATTCAACTGCCATTGGCTTTTTTGAATTTTATGAGACTAAACACAGAAAGAACTAAACTGCAAAGAGTTGAAACATTCTATGTACTACAGAATAGAAACTTAAGTTGTTGAGTTTAAAGCTCAATAGATGCATCTATACAGACTCAGAACCAAGGTATAGATATCATAGTTGTAGACTGGCTTTCCACAAAAATTATGTGGCAAAACCAAAAACAAAATATACATCATATTAATTACAATAGTCAGTTTTAAATACTCAGTGTGACTATGTTGAACAAGATTTCATGCTGCAAAGCTGTTCTCTAACTCAGCTTAAGGTGTATAGAAAACTGTGTGTCCTTGAACCTCAAGAGACATCAAAGAATAACTCAAGAGTTACCAACAGCCTCAATTTTCTAGTTTGGACAAAATCACTAAAACCACCACTTAGGGCAAATGCTCACAATAACAGCATAAAATGCCTCAAATCAGAATCTTGTTTTGACATGTCAAAACAGAGTCATAGCCTAGAGCCGGACAGAACATTTTTCTGTTATATTGAAATGTAGAAAACCACTGTTGTACTGCAGGAGTAACAGTAAATAAATACTTCACATTATAGATGAATGTGCACATAAGCCAACTTCACATCATGTGAGTGGCACATCACAAGATACCCTTCATAGAATCACAGAATTGATTAGAATGGAAAAGATCCTTAAGAACTCTAAGTGTTAGTATTAACGTAGCTGTGCCAAGTCTACCACTAAACCATGTCCCTAAGTACCTGTCTTTTAAGTACCTCCAGGGATGATGACTCCACCACTCTGGGCAGCCTCTTCCAGTACTTAAACATCCTTTCCATGAACACTTCTTTCTTAAAACTCAGTCTAAACCTCTCCTGGCACAACTTGAGGCCGTTTGCTCTTGTCCTGTCTTGGGGGAAGAGATCCACAACCTCCTCCTACGGCCTCCTTTCAGGTAGTTGTAGAGAGCAAAAAGGTCCCCCCATGAACCTTCTTTTCCCCAGGCTAAACAACCCCAGGTCCCTCAGCTGCTCCAGACCATTCATCAGCTTCATGCCCTTCTCTGGACTCACTCCAGCACCTTGGTGTCTTTCTTGTAGCTGTATTGCTACACTGACCACATGATGAAAAACTTTATTTTTTGTTCATCATTGTTTTACATTCTTAGCTCTACATCTTATTATATATATATAATACAGGCATAAAAGGGACAGTTCTATCCAGACCCATGCCAGTTCTTCAGGATACTTTTCTCTTATTTATTTCTGGTTTACTTGTTTTCGTACTGGTGCTTTTTCACAAAAGCCGTAAGTTTTGTTCATTTCTGGTACTTCAGTAAGTATCTA
>JAWMRC010000089.1:14100823-14168048 GCA_035584755.1 Thripadectes ignobilis
TTGCTACACTGACCACATGATGAAAAACTTTATTTTTTGTTCATCATTGTTTTACATTCTTAGCTCTACATCTTATTTACTTGTTTTCGTACTGGTGCTTTTTCACAAAAGCCGTAAGTTTTGTTCATTTCTGGTACTTCAGTAAGTATCTATTCCTTGGAGAAACCGATGCCAATGAGCATTAGACACTTTCTGATGCTTTAACTCTTGAAGGTGTACCAAAAGAGAGGTCTTAACAGAATTTCCACCTAATTTTCTTCTCATAAAGAAGACCTTGGAACAATCTGAACCAGCTATTTTGAAACCCAGCATGATACAGATTAAAAGTATGACAAATTAAGTACTCACTCAGATAATAAAAAATAGTAAACTGATAAACTTAGTTGTTTTAAGTTCCTCATTTAAAACAGTACAATTTTACTCATTAGTGTTTGGAATTGAAATGAGCTACTTTTCAGTAAAACACTGTCAAAAACTGGTACAGTTTACAAATCTTGACTAAAACTCAGTTTGAGAAGATGTCATAAACACTAGCTTATAAACACCTAAAATCAAGGTTTTATTTAATTACTTGTGTCTACAGTCAGCATATGAAAACAAGTTTCCAGTATTTAATAGCACTGATGATTAATTCTTACCCTGTTCATTGGAACAGTAGTACCACTTTCTATGTGAAGTAAGGCAATAATGATGATGTGACAAAATTAGTTTCCTTCTCCTACTATGAGATACCTGACTCAGTTTTCGTTGTCATTGATGTGACAGTGTTGCACTTAAAAGTAGATATTTTTATGCATACAAAGTAATACTGTCTGCCTAAACATCAGATTAGTGAAACATTAAAATTCATACTCAAAAGCCTGACTTCCTATGGGGTAAATTAATGTTAAAAATGACAAGCCAGTAATGGGTATCAACACTTCCTCTATTACAGTTAAATTATCTTTTACTAATCTGCATAACAAATGCATGTATGCATTTCAAATGATGGCATGAATATTTAAACTCTCATATTTTTAAAATTAAACATTATCTTAATTAAGATTCAAAATATTTAAACAGAAAGGTAACAAAAAAATAAGAACTTGAGAAAAAAAGGTTTTGGTGAGTATAAGCATCTACGATATAGTACTCAACATTTTATCATGCACATAGCAACCATGTGAAAAAAATAAAGCTGTTCTAACCCATTATCAAAGCAGGTTTAAGAGTAAGTTTCCAGAGCCTCCACATCTACTTTAACTTATCTGTCATCTCTAGGTAAATTAGACTAAGTAAATGCCAGCCTAAGTAATGTCTGAGCAAGGATGAACTTAATTTACATCAAATACACCCAAACACGGCCATGCTAACTGCACAAAACCCTGGAATAAATTCCTCAATTTTCAACAAATAACACCCTTAACCTTATAAAACTTCACAGCACTGTTATACAAGAAAAAAATCCCTAACCATTGCACTATCAAATCTCTGACTAGCTTTCCTGGAATGGCTGCCAAAGTCTGATTTGATTTTGATCTCTGAGAATTGAAATGCAGCCCCTCATCAGGCTTTTAGACAGATAAAAAAATGAAATTGCTAAGCTTTCTCATAAGCAATATCTCAGGGAAATGTTGCTAAAATTGTGAATAGAGAGAAAATCATTTAAACTTTTTAAATGCAGTTACTGTAAGATAACAGACATACATTGAAAAGTTTAAGGTAAAATGACAAAATTATGTATTTACGTTTAGTATAAAGTGACAAATGTTCTCAGTTTTAAATCTTGAGGCCCAGTTTACTACACCAGGTAGAATCTGTACCAAACTTAAAAACCAGAATTCTATTAAAATGATTCTTCAAATGACACATTCATAAGGGATTACACTCTTACTGGACAAGATCAGATATCTTACAACAATAGCAATATTCTTTCTGAATATTGCTAAAAATCTTAAAAATAATGTATTTAAATTTGATACCCTTTTATGTGAAATTGCAACAGACTATGAGAAACCACATTCAATAGCAAAAGCAATGGAGAAGTCTATATTTCTGGAAGAAAAAAATCATTGTATCAATAAGCCAGAATTATGACACTTGTCATTCAAATTCTTGGAAGATAGGAAGCAGAAAGTGAGGAGAGATTTGCAAAATTACTTGAGAAGCACAGCAACATTTTCTGCTGTAGGGTAAAACTGTTCTGTATCTATAACAAAGTGATCCTGTTCTACGACTAAGGCAAATGTTCACTTTGCAGTGGACAAAGTCACACAGCAGGGTCAAGAGCTGCCAATCAATAATCAATTATATATACAGTTGTAGACAAGGAACAGATCATAGCCTTAATCAATCTTATTCCAGTGGGGATAGTGGGGTCAATATAGCCCAGATAAAGTCATGGAATTTACCTACAAGTAGCAATATTGAACCCAAAAAGCAGACCCAGGGCCAGCCTTTCTTGTCACGGGGTTCATAGCCAGGCGATACAAAGAAGAGAAGGAAGTTTAGGCCTCAAAAACCTAGAGAGAACATGCGTTCATGAAGGTCTGCCCCTGAAGTTGATAGGTGGAAGCAAACATGAGTTGCAAGCTGACTAAGGCAAATGAAAATCCTCACAGTGAAGTGTGAAACATAAATTCCATGTGAAGATTTAATTCAATATAAGGCTTTCTACAAACTCTTCAAAGGCATAAGAGCCAGAAAATCAAGAGTTACTCCAATTTGAAATTCAAAATAGGAATTTTGTCACAGTTGAAGGAGTATATGTGACATTGAACTACTAACAGAGAAAGCATGAGAACATAAACAAATTCATTAAGTTCTAAAAAAAGGATTAAGACTTACAATAAAGAACAGATAAAGGAAATATAATCTGGCATTAATACAGATGGGTAGTTTTACCTCAGCTGCCATGGAGACGCTAAAGGAGAAGGGACAAGTAGTTTGTAACTATCTAAGTATGGTAGAAATGAAAAGGGATTTCATTGGGGTAACAGCACTGGTAAGAGACACTGCAATACAGCATAAAGTTAACATATCCATGTTTCAAAAGGCATTGAAAAACCAAATTTATAGAACATTTGCCAGGAGAAGGATGAAAAACCAATTCCAGTCCTTTAGTTTATGAAACAAAAAATTAAAATTATGGTTGTTACATACCTTTCCTTCCTTTGCAAGATAAAAATATTGAGTACAGGAGAGGCTCTTTCATTTGAGTTTCTTTTGTACCTTTTTTGTTTTTTTTTTGTTGGGTTGGGGTTTTTTTGTATACTTACCAGAGACTGATGTCACAGGACCCAAACATTACAAGATGATATTAAAACAATTAAACTAGGTCTTGTAATTAAGCTTAGAAGTATTTTAACAATACAAGGTGAGTTTAAAACTACAACCACTATTCAGAACAAAGTCTAATGACCTTAAATTTACTTCTTCTAATACAGAAAAGGCTGAAGTATATGAACTGTTCTCCCTTAAACTTCAGGAATACACTGAAATGTTCCCCCTCCAGAGACAGAATACTGCACAATGCATATTAATATGCTGTGAAAAAACAATACTTGCATTTTATGTTACTCAGACACAAGTCTCTAGTTCTTACAGAATTAACAAAAGCCAGTAATCACACCGTAGTTTATCATATCACATAAACACCCCCCCACAAGTTACTTCCTAAGAACAAATTATTTGACTTTATTAGTAAGCTATAGCATGTGTTTCCTCACAAAAGCACTGGTTAGACCTTACCTTTGATTGGATTGTCCTCAGATTGACTATATGCATGTCACAAGGCATGGATGACATGAGTGGAGAAAAAGTATTTATCATCTCTGGGACACCTGAATCCGCATTTGTTGTCATTGGAATTACAGGATGATTTAAGAAAAGAGAAGTCATATGGCTAAGAAGTGATGGAAAACTGACTGATGTCTTTTCTTCACTCTGCAAAACACAAAAGAATGAATCCAGTTAAGGTGACATTATGTCTGTATTTTGGAACTCACTTTATATATGATTCTGTTCATCACATAGAAAATTTTCAGACAGCCCGTTTAATTACGTTTGGAAACTTGATCGTCACTAATTTTCCTCCATTAGCACTTCCTAATTTTACAAGGAATTAGTAAACTTTTTAAAAAATTAGTAGGTTAGATGACACCTCATTGTACATCATTCCTCATGTTTCTTTCCTACACCTGATCTGTAAACAACATACTTTGGAGACAGAAACTAGCTATTACTTTAGCAAGTTGCTCCTATTTATCAGTATCTATTTGAATATGGAGAAACAGCCAATCTTTTGTAGGCTTCCTTTTCCACATTAATATTCTGACCTGTACTTCTTACTTTTTCTAGCTTGTGTCCTAAATCCTTCTTTCCATTCTAAATCCATCTTCTTCAAACTATTTGCTGGAAGAAATAACAACTGGTATCTTTGCCTTGGTCTGCATTGAGAAAGATTTCTTTTGGAAGTTCTAATTCAGTTCCTTGCCAGCAGGAACTGAAGTGACTCCATCCCAAGACTCACAAAGTTTGTACTTTCCCAAATTTTGTATTTGCAGTGCTTTTACATGGCTGCAGAAGCTGCTTTACAAACCTGAAACTATTAAATCCTACATATTCACAACAACTAGTTACAGCTCCATAAAAGCCAAGAAAAGAAATCAAAGTAAGTTTAAAAAGGCAATTTCTATTTCAGAATGTCAGTGAAGATAAGACTACAAATAAGTAAAAACTTCTTTTGTTCTTACTTTTTCCTTGCATGCTTAGTCAGATAAATCCCTGCTTGTTTACAGTTAAACTGGTGATATTTAGTGAAAACTTTGCAGAAAAGTTACTGAAAATGCAGTATCTTAAGCACTGTTATATTAAACTTACATTTTATGACAGGTTGAAAAAACAGAAATAAAAAACAAATGGGACATACATAAAGCAAAGGGGAGGATTATTTTTCAGCTTATAACAGACAACCATAACAGTAATTTCTGTTTTGGGGTGTGTATGCATGTATGTATATTTATTTTTATCTCTCCAGCAGCATTAAATACAGCTGACAGTGTAGCAATTGAAAATATGCCAGAGCTGAATCGATGCAAGATGGTAATTTCTATTTTACTCTTGGTGCTTTTCTTAGTAATAACTAACACTTTGCTTTTTTGGTAGCTACTAAGCATTTTTAACTATCTATTAAGACCCACAAATTACTTTCCAGAAATGATAACAGTTGATCACTATAGAGGACTGCTCCTCTGTGTGCCTCACTACATTTATTTACACTGAATTCCATTTGTCATTTTACAGCATCTTTAATCAGTCTTGAGTCTTCTAATTTCTTAGTTAGCCTTGATTTTTTTTTCCTTATCTTGAAGAGTTCAGCATGACTGGTCAACTTCACTGCCATTATTTTCTTCTTTTCCAATTACAGGATGAGCAAGCTTGCTCTAGATACAGCTAAATCTGAAAGTCTTCAGTTCAAGTGACTGCATGCATTCTCTACCCACAGGGAAAATATGCATATCCATGTTCTTTTAAAGAAGAATTCACTTTTTGACCCCAAGAGGAACCTGGTTCTTTCTGTTGCCATAGATGTTGCCATGATAACAGTCAAAATATTTTATTGTAATTTCTCTTATTATTTTTACTCTACCTTTTTTCCTCCTGTAAAATGAATTGATTGCTTGCATCTGAGAACTTGAAAAGAGGTGTCCATAAATATCTCTCAAATCACACATGATTCAGCAATGTAATTTATTCATCCTATTATAATATTTAAAATAAAATATGCAGCAAAAGCCCTTGCAAATGGTTCCTAGTTCCAGGCATGTTACCCGAGAATGAGCAGAGGGCAACAATACCATCCAGCAACAATAGTTATTCAAGATAAGTTTTTCAGATGCACTTTTAAACAACAGGTATTCATACTCATCTGAGATGAGCAATTCTGCCTAAACAGAATTCATGTTCACCCACTCCTCCGCTACTTTCAACCTCTGCCTAATATACACTGCTAACATATACAAGGAAGGAGTGCACATCCCATATCCAATGATTTCCCTCAACTGGGGATTTCTCAGATTTAAGGAATTCCAAAGAGGAAGAAGCCTTCACAGAAACAACCTTTTGCTTTGTCTTGTCATTTTAAAATTATTTTATTTATGTGCAAATCCTCACAGTAAGACATTCCAAATATTTGGAGAAGAGTGACTGAAAAATCATTGTATTAAGTTCAACTTCATGCCTGAAAGAAAGTGCTTGCTGAAAACAAACTGAACTCATTTAGATGTCCTTATAGTTTCAGAAACAGATGTTCCTCAAAAAATGCCACCAAGGTCATTTGAGATGAAGTGACATAATATCTTTCTGAAAACTTCTGTTCCATGCACAGAAAAACACTGTGTGCAGAAACACAAACATGACACTCATAAGTCAAAATTTTGCCCAAGCCCCAGAGATTCAAAGTGTAAATGAAAAATGGGACATAAGTTTGCACATTGTCTGACACAAAAGTAGAAGATCATCCATGGTAAATGTATCAGATAAATCCTCAGCCTTGTCTAGGAAAGCATAGCATGGGGAAGGTCAATCTTCATGACCGAATCCTTAGCCTTCTCTAAGACAAACAGAAGCAATGAGAATAAAAAAGGTGGGTTTAACATAAGATACAGTAGGCTGTATTGCAGTTGAGAATCCAGGAAAGATGGAATGAAAGTCACAGAAAACTTTGAATAAGAATGTGGGTAGGAGTGAATGTGGGGAGTGGGACAAAATTCTGAGATAATCCATAGCAGAACCACAAAGACTGGCTCCTCGGCTCCTAGATTCTGGAAATAAGTGAGAATGGCAGAGAAACACAGCCTTGAAAGTCTCTGGCAAATGTTAGAACAGGGGCTGATTCAACTTGGCTTATTTTTGCTCCCATTACGTGTAGATGTTTTATCACAGGCATAAACACTGTCCTTAAGCATTATACTTTGAAACTGAGACTTGGGTGGAGATTTTATCTTGAATCTTATGTTCCCATATCTGGAACGACAGTTTTGGATGATTGAGCAAACAGAAGTGCAGTCATTCACACAGTCTATGTAATAGCAATGGGAATGGAGAGTACAAAAGGTATCAAAAGCTGCCCAGGAGACCAAGGGAGAAAGGGTTTCGCAAACACTGTGAAGACAAAGCTATCACAGAAGATTGAGAAGGGACACTTCAAATCACACTCCCCCCTAGGTACATCACAGTCATGAAAGGATTGAAGTACATCTTGCCCCCCCTCAATCTACTGATTCAAAATTTAAACAGGACTCTGGGGAAAGAGAGATGAGAAGGGTTTGCACATACAAACAATATATTTGGAAGAATAATTACTCTATACCTACCTTCACTATGTGGCTGACTTTCAGCAGTACCCTGCTGATGCTAGGTCAGAAGATGCAGTCCCACAGTCTCCATCTAATTAAAGTACTTCTCTCTCAAAAGTGACATTATTTCTTCAACTTCAATGACAGCATTTATCACTCAAAGTGTGAATGGAGCCCCTCTGGCAGCCTTACAAACATTAAGTACTGGCAAGAATCTGATGAATGCCAGATGATGATGTGCTTGCTTAATGTGCTCTAATCGAAGCAAATACTGCCTTTTTAACTGCCTTACAGTACACTCATATACATTTATTCAGTTGGAAACAGTCTGTGTTGAAATACAACCCCTTGAATGACTATGCAATAGATGTAAACAAATCATTTAGGATCCTTCTTTGTCATCAAAAGTAAGGTGAATAATTCTAAACTTTCAGTATTGATGAAAACCAAACCATACTCCAGCATAACATTAGCCTCATCTATAATAAGTGCCCTTATATCACAAATGAGCTGTCTTACTGATAATCACAGAAGTAATAGAACGTATTGGGTTGGAAAAGATGTTCAAAGTCGTCTAGTTCCAGCCCCTCTGTCATTGACAGATCAGGTTACACAGGGCCTGTCCAAGCTGGCTTTGAACACTTCGAGGTTTGGGGCATCCCTGCTATGGGCAAAGTATTTCAGTGCCTCCTTACCTCTGAGTTAAGAATTCTTCCTAATATCCAATCTAAATCTCCCCTCCTTTCATTTAAAACCATTCCCCCTTGTCCTATCTGCCTGTGTAAAAGAATCTCTCTCCCTCCAAGAAGGGACTCAGAGGGTTTTGTGGTAAGAGTTTAAATTGAGAAACTGATGCGCATTAATAGGGGAGAAAAACACTAATTAAACTCTTCAGAAATCATTTAGTAATTGAATAGACAAAAGAAATGGAAAATACTGTCAACAAGAAAGTAAAGCTGAAGTAGTTGACAACTGGACATCAATTGAGCCAACAGTGAACGAACGAATCTTCAAAAACACACAAGTAGTTTAAAATTTCCCATATAAAAGTAAGGAAAGAAACTGAGGCAGACAGTATATCAAATCACATATCTTCACTATTTTCTCCTCCTCTAGACTTTTCTCTGCTATATAAAAAAAAAAACAACCCAAAATAAATTTCATTATAACAGTAAACCCCCACTGGCACCCGAACTACCTGATCAGTCATGCTGAGGTGTGGATGCTGACTTTGGGTGTAAGCCCATTCAAATTAAATCTAGAAACAGTCAGAATTCTGTCTGCATGAAGACTAAAATAGTCTGGTACCAAACTACTTGGATTATTCCTGAAAAGAAAAAGTCTCTCATTCTCTCTCATGTTGTGTGAGGAAACAATTTTTACCAATTTTCTCTCTCACAGGTTTAGAAAACAAACAGGCAGCACTCTTCAAAGACGAATGCTTATAGACTGGAAAATCTGATCTGTGGAGTTAAAAGACTTTTTAGAGCGTCTCTAGCCCCAAAACATATGGAGACAATATTTTTAAATATCTCTTAATCATAAACTAGCAACTGACAGCAACAAAGAAGGAGAGGCAGAGTATGGAAAGAAAAATTTGTTTCTTTCTGTACAATTCAAATATTGTACACATCAGCACATTTGATGAGATGCTGCTTCTGCATGAGAAACTGATTCTGTGATACTGTGCTGGACTGTTTATAGGTGAGAAACAAACAGCAAACATCACTGATGATGTGAATTTCAGTCTTGCAATACAAAAAAGAAATAAAAAAAAAGCAACAGGTAAGGGAAGATGACTAAGCCTTAAAATTACATACATTATACATTTTTCCCCAAATGCAAACAGCTTGAGTCCTCATTTACAGCCCTTCCCACCTGAGGAAAGAGCAGTCTCTAAAGATGGAGAGAGTGAGAAAATTGCACAACATTTTATACACACATTGCCCTAAAACTCCCAAATTAGAAGGGGAATTCAGATTTTATTTTGGACTGACACTAGTCAAGTTCATGAAATTGACATCAAGCAGTAAACAGTTTCAACATAGTTTTACATGCAAAACTGGCTGGCTGTTGTGTCACCAAGTGACAATCAGATGCACTTGCTTTAAATTCATTCAAAGTTGCATGCTGTAATACAAAAAGAGTAATCAAACTCCAAAAAGTTCTGAAAGTTCTCCTGATATGGATGAATCATTCCCTTTCTTCTGAGGTTGATACCTGGAGCTAGATTTTTGTGTGCCTGTAAAAACTCCTTGTGAGTTTCAGACAGAAACGGAAGGATGTTAGACAATGGGGATGTTACACCCATGATGCAATAAATTAGTAATTGATGAAAACTGGATTAATTCTCCTGACCTGAATAGATCCTTTTCAGTATTCCAGAGTGCAATGTTAATGCAAGAACCTGCCAAAGGAAACACTGACCATCACTTCAGGAGACTTTGAAAATGGCTAGTGGTTGCAGAGGGAATTTTGTACAGAAATTGAATAAGGTGATAGGAAACCTCTGAGCAGTGGGATTCAGAACATTTAAGATATCAAAGCTTCACAAGATGCTTCAGCAGAGTGATCTTCAGGTAATCTCTGAAAAAAAAGCATGTCCTCTGCAATGAATTAGACTTTTAGGGAAGACTAAGTTGAAACCAGAAATTAGAGCCATAAATGTGTGTACTGAACAGCCAGCTAACCCAGAATCTTAGAAAGACTATAAACAAGAACACTGATGCCATATGATGTTCTGCTATACCAAAGCATCAGGCTTTCCTGACATGTTGGGAGGCAAAAACACCCAGATAAATATAAGGTTAGAATTGTTAATCTATCCAGTTTTGTCAAAAGTGAAATATCCATCAATTATGGTACTTTTTTCTGGGGGGGTGGGGGTTTGGGGGAATATGTTTCAAGTCTTTTATTGAGAATGATGACCTGGAATGTTTAGGGTCTTTTGAAAACTGTTGAAGTGACCAGCAAAGGAGGACTCATTTGAGCAGAGTAAATGTGATATTATGCCTTTACCACAGGGAACAGAAAATTTTCTATCAATTTACTTGGAGGTTGTAAGGCTGGAAATGCATGTCTACCACACAAGGTGATAAGGGTTCCTGGAGAAAAAGAGAAAATTCTGAGGCACCTTAAAATATCCACAAGACTACGTGGTGGTTTGGTTACCAAAACCACAACAGATTTTCTGTGCTACCTGTGGACTCTTAGCTGGCACTAAGATTGCAGACTAGGAAATCTGTGGCTGCTGCAGATAACCAAATCCAGGGAAATTTGGATCCACAGGAGGCATTCTTCCTAGTTCTCTAGAGCCAAAACAGTAGTCTCCAACAGCAGGGGAGTCCTCTCATCCCAGGCAGACAGATGGGACCCTGCTGTGGTTCTACCCTTCCAACATCTGTCAGGAGAAAGGCAGAGCATTATTCCCCTCAGGCATGTGTGGAAACACCTGGCCAGCCATACATGTGAGCAGAGAGGCACCTTTGCCCGCATCCAAATAAGCAGAGCACTCAGGTAACACAACCTAAACAGACAATCGAAATCTGATTATGCCCTCTAGGTGATCAGGTCTGGAGTTCTCCGACTAAAGACCCTCACTTTCTTGATTCATAACTACACTCACAACCACTGATCCCTCAAAAATCAGTGTGGACTTGTAGCCCATCTGAGATCCAGGTCTGGACCTTAGGCCTCCTAATGATTCATCAGTTCAGACCACATTCTTCCAGGTGCCAGCGCCTGATCTGTCAGCTTGTGTTTTGCTAGCTGCTTACATGCACACACAGAAAATATAGGTATTACCAGCACCTTGTGGCCAGTCCAGTGGTCTCTCCCTCTCCAATACCTGTCACACAGACCTCTCTTGTTCTACTTGTCTCCTAGTCCTACCTGATGTCAGCTAATTGCTCACACAGATTCAGAAAAGGTTAGGCACTTGCACAGAAACCAGATTTAATGATACAGGATGGGCTGTGGTAATCAAGCACTGGGCTCGATCAAACCTTTTTATGCTCCTTTTACCTCTTACTTCTTCCACTTAGGTCCTTGCAATTAATATGGTTAGTGTTTAATCAGATGCCATAACAGAAATCTTGTTCTATAAAGCGATCATTTGGAGAATAGGTGCTTGCTGGTCTGTGGAATCGTGAAGATGGTAAAGTATCTAGTCACCATGACCACATCACATCACCATAATTACTGAGTTTTATAAATATGCAGCCATCAATATATTTAGATGAAAGTAACCAGAAGAGCAGATAGACAGCATAACATGCTTTCCTCAACAATAAAACTATTTTTTACTTTTTACTTAATTTATAGACTCTCATCAATTTTATTTCTACTCTTCTAATTCTTCTTACAGTGTTTATATTATTTAATAATGACACAGGAGGAGGGACTTAATGTCTAAATAAATAACCCATGTTAGCTCTGTGGAAGGGAGATGGTGTTAGATTTTCCCTGATTACTGGGAAGAACTTATCCTGTTCCCAATGATGGCTGAAAACAGTGATCAGAAATTTCTGGAGTTTTGATGAGGAAGCAGGTAAGCAAACTGATGATAAAGACAGAAACTATACAAAAGTGTCTGCTAATTTTTGCCCTGCAGAGGGCATTGGAAGTCTGTTCCTCATGCAAAGTTCTTGCTGCTAATGGAAAGTGCTTGTTCCGTGTGCAAGGAGATTGTTCCTTGAGAGTTATTCCACTTGAAAAGAGAAGAAGAAGAAGAAAGGGAACTTGCAGTCTTTCTCTCTCCTTTAGGGGGCATTCTGCCTTATTGCCAGAGCTTGCAGCAGGAAAAAATAGGCCTTCCTAAAACTGGTGATATAGATTAAAAGTTTAAATTTCAGACCTTCTACTGCACCAGCTCAGATAAGCTCAAAAATACACCCTCTACCCCCTGGCTTTGGTGAATTATATGAGCTAAAAGAGGAGAGACCAAGCTTGACTATTATGTGTACTACTGAGGTAAAATTTTTTCTAACCAGAACTAGCAGACACACAGAAGAAGACATAAAAACAAACTAAGGAAAGTAATTCACTGTTGTCATGTACATAATTATGTGAAAACCAACACAAAAGAGAAATAGCTGAAAGTCCAGAAACCAGGGGAATGCAGTCTAATGTACTACCTACTTGAGCCATGAGCCAGCTATAAATGGCTGCTGCTTTTTTACAGTATAAGAATGTCCCAACAGTTTTGCACAGTGACACATGAATGGAAGTTGCAGACAAATCAGTCTTCATTCAAAATCTTTCTGCAGCACATCTTTGTCACCGTATCATGAAAAAAAATAATATTTGAAGGAATTTATGCTGTAGGTGCCTTGATAAAAAAAAAAGGGATAGTGCTTGACTGAAAGCAGAATGTATTTGTAGATAAATAAGAGATGGAAACATTATTTTTGAGTGGCAGTCACAAAGGTACTGCATAAGAAATACAGCATAATCTACATAGCAGTAGCAGCAATAGTAATTAAATGTAGTGCTTTAAGCAAAGGTGTAAAGAAGTAGCACATACTCATCTTCAAATGAAGTAAGAAATTAGTTTTTGCCCCTTACTAAATATATGTGGTGAGGCTCTAAAGAGGATGTCTTTTTTGGGCTTTTGGGGATTTTTTTGTGGTTTTTTTTGGTTTGTTTGCGTGTTTGTTCTGTGGTTTTGTTTTTTATAATTTTGTGCCCACCATAAAACACCAAAGCCTTCACATTTAAGATTTTGTATGAATTTGATGTATTCTGTGTGGCAATTACAACTAAAAATCATTTTAGAATATCTGAGCTTGTCACACGTGGGCTTGAAAAAGCATCTAAATGGTAATAATTAAGCCAATGCCAAGTTTCTGCTCTTTTGAAACATCAAGTTAATTATGTTTGTTAAGGTGTGGTTACACACAGAATAGCAATGCACAGTATAGTATATAGCTACCCTGTGGAGCATGCAGATGCATTATAAATATGCACACCAAAGAAGTGGCAAATGCAACACAATAATCAGACAGAAATTGTTTATCACCAACCACACATTTTTTGAGAAATTAGATACTGACAGACACTTAGTAAGAAAAAGAGAGTAGTTGTATGTGGTGGAAGAAAGGGAGTTTGATTATCTCCCACATATTTGTGCTTTTATTAACTGCATGTATCATTGTTTCTCTAAACAACCTCCCCCAAACCATAGCAACTATCTGAGCCATTGAATCCCGGCTCTGCTTGAGCGTAGGCTATGAATCCAGTTATATAAATTTAAAAAGTCAAGGCAAGGTATGAAATAGGAATCTGAAGAAGAAAGTGTATGCCTGGTGTGGAATCTTTTCTCCAGCTACATCATTGGTGAAAAAAAAAATGTATTAGCACTTCCTATAAATTCTATTTCTTTCATATTCTGATACTAACATAACACACTGGGGTCCAGAAGGTAAAAAATATATTAATGCTTATTTTTCCAAAACCTACAATATAGTCTATATTTTCAAAAAAAAAAAAAAAAAAAAAAAAAATCACTGTTTTGACAAGCAAGTATTGATAACTGTACTCAGTTTCATTCTTCACTAAATATTAATTCCTTCAATTTAAAAATGAAATGCACTCAGTTCGTGCTTAACAATCTGAGGAAAAAGAAGATTTAAAAGAGAATTCAAAGAGATATTCAGAGCCAAAAAATGCTTCAAGGATAAAATGAACATATAAGTAGAATTGGTTACATCTAGTAGGAGAAAAAGACATATGTAGAAATTGTTTGAAAAACACAGTAAAAATATCTGAAGCCTGAGGGACACAATTATCAATAAATCAGGTGAGTATAATGTAAAATGAAATGAGATTTGCCTAGCTCTTACTACATACACAGCTTACTTAATGAACAATACTGTCATTCTGAGTAAATCTTTAGTAGTATCCAGCTTGGGGAAAAAGGAAACAACACCCAAACAAACAAGAAAAACCTAAACTTATCCTCCCCAAACCCTCCCACGGGAAAAAAACCCACAAACACAAACTCAAAAAAGCTTCAGCAAAACAGATCAACCTGAAGACTGCTGCAGAGAGGCAATATCAGAATGAGTACTTATGACTCATTAGATGAGCTAGAATTCAAGACCCAAAAACAAGGTAGCATTAGGATTAAAAACCTACTAGAATACAGACTGAGTATGCTAGCAATTACTAAGAATTATTAAGAATTCTACTCTATCTACCCACCTGACAGATAAGTCTTGCACTTCAAGACATTCATGTGGTTTGACTCTGCCATTAAAATTTACTGTTCAGGGTGAGAGTATTTCAGTGATATAAATGAAAAGAGACCTTTGGTTGATACTCTCATAAACAAAAGCCTCCACAGTAATTTCACCAGTGACACACATTTATTTTAATTAATTTTAAAGAACTACATATCTTACACTCTACATACTCTCCTTTTATGGAGAAGTTTCCCAAAGATCAGAAAACATCCTGTTCTTCAGAATTGTTTTAGGAAAAAAACCAGAATGAAATATTTTCAGAATGAAATATTTTGGAATATACATTAGGAAAAGCTTTTATTAGTAAAGACGTCAAATGATCAAAAGTTTCTCCTCCAGTGGCTTTCATGGTTCCTCAAGCCTATAATAAAATAGAGCTTGACAACAAAATCAGGGTCAGTGAATGAGTCACTCTCTAGCTGATTACACATATAAACCGCATATAATTTCATCTTAATTTTTATGACATGGATATTTTTAAGCTATTATAACAACTACCTTCTGAGTAACAATGCATTATGTACAAACAGAAATATGTTTGTACAGGTTGCAGAACAGAAAGGGGACTATGACCCTTTCTTACTTTAACACATCCGAAACAGTAGCATGAATCTGAAAATGTTACTGGTCTTCAGATAAATTTTGAAAAACAAAATTCTAGAACAATCTTCACATAAAGAAAGGGAATTCCTTACATAACACTGGAAAGAAAATGTTTCCTTGAAACATCTTGCTCGGCTCCTGGGTGTTGTGCACACTGTATCAGCTGGGACAACAGCACTCCTTTGGCTGTGCCAATTCCCCCACAGCTCTGATTCTGCTTCTCTTCAAGTCCCTGAAAGACTGTACAAGAACCAACAGTCCCTAAAGTCCTCCGCAACCCTTTAAAACCATTATAAGCTCGGCGTGAAGGGCTATGGGGAAAGGTAGATGCTGCAACACAGGTATCCAAAACACCTCAGAAATTTTCGATTGTAGCAGGTAACTGCCCCTTCCCCTTTGAAAGATTTCAGTAACTTGTACAAAATATTTCAAAACTGTAGGAAAGAAGGGATTTTAACAATGAAAGGGAAATACATTGTTATTCTACTGAGATGATGCCTGCCTGGTACCCCAAACAAATTGGCAAACATACACAAAGACACATGTAAATGTGTCTAATTGAAAAATCCAAGTCGTTTAGGCAGCCTTTATTTTAATTGAGGTAGTTCAAAATATTTTCCAATAGAGGATTTTGGTTTGAAGTAGCAGGGCTATTCCGAAATTAAACTTATGGCCAGCCCCACTTCACTGTCACTGTGCTAGTCTGCAGAGGACTCTCAGTGTGTCTCAGTGTGTGTGAACTAATTTTTTCTTAGAAGGAAGTCACCAAGACTTCCCTGGAGTTACAGCACCAACCATGCTGTAACCCATCACATCTCAGTTATACTCTGAATGGTTGACAAATCTTTTATGTCTGTTCTGACACAAAAATAGACCTGCTTTGAGCAGGGACTGGAAGACCTCCAGAGGTATCTTTTAGTGAGTTATTTTGCAGTCCTACAGAAAATACCAAAACTGCACATGCTGTCAGTGCAAGCACTATGGCACTGATTTGATCTGCTTCTGTTGTTTCAAATTATTTGCTAATATAAACATAGATTTCCATGTCCAGTAATTTTTACTTACCAGCTTCGCATTCTAATTTAATGCAACACAAATTTCCCTGTGCACTAAAGACTTTTTCAGTGGCCGTATAGACCTCTCTGTGGGTTTCTTCTTGTAAGGACAGATTAACCCATGCAATGCTCATTGTTGTCAAAGCTAGACTGCTGCTGAATTCAAGTTAGCACGGGCAGTTGCACACCTCACTGAAAAATGCAGTTAATTTGCAGCCTGTGTTATATGTGATGAGGAACCAGAAAATCATAATGGCATGTACAACCTGAAAATACCCACTGTCAATCATTAAGTGGTGAAAATTAACTTTAAGCTTGATATTATCATCCTCTCACAGTGGTTAATGATATCCATTATAAACCAGAATTAATTCCAATTTATCTGCATATTCATTAGCAGCTCAGTATACAACCTCTCATCTTTAGCTATGCAATGATTTTAAAATATACTCAGTGCTGTCATCATGATTCTATGGCCTCAGTATGAAGATGTATACCTTGTTTTGCCCTTCTCAAAAATGATACGAAAAAAAATCAAACAGAGAAAACACAAGGCACTGAAAGAAAATTGAAGTTATTCAAAAGAGTAAGACACAAAAAGACAAACTGAGATGATCTGTGCAAGTGTGAAAAATGCATTACAACACAATGGTCTGAATTTTTCTAGAACTGCAATGAACTGATAAGGTTTCTATGTCTGACATCTAAGTATTTCCACTTAAATCTTATTTCCTAAGAAAATCAAATTTATAAGAGGTTTCCTCTTTCTACCTATTCAACTGAAATTACTTGCCAACCTTTGTTCAGATTCAGTTATTTTTAAGAAGCATGCTGAATAGCAATTTTTTAAAGGCATGCTCAATAAAAAGTAACCACAAAAAAAAGAAAAGGAAAAGACACTTCCACTTCACCAAACTCATACATTGAAGTGAGTGAGAAAGTAGATGCTGCAGGATTTGTGTGATAAATAGTGAAAGGTGAAGTCTTTAAAAAAACCATGCAAGCAAGAAGACAAAATTCGTAATTTCTTTCCAGAGTTCATTGCTGTTGCAACAGAAATAAATATTTATATCTTAATTAGCAAAAAAAAAAAAAATCCAGGCAGTGAATCCTACCACATCTGTTCCATGTCTTCTTTCCAACAGAAGTCGGAAGATATTAGCTGTAATCTTGTTATCTTGAACACCTTGTCCGAGGCCACGGTTGTCATCCTGCATAAGTCGTCGATCCATGATCACTTCCAGCTGACCTGAACGAGCAATATAAGTATTACACTAGTAAAAAGAATATGCAAAGCGTCTATTAAACATAAGAAAACTACTCTGAAATATAACTTATAAAAAGAATCATAATATTTCTTGAGTATGGAAGAGTGAGAGCAGATCAATATGGTTAGGACTGATTATGAAAACCTCCCAAATAAGTTTTTATTTTTTTTTTGCTTTTGTTTCACAGATTAAGGCAAAAGGTAAAATAGATAGTCAGTAGAAGTATATAAACACTCACAATCTCTTCTTGTAAGGTTAATTTCACTTTGGAAGGAAAGAACTTTGCACTACATAAGCATTTAGTATGAAGTTCTATGTTTATATCAACTGCAGAATTGTCAAACAGAATAGCCCTTTAAGCATGACGTTAGATCATAAATAGCCTTATGGACAGTGAAGTTCACATCTTTTCAAGTATATAGCCCCAGAGGGAAACCAGCTCAGGGCATGTAATTCAGGCTGTTATGCTCTTTGCACCCTGAATCTTCAAATAAGAGTACTTTTTTTCCTAAATAAACCGGGAAGACTGAAGTACTTGTATCCTGAATAGGAAATGCTCAGTGTAAGTTTTTAGAAAAGGCTGCTTAGTAAGGCAGGGGGTTTTTATACTGCAATGTTCTACAAATACTTATCTGATTTTCTTAAATACTTGTTCTACCCTTCCCTCAAGTAAAATCAGATTTGTTTTTATCCAGAACAGAGGTCAGCTGGCAATAAGCAAGAAACAAACTTCTATTTTGAAGTAAGGTACTAATCATATAAATCTGAGATGGTGGGTTATGCCTTGTGAGACACCATGTCAGTCACAGATACAGACCTACTGAGGGTGTTTGCCTAAACTGTAGTATTTTTGAATTTTCTTCCATGATCCTGAAAGGCCTTCAGAAGAAATATTATGAAGCATATGATATTAAGCAACCAGTGAACCTTCAGCTTCATTTTGTTCCTTTTTAAAGAATCCAGCATGCCCTCAGGAAAAAGGTAGTAAACTCAGATTTTAATAAGGTAATATTTAATCATAACAAGTCAGTTTTTGGTGGGTACAGAGTAAATATTTGATATTGCTGTATCTTATCCTTGAGTGACATAATAGAGTTTGTCAAGGAGTGACATGGTTAAGAAATAAGTGCCATGACCAGGTATGGGATATATCTTTTGTTCTTTTATTTGACTGGAGTAGGTGAAAAGTCTCTAATGTCCTCTGACAGATTTGAAACAAGTGCTCACAGAAAGTCAGTTTCTCCCTGATGCTTAACTGCAAAATGTCAAACAATGCTAGCTTAAACTTCCCTAATTTGGTGACAGAGAGTGAGGGTCTCTGTGGATCTAGAAGGTGCATTATTCTGTGATGCAGGGACTAAGACTTTCAAAAAGCAAATACAGACACTGTTATGAGGTAATGGAGCCTCTGCACACTAATTTACCCTCCAATACCTATGTAATGAGCACATACCAACAATTTGGTGGTGTCAAGTTCATTCCAAGATTAGGCCAATAGGAATTTGTTTTCTAGCAAGGGGAGGCATGAAAAATGTGCTTTGGGTCTTCTATCCACTGGCCTTGGTACAAAAGCCTGGTATTTTCCTCTGTGGTTTTATTAAAGCATCACTGTATAGGTCAGTATGAACTTTTTAACCTAAAACAAAATAGGTGTGCTAAAGAGTGCCACCAATCCAGTATATTATTCACCTTTTGTCAGAAAGACAAAAAGAAAGTGGGAAGCAGGTTTTGGCATAGTTTCTGACGGACTTTTTCTTCTGAGTATTAATTCCATTGTTTTACAAAACAATATAAATTTAAACTGACAATATGAATTGCAGCAATGAATTATACGTATGAAATTATGAGTTATATAGCTTATTTTACCCACTACTTCTACCTTTATTTGAATACCTCCCCATTCTGCTAGTGGTATAGTCTGAATAATGCCTCTGCTTCCAACACTCCAGGCCATTCATCATACCCTTCTCTGCTCTGAGGGACAAGACTGTGTCCCATTTGGAATTCCTAATATGAATTGATTTTTCTCGTCGACATATTCATCAGCCCTTTCAAAACACTCTATTAAATTTGCAAGGTATGATTTTGCTCCAGAAGTATGTTGACTCTTGTCCAGGGTCATATTTACCCTTTATTTCACTAACACTTATCCTTGAAAAAGCTGCTATTGTTTTTCCTAGAAAGGAAGTTAGGCTGTACTGCATATACCTTAAGACTAGTGCTGTAGGTCCTAAAGCAAAAAAAAAAAAAAAAAACAACCAGAAAAAAAGAACAAAAACCCCCATGAACAGCATCCTTCATAAGTCCTCTTCTACCAGGGCAGTACAAAAAGGAACAAACCCTTTAGTTTTGCTGTTTCATTCTTGAGTTCCTTCAGAGTTCTTGGGTGAAAAAATACCAGGTTCTGAGACTTTATTGCTACTTTTATCTTTTTTGCAACCTTTTTCCTCTGCCTCTAGTTTAAGACAGGTCTTTCATTGAAAATAAAGGATCTCATGCTGGAACAAGCTCTCCCTCCTCTCTTATGGATGTATTCTAAAACTTGTCAGAGTTGAAGAAACTTATTTCCTTCCTTCAAATACTTGTAGGTAGTTTTGGTAATCTCTAAATTAACTGTTTCAGAAAATCAAGAAGGATTGACCTTTATCATATCTATCATCTTATATTTACCATTTTTCAAGCTTGCAACACCAAGAGACTGAGCTGAATGAAGGGTCAAACGAACACCAACATCTTGTATATAAGCCATTGTAGTCATAGGGTAGATATTTGCTTGAAGAGGCAACTTGCTCAATGTCAGTCTAGGCTGGATCTGCAATATGAACACAAACCTCAATAAAGCACATTCTTCTTATCCATTTAAATGTCAAATACATTTTTAGACATTTATTCCATGTGCTTTGGAAGAACAACTACCATGAAAGCACTCACTCAACTGCATTATTTAGCTTTTTGGAGTTTTGTGGCTAAAATTACCACTTTGGAAATGATAAGTTCGATGTATTTTTGGATCACAGAATATTTAAAAAAATGTGAAAGATCCACCAAGGGAACCTACAAAAAAGAATAATCACAGTCATAGAATAAGAGAAAATTTTTTCTCCTCTGGAGAGCAAGCAGTGAAAAGATTCAAGGTAGCAGAAAATGAATTGTTGGTTTACAATGGGAACTTAATAAAGTGCTAGTCAAATTCTTAAATGGTAAATGACAAATGAGTAGTAGTATTAAAATGATGTTTAAATATTCACTGTCTTCAGCAAAATGAAGTACTATACAGTAACTGGAAAAACAGCAGCCTTTTACTCAGTTGGCATGGTTTTTAATGTACTTATGAAACTACTTTTAGCAAGGAAGGAAGGTAAGGAACAATTTTTTTTTCTTTCTTTTGTGCGTGCTGCAGTGTTCAAGTTAAGACAATAGCCACATTGTATTTCATCAGGTGTGTTGCCAACACAACACATATCATACATCCAAAAAATACATCACTTATTTCCAAATCTGCAGCAAGCAGCTGCTATCAAGGTCTGAGTTGCTGTACATCTATCATTGTGCTATCCAAAAGGGCTCTAATTAAGTAGACAAGGTAGATGGAAAGAAGACATGAAGATATGCAAGCAAGGGTATAAAGGAATATTCAACAAATTCCTTGAAAGCTGTTACCTCTTCATCTAGTCTATATCAATTTTAAAACAGATACATTTCTCCTTTTAAATTATTAGTGCAATTTAACATGAGAGTTTGATTGATATAACTCAAGATCTTTACATTCAGAAGTATTAAAACACTCAAAACCTGACACCCTAGGCTTTTATAACTAATGAATGAAAATTACCTGAAATCCATTAAGATCAGTAAAGAATCTATTTTGACTGTTTATGTCAGATGAAATCCTCATTGCAAGTTCACGATTATATTCTCCTCTAATGTCCACAATATTGGAAACTTCAATAGACTGTCCTTCCAAACCTACAAGAAAAAGGCGCATTTAAAATCTTTTCAATTGCCACATATATAAGAATGACTATGCTCCCATAAGACAAGGATCTAGTTTTGCACTGCTAGTTTTGGTTTCCTGTAATACCTAAGCAGATACTGGAAGCACTTCAGTGCTGTCTTTAACATCAGGCAGTATGCTGGAGCAGGACCGGGTCATTCACTTCTCCCCTTTACTCTTAATGGACTGAGCAGAAAACTGTGAGCAGCTATTTTAATCAAAAGAGAGAGAATCCTCCTTAAGGACAGCGAGTTAAGTAACTGCACTGATATGACCACAACCAGGACAAAACTTTTTCAACAGGGAAAAGATTCCTACTTATTAAAAGAAGGATTAGGTGTCTGAAAATGCCAAAAAATTGTTGAGGTTTTTTTTTTCCTACAGTGTCTTGTACTGAAAATTAAACACCTTTAATACTAACATGACCTTTTCAAGCAGTTCAAGACACAGTTTGGAGTGGAATCATACCATCATTCAGCATGACCACTTCCATCCTTTCTATAGGGATTAACAGTTGTGAAAAAAATTCCACAAAGCAGAACAAAGATATGTGAGTTTTTTTCCTCATCTGTTTTAAAATCTGAATGCCACCTGCAGCAGTACCAGCAACTGTTAAAATGTTAACATTTACCAACGGCTATTATACTACAGTGCTAAATGAAAAACGTTCAGTTCAGGAAATTACTTGTATTTTCCCAAACCTAGTCTGGAAAAAGTAATTTATACACTACACTTTTGATGAACTTGGTTATAGATTTTTTAACTATTTAAAGTAGGAATATAAAAGCATGAGCATGGATGAAGTGATTTAGCTCAGAATTTTTAGATTACCAGATTCTAAATTACTTTCAGCCTTTTTGTACTACACAATTTGAATTAATACAAAACTACAGTTATGAAGATAATAAAACATAAAATTCTGATTTAAAGACACAACAAAACCATGCTGATATTTAAACCAGATGCCAGTGCCAGTAGAAGTTAAAAATCGGTCAGTGGTCAATTACTGAAGAGGGGTGTCAACCCAGAGTATTTTCTGCTCAAAATCAACAGAATCCTAAAGCCAGAAGTGGTAAAAGCAGTGCTTTACTAGAATTGCTGCAGAAGCTGTAGGACTCTGAAGTACTGTTCAACAGTTGGATTAACCACACAATCAGGATTACAATCCCCTGGCAAGCAGGGTAGGTTACAAAAGGAGATCAGGTCTCTATTTGAAAATAAAATGTATTTTTATAAACATACACATATCAATTTCTTTCCACACACTTTGTTACTGTACATACCTAGTAAGGCTTCAAAATATCTTATTTTAATTGAAGTAATGCTATACAACTTGCCTTACAAAGCCCAGGAAATAGACCTCAGCAAGAAAATGATGCAAAGTTATCAAATTTTAAACTTTGATAAAGAAAACTTCATATGAAGAAATTAAAATGAAAACACAGAAAAAAGTAAACAGAAAATATATAAAATGTATTTTGCATCTTTTGTCTTTTAGAAGCTGTATGGCTGGTCCAACACTTCACCATGATGACTGGATATGCAATGGTGCAAGTACTGAAACATTGTGATGAATTAAAATTTGTCAGGAAAAAAAACAACCAGCAAACCAAAAAACAAAGACAAAGAAACAAAATAACAACAACAACAAAAACACAAAAAAACCCAACCAAAAAACAACAACAAAAAAACCCTAGACGGTACTTAAGCACTAGGAATTGGCAAGCAAGTAGTTTCCACCAACAACTCGTTTTTCATGAGCTGTGAAATGCAAATATAATACTTCTAGTATTATACTTCTAGTGGGCACTTACTAGCAAATTAAAGGGAGTGACACTGAAAAATCCACTTTAAAATAACCACATCACTCTATCCAAAAGAAGATTTTCAGGCTTTTTCCCTCCCCTTCACCACAATAAACATCCTCCTATATGTTCCCTCTTTGCTGAGAAGTCTAATTTACTGAAACAAATTTTTTGACAGCAAAGTCACTTTCCACATTTTCAGCAACCTGGCAATCTTGAAAGAAATCACGTTATCTCCAAGACATTTCTATTCTATTTTCCCCTCATTTTCAAAATCTACACTTACTTACAGCATTCAGATGACTCAGTATTTGGAGAGGTATCTCCAACAAATCTGGTAAGTATACTATGACTTAATGACTAGCATGATAGTCAGAGAGGAATCATGGTGCACTGGACCCATAAAGAGTTCAGTCTGATGAATTCTGCTCCAGTTCAGAAGTGCATTTAAACATTGAAAAGGCAGATAAGATCCAAGACTCCAGTGATAAAAAAATAACAGTCAAGAGTGCCAGAATTTCACAATTCTTACCCTGGACTTGATACAGTCGCATGGTATGTGTCACATGGTGAAAAAAACAAACAACTTCTGAGAAAATCTTTCCATGAGCAACTCTTATGGTAGGTGGGTCTGTAAAAATATAAGGCTACAAAAAACAAAATAGTCATAATCAGTATTTTGGAAGTTTTGAATAAACATAGTGTCAACAAATCAAAGTAATTAATAAATATTAAACAGTATTTTATTTTTTTTAACTGTTCCAGTCTAAAGACTGGAAATTGGAAGGTTACTCCCAATCTCAAATTCAGCAGCTTCACCCTAAAGTCTCACTTTTTCTTTAGTTAAAATTAGGCTGTCTCATTACACATCTCAGAAGTATTTTATGAGGATTAATAGGTCTACAGACAAGCACACTAAAGTATTAATATTGTGTACATCTGGACAGAGCTTTTTGGCTAGGAAAATCATAATTGCTAACCAGTAATCAAATACTGTACTTCCATAATTGCTAAAAGTTTACTATATCAGTAGTACACACCACACAAGGAAAGCTGTGTTATCTTCTGGATCAGTTTGCATATCCTTTTGAACGTGAAAGAGAAAGTTTTTTCTTTGCAGAAGCAGCTAGAGGTGCCAGTGGAACTCCCTGGACTGCAGGGTAAGGCTCGGAATCATTAAGGAATGTCAACAAGGACAGTGGCTTATTACTAATGTCCCCCAAAGACTAGGACAAATTTTGCATATCCTTAGTCAAACCAAAGAGATGAAGGAAATTATTTTTCTGTGTAGTCAGGGTTTAGGGCTTTAGCTAGGCAAATGATGTTTTTTTTTTAAAAACAGTAGATCCCAAACTAAACTGTATACACCAGATGGAAATAGATGAATGGCTACGAAGGTAAAAATGGATTAAATATTAAACGTGTACGAAGCCAAAAAAGAAAATACAACACATGCAACTACTACTACAGGGAAACAGCTATAAATAAAGACTTCACTCTAAGAAAACCTCATGCCAAAAAAGCTAGTTATTCAGAGGGATCTAAGCAGAAAGCTCTCAGAGGGTGGCTGACTTCCTTCTATATGTACCAATGTCATAAGAACAGACCATGCTCTTTCTTCAAGCAATAAAACCAAAGATCAAATATATCTTGAGGAAGAGTAGAAATCAAGCTTACATACATACAGACACAACATGTTAGAGATAAACAAGTACAGGGAAATATCATCCAATTCTCTTTGAGCATATAACTGTATATATATTTACAGAGAAGATTTCAGGAAGTATTCTATTCACATATTTATTCTTAGAGCTTCAGACAGAATACTGTTTAATAAAAGCCTTGCCAGTGCTCTAAAGAAGGAACTCTGCAGCTATCAGCTATAGAAATACTTTCCACAGGAATTTTGAAGAAGAATCATAGTTGCTTAGACTTTGATAAGACAATTTGGTTTAGGGAGAGGGCTTTTTTCTACTAATCATCTAATATAGTTCATCAATGCAAAACCCCAAAAGAGTGTTTTGGAGTTCTTGACAGTCTACATGAAAAAAATGATGGAATACTTCCATGCAGTCTCATCTTGTCAATAAGACAGATAAATGCTATCTATTATGTTAAGTCCATTTGCTAGGTGAGAAACACAGGAAGAGTATAGTAGTATTCAGAGGGCACATAAGCCAGATGAACTAATATGCTGAGACAAAGGAAATTTGAAGACCAGATCTTAGGTCAGAATTTGAGTTGGCTTTTGGGTTCTCTTACTTTCATGAAAACTGGCAAGACCCATAACTGTAGATTGAATTGACCCCTTTAGGGACAAAAAATTGCTTTTCTATCACACATAGGTAGAGAAGACAAACACATTTACTACTGGAACTTAAAAATCCCACAGAGGAGCTGGATTACTGACCAGAAGGGGGCATAATCAAACCCTTCAAAATCCTACCTGCAACATGAAGCTACTCAAGTTAGCAGTGATGGACTGAATGAGCTGCTAAAGGAACTCTCAGAAAATGAACCAAGAAACCTGTGGTCTTCAGGACAAGCAAATACCCTCACCAGTTTACCTAGGAGAATGTTACTTATGCAAACAGCAGCCTGAAGTAACACCTATCTTATGGTCTTATTTCTGTCGTTTGCAAGAATATTTCTCACTAGGGCTCTCAGTGGCACAACCAGCAAAATGGAGAGATGCTGGATGTGTGACAAAGGAATGTAAAAGGCTGTGCACTTCCCAGGAAAAAAAAAATTACCTGAAGTAATTTCAGAAAAGAAAATTGGGAAAAAACCCCACCAAAACAAAAACAAAAAAACCCCCAAACAACACAACCAACCCACAAAACAAAATTTTAAAAAAAAAAAAAATGGCACTTGGAGGAACTCTTTTTCATTGAGCTTTCCAGTACAAAACATGATGATGAAATTGACAACAGCTATCAAAATACATAGAAAGCTCCAATGAGACAGATTTAACAGCTCTTGGATTCTGGGGTATTGCCACAAACACTAAGTTCAAGCACCAGTCTTAAAGCTGCAGATCTAGCCAAATCAGATTCTCTTCTGAAGATAAAGAGAATCATACATACCATTCTGTACTATACAGAAAGAAGAGGTGACAGAAAAGGAATCATCACTTTGCAGATATTGCCTAAAACTAATTATTTTTTAAAAAATAATAATTCATAATTTCACTAGCACATGCATTGAGAGGAATGTATCATAACCAGTTTGCAAATCTCTAGTTCACACAGTGCTAGAAAAAAGCACAGATGAGGAAGGTGCTTTACAAAGGTAGATGTTATCCCGTGGATTTGGGGATCAGACAAGTTCTTACTGATACAAAGAGTGAAGATATGATGTATACTCAAGTTCTCATGGATGACTTATAATTCCAGATTGTTGGGCAAACAGAAAAATGAAGGAAAAATACAGTACTGACAGAACAGGGAAGCCTCCTATTTCATATTGAGTGGTTAGAAAAGGACTAATCCTAGAAAGTGATTTGTTGATGGTCACCAACAGACATAGTGAGTGCAGTATCCTACAAAGAGCTAATTGCCCAGGTTTGCCTAACAAAAAACATTTCAATGAATCAGGCTTTTAAGCAGGAAAACATCTTTATGCATTAAATGTGCAATTATTCCAGTGTCATTGTAAAGGTCCTTGGTGAGATGCATGGGCCTGTGAAATGATTCTGATCCTAGATCTGAAATACAGAGGTACTTTTGATGTGAAAGTTTGAATAAGAGGCAATGTAGAAAGAACAAACAACGACAGAGTTATTTGCAAACTTAATTTGACAAATCCATAGTCTGAATTCAGTATTAAGTCTGCTTTGAAAACAATCTTGGACTAAAGGCTCTTACAACATGAAGGAATCTGTGATTACTCACACCTTAAATTAGGAATAAAAACATTTTGGTCTCATACCCAGTGGTTAGTCTCAAAACTCCACTTTCTACAGAGTTAAAATAAATAGATGCTGTAAAATCTGTTTCTCTCAGCTCCACTGGAATGAACTCCATTGTAAAAGATTCAGCAACCTGCTGAGGCAGGTTTTGTTGAGCCTGGACAGCAGTTATTTTTCAGAAACAGGATAACAGAAATATGGGTCAAAGGTCCACAAACCATTTTTCTGTACCCATATTCAAGAGAAATATGACAACCTGCCTTTGAAAGAAAGTGGGCAGGGGAGCTGGGGAGAAGGAAGGTAGAAATTTTAAGGGAGAATACTTGGAGCAAAATAATACCCCAGGATATCTTGAAATAATCAAAGCAGGTGTCAAAGGGTGGAGATAACTGGAGAGATACCTTCACTGTAAGATTTACTGGCTTGCATAGACGTTGGCATGCCATATTACAGCCTGAAAGCATGAAGCAGGGGCAGTAGACTTTTTTCCTTGTAGTCAAGTAAAGGACTACCAACTCTCTTAGTGTGGCCAGGAAATTTCTGATAGTGCAGCACATTGTTGATGTGGATATCAAATAAACTGTGCCCAGGGGAAAGTTTTTCAATACAGGTGAATTGTTCCTGAGAGGTCTGAGATTATAAAAAAAAATTCAAGACAAAGCATTCAGGAAAAGTGGTTTCTCAGTAGCAGATTACCCTTCATATGGCAGGATTTGAAATTAGACCAGGGTAATCTCAAGTATTTTAGCTCTAGCACTAGAGATCGTGCAAGGGGAAAAAAAAAATTCTCTTATATAATCTGTTAGTGCATAAGTACCTATGAGAGCTAGTACATACATAGAATCATAGACCTAGCTGCTCGAGGGAGAATCAAAATTTCCTGGGTCTACAAAAACCCATCACTTTGATACTGAATTTGATACTGAATTACATGCAAAACAAAAAAAATCAACTACTCATATTGATCCACAAACGCTTAACATCTGGCTCTGGAAAAAAAACCTGCTTTTCACTATTCCCTACTGATATCAAACAGGGCTAGTAAGAAGTCATCACATATCGACTTGTCATGAATACATAGAAGAAAATACAGACATTTGACTGTTTGAAAATTTATTAAATACTGTTTGCTTTTTTTCCCCCAGCTCTACCAATATACAAGTTGGCCATGCTTCACAAAATCACAAGAGATAAAAACATATTTTCACTTCATAGACAGAATGCTTTTGTTTAGATTTGTTGTGAGGTCTGAGGAAATCCTTTCCTTCCAAATATTGATAACACTGTTAATCAGTTAAGCAGCACTGCCAATTAAAAAAACCCCAAGATGATTCCTTTCTCCCCAGTGTTTTCCTTTTGCTCTCTTTTGGAGAAAATACACAGGCATCGTAGGAGGACTGTCCTATCTCTAGAGCTGCAGCACTGAGCCTCTGCTCTGTATCACTGTTCTGGGCTTTGCTCTGCTGACCTGCTCTGAGAGTGCTACTGAAATGGTTTCACACTTTGGAGACAGGAGGGTTAGAACACCCCTTTGCAAGACTCTGTGCCACAATTCCAGTTTCAGTGTTTGCCACGGTGTCATGTAGCCTGAAGTCCAGCAACTCCCCCCACAGTAATGACAAAAATATACCAGTGTTCAGTGTGGTTCTGTTTAATACTCTGCAAATCACTGTCACTAACCCAGGTGCCTGCTGATGTCCAGCTTAGTGCTGGTACTAGAGGCGTACAATTTCTTAGCAAAAACACACTCCTTGCAGCACACCAGGCTGGTTTAGGTCAGCCATGAGGATGATAAATGAAACTCTTGAAGGTTTAATTCTATGTACATTCCACTACACAGATCATCATCTGCAGAAAACATCTACTCATAAAAGCCTACCCATGAGCAGAAATGCCCTGCATGTGTCAATGGTTTTAAACTGCAAACATAGCACACTATAGCTCCAAGTTTCCAAAATCAAACTGGCAGAAGAACCCAACACCAAAAGGCACTGTAAGTACTATAGTTAGACAGATGATTAAACTAGATGAAGAAAAACAATTCCTGATTATTGCAGAACTGAAAATAAAGCAACCAAAATACTTATGACAAATTCATCAGCTAACAAGTGGAAAGACAACATGTAACTGTACTCATACCAAAACAAAATTGTCCTACATAAAAAGCAATAATTCTTTGCAAATTTTGCAGTAATACACAGGGTGAGTGGCATAGGAAAAATGCAAAACCAGAACATCTAGCCAAAAATCAGAAAAGCTGCCTGTAATCTATTCTATTGCCAATTCAAACAAGGACTTAGGAAATGTTAGTCAATCCATATCACACTGAGAACCCTGAACAGATGGCGTTTCTTTTAAGACAGAAAGCGTTAGTTCAAACTGTTTTAGAAACTACTATAGAATTACGTTGTTATTCCCAATGGGACAACTTAATTAGTGTTGTTAAAATGCAAGCCAAATGAGCCTTATGGTGAAGCATAATATTAATGAAGCAGACTTTTCAGGGGCATCATGATTTCATTTTCATTGTATAAAATGCTACAAAAGCTGAACTCCACCCTTTTTAATGTTAACTAAAATTGTACTTTAATTTTTCTTCTCTAAATGTGTTGCAGACATGTGACAGACCTTTTCTGTTTAAACCATAGGATTTTGCTACCTAGATTAATCCAGCTTATTTTATAGAGCAAATAGCTTAATAGTGCAATTAAAATTATATAACTGTTAGATTTTGTGATTATTGTTTTTACAAGTAAAAGATGAATTTGTATATATAATGAAATTAGTTAAAATAAAAAACATGCAACTGGTGAAAGGTAAAAATTAAAATCTCTAACCAATATTTTCCAGGTATTCATGGATCAAAAACACTGACAATATAAAATTAAGAGAAAGTGAACCCTGTTGAACATACCTGAAGCAAACAATTATGGAACTAACACTGCAAAAACTGTCAGCTCACAGAACTCAAAACATGTGAAAACATGTGAAATTAAAAATAGAAAGCCCAACTCCTAGTCTCCCTCAAAAAAACCCCTTAGAATGATTAGTCTTGCTTATTTTCTGAAGTGGTAAACATAGAACTCTCAGTCTGCCTTATGCATGCAACTTAGGTTTTCAAAGGAGAAACTCAGCAGAAGAAACATGCTGCAAATTAGCTAGCTTCATAAATGTTCATTATTTTATCATTTGATTTCTGAAATATCACCTTCCCAGTTCCAAAAGGGGTATAATAGATTCGGTGTGGTAATTAAGTGCGTGCAAGAACACTGCCATTTCCGAATTTCCCATTTCAAAAGTAATAGGAGTATGCTGTTGCTCTTCACTGACTACACATCTAAAAATACAGATAACCTTAGGCAACTAAATCAGAACAGTTGCTTGCTACTCTGTCTTTACATTCACCAATTGGGATTCAGTATCTTAATTACTATTTTAAACTAAGTATGTTAATATCAATTTGAAAAGTACTGTGCTTTGAACCAGTATCTCTTCATTCAAAATAATAATAATTTAAAAAAATAAAAATTAAAAATCAGAAAAGTGAAGAAGCAGAAATGAATCAGTATGCCCTATATATTTTCACCATGGAAAGTGACTTATTTTGTTGGAATTAATGGTCACATCTCACTGGATTACTTGCAAGGGTAGCATAACTTTTTTGGTGAATCACAAATATCCTCCAGATTTTTACATTTTCAGATTTCTACTGTATTTTTACTCTGATCTAGGGTTATAAAGTATGAACTCCTGCCAATCACTTCAGTAACTGATGTCATTATGTCTATCCCATACAGCTTTTATTTCAGTTTTGGGGAAAACCAGCTTTTCCAATCTCTCTTTGCAGAATGCTTCAAGTTACTTTAAGATTATAATCTCTTTGCAAACAGAAGGTTTACCTTGGCATCTCCATCTGGTAAGAAGAGATAAGCTCCACTTTTATCTCGGTTACTTGTAGTTCCATACCAAGCAAACTCCACCTTCATTTGATGATTTTTACCATCTTCTTTGGTATTTATTTTCTAAAAGGACAGAGATTCATGTTTGAAATAGTTGACACATGTAGGTTTCCACAAATAAGCAGAATAAACGTTTCAAAATAAAATGCAACACACCTCCAGTAATCCAGACATTCCTGAAAACCACAGTTTCATATATGCATTTTCTAAGATTATATTATCTGCAGAATTCTCCATCTCTTTTATCTTGAAAAGTCTGTCTGGCTTCTCCTGCCTGCTATTCCTTATGTATATATTATAGTCAGCTAAAACTGCTTCTGAACTCTCATCCTCCAAAAGCTGGTAAACTCCAATCCCAAGAGGTGGCAGATGTGCCACAAAAGATACCTGTTGGGAACAAATAAGAAGCCATCATTAAAAATAGCAAAATAACAACTTTTTATACTGAGTTAATGGTCAGGCTAACTTCATTTTCTGGAATAATTTTAGGATGGCTGAATTTTTTCCATAGTACACAAATAAATACAAAATTACAAACTACATTCCGAAATTAATAGCTGACTGGTAAGAAGAATTAACAAACAAAAACATCTGCATCACTAATTTGCTTGGTATCAAGATCACCATTACATTAATGCAATAATGATTTTGAATATTGTTAAGAAATAATGTCAGCTGTGATGTTCAGTTCTGAGCATATTTACTGTTCACTGGAGATGTATGTGTTCTGTATCAAGTGCATACAGACCTTACTTAGCACTTCATTCTAAAATTTACATTTAAAAATGCACAAATTTAAATAACTAAATACAAAGCAAGTGTCCCATTTTTAATCTCTGATTATTTAAAAGCTATAATCTGCGCAGAAGAGCAATATATACATCCAAAGCAATTTGCTTAGAATTTGAGGTTCAGATAAGTTATTTTATTTTGTTTTCTTCAGACAAAAGCAGTGTTAATTATTGTGTTGGTTTTGGCTGGAACAGACTTAAATGGTGCTTGGTTTTAGTATTAACCACAGGGAGCTGCTGAGCAGTGCTCATGCAGCATCAGCCCTTTCTGCTTCTCACACTGCTCAGACTGGAGGTGCACAAGGAGTTTGGAGGGAACACAGGCAAGGTAGCTGACCCCCACTGACCAAAGGTATTCCCCAGACCACGTGGCATCACACTCAGCTACAAAAACTGTGGGAATAAAGACGAAGGGTGGGGTGTTCAGAGTGATGGCACTTCCCAGGTCACCGCTATGCATGATGGAGCCCTGTTTGCCTGTAGATGGCTGAACGCCTGCCCATAATATTTATCAATTATCATCCCTTTGGAACACAACAGAGATATTTACTGAATGACCTTCACAGGAGTATTACCCTTAAAGAAGTTCCTATGTCAAAAGGAATCAGAATGTAAGCCTGAAAGTAATATTGTACTATTACAATAATACATTACTACTGTCTGACTAAGAATTTAACAAAATAAATTTGTGATGCGTGATGTAGTCATTTAAGATAATCTTCTACAATGATGTATGACTCAAAAATTCTCAGAACCTTTGCTTCAAACAAAAAATAGGAGGCAAACTCAAAGGCACGTGTCTAGCTTAAGTATCTGGAAAAGAAAAAAAACCCTGACACTAAATCTTTAAATCATTGCACTTAGAAGACCTTCCAGCTGGAGTGCTTGAGAACATACAGATTGTGTGACTGCGTGTATAGACTATCACTTGAAGAAAGAAGCAGCTTTAGAAAGCTAGGCGAAAAGACACACACCCAGTATTTTCTGTTCTTGCAGCTGAAACTCTCCTTTAAATGAAATACATCATATCACAAAAGTTTATTAACTTATCACTTTAAGAAACACTAATGTTAAATATATATGTTGATTTTTTAAATTATTCTATTTTACTTAAAATGACTGAATTAAAACATTGTCTGCAGAAGACAGACTTACCAATATATGAAATATGCCTTCCATTTTCTTCAACTATGAAGTTACAATATCTGTCAAACTGCCCCCTCAAAAAAAACCAAACCAACCAACCAAAAAAAAAACCCGAAAAACAAACAAACAAAAAAATTTAAATGCTTTTTACTTAAAGTAGTGTACCTGATACGCTTCATGTGATACTGTAGTTGCTCCATCCCAAACAGCACTAATCTGGACAGTAACAGGTTTTCCCAAAGGAGACAATAACTTAACTTTGGGTGAATTCACATTGACTGAAACCACTGAAAATCGCTCTTGCTCCGTAGGATTAAGTATCAGAAGGTATCTGAAAAAAACCCATATTTACTAAATCATCCTTTGGCAACCAAACTTCCTACTTCAGGTTTAATATTACTGCACATAAATTTTACATACAGAATATTAAAACAACATTAGAACAACAGGTACATATCACAACAAATAAATATACAAAACATAGCAAGGAAACAATGGATATTTAACACTAATTCATTGTAGATCTTCTTTTCTTAATGCTATTTTTTTTCAAAAAATTTTGAAAATACCTGAAAACAAAGTACATTAACTTCCCATCTTTATTAATAAAGAATTTCTATTAACAGTTGCAAGCACAACCGAGATATTTAAGGGCATTTTAAATGTATTTTTCAGGCTCAATTATAATTTTTTATCCACAATTGTTTTCCCTTTAACACAGTTTAGAAACAATGAAATAATGAACAAAACTTGCTGCACATATATATATATTCATCAGCGGAGCTAGTTTCTCTCTGCTATAAGGGAAAGTACAAAATTATTTAAGTTATAATTTACCAACTATCACTATTGCAACTATTTGCATATCTTCTTATCAGATACATATGGAATGTCTACATTTTTGGGTAATCTTATGTCTTTTTATCCATTTGAACGCATACTATGTTATTAAGTAAAAAAAAATCAGTCCTAAACTGAATAGGGTGACTTTATTAGCTTATGTATTTTTTTTAACTATTATTACAGGTTCTTACACTGTATGTATAGAAAAATAAAATGGTACTAGGACATTTGCACCTCATGCATCTGTAGGACTATCATTGTACTTCCCGTCTTTTATTGACAAGCTCAAAGGATGCACTATTTACAACTGTTCTCTGAAGTTTCCCTCTGTTCATGTCATTCTTTAAATGAAATTTTTAACAACATAAAATGCTCTTGCCAAAATTTCTAATAACTTCTTAGCTATATACAGCAGAACCAATATTCTGTTTTCTATGTCCTTGATCTTTCCCACTGTAAAGCACGATTTACTTCTTCATGAGTATCTTTCAGCAGTTTTTGTGATACCCACTTCTTATTTATCAAATCACTTCTTCAGTATATCTTCTGTGTTGATTCTCCTCATTCTCTACTCTGTTTTCTTCACAGATTCCTCAGGCACTGTCAGTGGTTTTCTCTCCTTTGCTTTCACATCCTAATCTTCAAATTCAATTACCACCTTCACAGATCAAACCACTTCACCTAGAATTGTCTCCTTTCACCCAAACTACAAATCTTATTCTGTCACGCAGGCCTTTGACCAGTGGCTTGGGCCACTTTCCATTGTCTCACATTCTGATTGCAACCATTCCAGGTTCCTTACCTGTATGTTTAGGTGCTCTCTGCTCCATTATTCACTAGCCTGGCACTACAATTCACCCAAGGTCCTGTGAACAAGTTACTTACACAGCTAAGCCCTTTAATCTTTTCTCTTTCCCACCATTAGCTCTGTACAGACTGAGGGTAGCCCTCCTCTTTGCACGTGCCAGAGGAGGGTAAGGTCTCCCTGGCACCATAAACTCTCTCAGGCAGTGGACAAAACTGCTGAGATGATACTTTGGAAATAAGGAAACAGAAAACTTCAGGGCTGAGGAACAGCAGCAATAATAAGGAAGTCCATGTCTAACTCCTTGTTCTCTTGACCCAGAACTTCTACACAATTTTGGTGTAACATCAGACATAAATTAACCTAAACTATACCAAGAATGTAATACAGACACACACACAAAAAATCTTCTTTTTCTCCATAATGCTGAAAAATCCCAACTATTCTTTTTTCATCCAGCTTTTTGATTATTTTGCAACACTTTCCTCATTTTAACAAATGATGTTTTGCCCTACAGATATGCAGAATCCTAAGCAGGCTACTGTTTTCCCTTATGATTTCACGGGCTTTACTTTTTTTCCAGTGTCAAACTTGGGCTGTAAATTTCACAGTACTTCACGGCTACTCCATTACCTCACAATCAGCAGGAAAAGAAAGGTCAACTCCAATTTCTCACTAGATGAATAAACAAAAATCAGAGGCTATATTAGCTTTTCATATCATGAATCTTTGTATGACCTGCCATATATAGAATGAGCTTCCCATAGAAATTATTTCCCTTTTAACTCCTTAGATACCTGTTCTGAAGTATTGTTAAATCATTATTTCTATACAAAGCAACAATTTTCAGTGTATATTTGTGGTCACAACCAAAAGTGCTTTGGGATGCTTTCTTTTGTCCTAATTCATGTTGAAGACTCCTTTATGACTAGACAATGTAATGGTTAACCATACTCTGTGTCAGCTTTTGGAGTCTTTAAGAACTTGTGTAAGACTTTCTGAGAGCTTCCCCAAGACCTTAACCCAAGATCTCCTTAACTAGAAATCTCTTCTTCTGGGGTAAGATTTTGAATTAAATGTTTTGGTTAATGTTAATTGCGGGGGGGGTGGAAGGGGAAGGGAAAGGGGTGTTTTTGGGTTTTATTTGTTGGGGTTTTTTTTTAAATAACATTTGTGGAATCAAAACCTAACTAAACCAACACTGCTCTTAGTCCCATTAGAAAGTAGGAGGAGAAAAAAAACCCCAAAATTAATAAGATGCTTTTTTAAGAACTTTTCACATACTGTCAAAGAAGAACGTAAGAACTCTGTTAGAAACAATACAGATTGGAGACAATCCAACACCAAAGCCCAAAATAAATCCTTATTCTGACCCATCAACAGAACATTACAAAAAAAAAAATTTTACTTATTCAATTTGTTTATACAATGGAATTCCTCAATTCTTATGCCTCCAAGTAAAATGTTAGCCTATGCATATAATAAATTTTCAGTAATGCTGCACATCCTCATTAAATTCAAATAATCTGCCAAGCAATAGCATATTAGTGCAAAAATATTTCTAGGAACCTTGTTCACCTTCCTGCAGATATAAACATGTTTCACAACTTTAATTAGTAGCATGACAAATTCACCCATGACAAAAGACCTTAGGAACTGCCATTGTATTATTATATTTTACCAGACTACATTTGTTTATTTTTTTTAATTTGAATAAAACAAAGTTCTTGTTGTACCGAGACACATATGTTTTATACCTTCTTGAATTAATGCATTATGTGTGTACAGAGTAATAAGGCAGTGAGATAAAGCTAGCAATGGCAGGGCAGATTTTCCGCACTTGAAATGCAGGAATTTTGCCTAGATGTTAATATTTTGTTATGAAATATTATTCTTGCAGGACTGAAGTATTTACACTAAGATACAATTCTTATGCATATATAAAAGCACTGACTAATGCAATTAAATCATATTACTTCTAAAGTAACGTTCTATCCCTCCCACCCTTAAATAACATTCCACTGTATCAATTTTAAATTTTACATGAAACAAAAGAGTTACACCTCACTCAAGCTGTATCATAGCAAAGAATGTCTTACAAAAAAGATGACTGCACTACAGTTACATTACACAGAGAAGCAACTTGGTAATATTAAAATGTTTTCTATCCCAGTTTTTAAGGCAAAAACATGAATATTACTGTCTTTCAGAAGCAGCTAGAAAATACTTTCCTTTCATTATTCAGATCACTGGTCATTGGCAATGACACCAAGAAAACTATTAAAGTTCACATCTTTCAACCAGTAAAAGAGTGAGGGATGGGGGATGTGTGTGTGTTATTGGTAAAGTTCATATCAAAAATTTTGTTTGAAATAATTTACTTTAGAAGCACCATTCTGGCTGAATGTCAGCCATCATTTCCTTCACTTATTTGAGTAATCTAAGAAATTCTGACACTATTTTATTATAAAATGTACTGAAACAAAAGGAAATCATACAACTTTCTACAAGTAAAATCACAAGTTTACTCACAGACACCACATATTTCATCTGTGTGCAGGAAGCAAGAGCTAACTGCTCTCAACCCACCAAGAACTGAGAAATCAGTGCAGATTTGAGCTCTTTATCCTAAATTGGATCAATTGTAAATATATGCAGTTTCAGGAAACAAATCCTGACACCTGTTTTTCAGATACTTTTGAAAAGGTACACCTTGAGGTTTTTTAAAAACTATACTTTGTTTTGGGTGTCTTAATCTCAGAAAAAGTGTCTCTTAGTCATACAAACATGACCAGTCTCCACAGATAACCTTCCATATACCATTAATAAACGCTACTACATGCATACATTCAAACATCAAAGAATATTTGGACCAATCTTTCCTGTAGTAAAAGATTTAATCTACTATGGAATATTTTCAACCAGAGCTGGAAACAGCCATTGCCTGTTGTTATTGAAAATACTTTTCTCATTAAATTATCGAGAAAACATGCAAACCAGTGTAGCTTTATTTACAGACAAAAATACAAATAAGGATGACACAGATCCCTGAAAACTTTAATCTTTGTGTACTAGAGAATATTGTTTCTTAAACTTAGAAGCTTCAGTATTTTAAAAGATCTCACTTTTGTTTCACTGATGAGCATAAACATATGGGCACATACATTGATACACACATTTACTGGTAACACCTGCAACACAAATACCATTTTCTTTTCAAGTTCATTCAATGCTGCCTTCACAAGGGATGCATTCAACTGATGTGAGAAACCACAACTCAATTCTAGTAAAAGTCAGAGGATCATCAGTGACAAAGGCTTATTCAGACCACCTCTTCAAGACATTTGGATTCACTACAACTTAAGACAACAGCTTTAATTTCTCAGTGGAAGACCTTTTTTCAAATATGCTTTGAGAACCAATTCCTTGAAGAATTCTACCTCAAACTGACCCATTTTACTAAAATTTCTCTGACAAACCCCCCCAGGACAGATTGGAGCATTTCACATTATAAATGCTTTCATCAGAATCAGTTCACTGGAGCCATTTGCACAATTTTAATGCAAATTTACATGAACAAGACCTCCAAAGCTGATTAGTTTCTTTCATACTTCTCCTATAGAGGCTAAGCTAAAAAACATCTAATTGGTGAAAAATAAAATGCAACAAACACACCCAACACTGAGAAAAGGTACAAGCCATGAAGCCAAATGATATACTTTATCAATGGTCTTCCACTGAAGAATGAAAGAAATAAAACAGATGTACATAAATTCTGAAAGGTCATAGGGTGGGTGGGGGCAGGGAGAAGTAACGAAAACACATTAAAATGCTTTAAGCTACAGAGAAAAGGAATTGAAGTAACTCTACGTATGTTAAAGGTCACCAGAATAACTGGTGAGTTAGAAACCAGAATTCAGCTACAAATGTATTCTGAGATCTTGGCAGTAGGTGGACTTTCATAGACTGAGACTTTAGAACTGTAAACAAAACTTAAATTGTCTAAAAAAAACCAATCTCACTGGGATGATACAGAGAAAATCAAAATGGTTCGTATCTTAAAATTGCAAGAAAAAGTTACTTTGAAATATGTGAGAAGAGTCAATACATAGTAATATTTAATTACTGAACAGTGATGTCTATAAGGTGAAAAAAAATTAGGGCTTAGTATTTGAAATGCAAAAAGCACTGCTTGTCATGATTGCTTCCAAAAATACCATTAAAAATCTGAATTATATGACTTCTGATGTATGTCACAAGTTTAAAAAAAAAAAAACAAAAAAAAACCACAGTCCAAAAAATCTAAAATCCTAAAAAAATGCAATGAATTTTTTCAGGCCTGGGGTGGTCCATGTCTTTGGGGATGGAGGTATATGCAAAGAAGAAAACAAAGACCATCTACTTAAATGAGATACTTATCTATGAATTGCAAATATACACAACCTCTCCTGAAGAAAAGACTTCCATGATTTTTGCATTGAAGCCCAAGAAAACATGTAGATACCTATTTTCCTCAATTTTCTAACACAGAATAAAAATAACTTGGCCACAAAAAAATTCCTCTCCTGTTATTTAGAAAGACCTCTCCTTGGTTTAGAGAGCCATGGCAAAAAAATGAATAAAATCTACCATGACAATTCTGGAAAATTCTCATGAGTATTTACCCAATATACTCAAAATACTAGGAAAAAAAAAAACACAAAACAAACCAAATTATGTTAAATTACGTAGCTCTCTTCAAAGCTCTTCTGGTCCCTGACATAAGAGTCAAGGCCTCCTCAGTTAAAAGCGTGATTAATATGAGATTCTAAATACAGATCCACTCATTCATTTTGTATCCCTTTCTGCTATGAATCCCTAAGGATGGACAGAGGTTATAAAATAATTTTCCTGAAAATAAATGCCATACATATTACTGTAATATTTTTTTTATTTTATTTTTTAAATTTTTTTAATAAGAGATAGTATCTGCTCTGGTTATACAGAAGTTAGACATTTTCCAATATCTCAATTCATGTCCTTTTTTAATATTTCTTTAGGAACAAGTCTCATCAGAAGCCAAATGTGCAGGCTCATGACTGTGACACTCTCCTCAACAGCAGATTAATGCCTTTTTGCTACAACTCTTTTATCAGTTACTAAATTGAGCTTCAGAAACTATATGTTTCACTGCATTTCCAGACACTCCTCGGTCCTATTCAAAATTCAATTAGCAAGAAAGTTAGGTAACAGAGAAAGTTTTGGACAAAGTCACTCAAACACTCTTGCATGAAAATCATGTGACCAATCCACTTTCTGAATACATTCAAGTCTGATTCTTGCTTATTTTAAAGAAAAATTGCCTCTGAAGCAAAACTATCTGTATTTCCACCTCTGAAGCATGAAGATTTATTTCTGAAATGCAAAAGGTTCTCATGATTTCATCCAAGTTATACATTTCCTGTTACGCTATTCAAGACACTGAGCTGTATGTCTCTGTGTACTTTGAACAACTATCAGTGACATCTGGCCCATAACCTTCCTTTAACAGTCGGAAACCCTCAGAAAAAGAAGGAAACAAAAAGCATCCAAATCAATTTGCCAGTTAATTTTGACATAAAAAGTCCATAATCCACTGAGGAATTACTTACTGTATTTTTTAAGAGATAAAAAAAAATTATTTTCTTCCTAGTTCACATTCCAAAAGGAAACAAAATCAATAATACCCATTAGATGGAATCATTTTGCATCAGAGGTTTTTTTGACATTTATTTCCAGAAGAGAAAATACACTTCCATGTCAAACCATACCAACTGCTTTACAGAAACGTATATTAGGGATTTAGGATATTTCTTTTGGAAGCAGAACTTCTAGGGGATGAGGTGATGGTTGGATGTGGAGATGCAGAGCAAAAAAGCAGGATTTTCCAGTATTAGGAAATGCCTTTGCAACTGATCTGCTGCTAATAATTACATAATTATTATACTACTCAATAATTCTCACCTCGTCAGAAATCTACCTACCCCCCACAAAAAAAAAAAAAAAAAATCAAACCTCCACAAAACCCCCCAAGCATTGCTCTGTAAATATTTAAAGCATCAAACTGTTAAAACACCCAGTACTCAGACAACTCTTTCACCAAAAGTCATATAAAAGCACTCTGCCTTTTATAGCAGACCTGCCAAGTGACAAAATAACATTTTTAGAGGAAAAAAACCTTTTTATCCCAAACAGGAAATACTGTTTGCCAGTACAGCAAAAGGAGTATGAATTGCTGTGCTCATGTATTAGGGACAGTAACTCTAAGAGATGTTCTCTCATTAGAGCAACTAGTTCTCATGTAAACATCAGGCAACATTTCAGATCACTGGAAGGTCTTTCATGCATTAAAGCAGTCCACTTTTCCCTTTTATTCCACTTGGTCAAACAGAAGACTGTGTATGAAACAGGACTAACTATAACCTTAGGTCATGCTAGATACTACAAAATATCCTGCTTTGCTACGACTCTCAAGACTAAATTGAAGAGAGAAAGAAAAATCTAGATATGAACAAAAAACCCACTGGACTAGAAGGTTGCTGTAGTTTGATCTCTTAAGCAAAATGAGAATTCAGTAGAACAAACTTTGGCAAATGCTGCAATCACTGTTCTTGAAAACATCCAAAATTGATTATACTCTTTTGTAGCTGAAGCACCAGTTTTGCTAATATGCAATAAAATTTTTAAATACTTTGAACATTTTCTGTCTTCTTTTTTTCCATTGCAAGTATAATATGACTCTTTGTAACAAACCTGTATGCATTTATAGATTTATCTTCCTCATTATCGGTCTTTTCAAATTAAACAGATGATGCTTTTTCAACATCAGTTGCTTTCTTTGATGCAGTACTCGTTTTCTTATTAACCCCTCTCAAGTTTTATCTCTCAAAGTACATTTTCAGAAACTAGATAGCATATCTGCATCACTCTTGAGAATTGCACACTATTTCAGTTGTATCTTAGAACATTTCCATTTAAACCATCAGTCCGATCTCCTCTAATGCCTAGTCTTCTGCTTCACTATTGTCTATTTGGTTAGTCAACACATAATTCTTCCACTTGTCTGCTTCATTTCATTCTTTGACCATGAAATAATGTCTCGAAGTTACTAAGATAATTTTAAATACTAGCCCTATATAGGCTGTTTGTTCCCAATATGACTTCAAATTTCATAAACTATTCACATTCTAAACTATTAACATGAGTGATAGAAAAGAAAATATGTGATTTTATTATTTGACCTAAAGAATTCCATGCTTGTATTTAGCCTCACTTTGCACACACACACAAAAAAATTCCACCATACCAAAGAATATAATTTGAATAATATGTGATATCCAACATTCATCAATGAGCATTTAAAACACAGCTAGGCAACCAGCAAGTCTGTCTATTAACTGAGTGAAGGTAGCGCAAAGTTAAGGTCAAAGCAACAAATGAAACTACAGTGAAATTGTGCTTTAAAATTAATCAACACACCTAATCATATTAAAATACTTCAATATTTTCAATAATAACTTAAATGTTTCAATAATTGCTACAGCTTTAATGTAGGCCTCCTCTGAAATACAGGAGATAGTGAAACCGTTAGCATTCATAACTATACAATTCTAGACATTTTATTAAAATTAAATAGAGAAGTTTTTTGTGAGGAAAAAACTTAAAGATTAATTTAAAGAGCTACACTCTCAGATGCAGTGTCAGATGTAAACACAAAACTTGGGGCAATGGGAATATGAGTGGTTCAATAAAAATCAAGTTAAAGAAAACAGTTCCCTATTTACTCAGTGAAAAGCAGATTCTCCCTAAAAAAACATACCAATACCTTCCCAAGGGGCTTTTCATTGACTGGATAAATTCTAAGGAGATTTATCGTCTTACTTAACCAGTTAAAATAATAATGGTAATATGTTCCTCTTTATCACATCCACATAAGCTTCTTACAAATTCATCAATACTATCAACAGATGTAGCAAGAAAAAAAAAATCAATTTACATCTAAGGAGCAAATTGTAATCCAATTAAGCTGTTTATTATAGGGTAGAATATGAATCTTGAATATATATAATAAAATATTATCATATTATCAAGAAATACTAAGATTTTTTTTCATCCTCCTAAATAAGACATCTTTTGCAGTTTATGAAAAATATCCTGCAGAAGAAAGAGTAGGAAGGTGATCTCAATCTAAAACTAGAAGCACACAATGTAAGTTTGTGTTGCTTTTATAAGGTATAAAAAGGTGGAAACAGAATCTATTATCTAGAGATTGGCTTTTCATTTCAATATCAAACTGCTGACATCAAGAAATAAAAAAAAATCGTATCAGTAAATAAGCAAATCCACAAGAACTCATTAGAGTTCCAGCTAACACAACGTAGAATTATGCTGATTTTAGCAGCAATTGAAGAGGAAATTAAATGTGTTGTTTAGAAATAGAGCTATGTTAAAATTAAGTATTCTTTGCAAAAGCAGTAGTGGCTGACAGTTTGGATTCACATACACATAAATAAAACCAATGATCCTGTGCTTGAAAAAAGTTCCATTATCTTAGCTTGATCTTTCATAATCACTCCAGTATTACCCTTCCTAATGACAAACCCAAAGATGAACTTTAGACTCATTAACGAAGGTGAGAGAACTCACACACATGCATGCCTATGAATTCTCTTCTTTACAACTCTACAGATAAATCTTTGTAATATCCATTGCTCATACAAAAGGCACAGAACTAGGCAGACAACAGGTACATAATCCATCCCTTCACTCTCACAGAAAACAGGACCTTCATGTGGCTTCCTCAAGAACAAACCATGGAACACCCTCAAGAAAACAGCAATCACAATAAACACAGACAACGGCACAGCAACTACAAATTCTGAGAACACAAAAAAAAATCAACATCAACCTAAGACAAGACTTTTAAACGTTATGTACCTACTACATATGCCAGATACATATAATTCCTATGATTTAGATGGACTGCAGTGGCACACATACCCTAATCTGGAGCACATAACTACTCTCCAATAAAGGATAAAAGGATTAAGTCCAAAGGCACTATTTTAAATTTGTCTTTTACCACAAAGTTGTGAGATGTTCTGAGGTCCAGGATGGGCTTGAAGCCCCCTGACTTTTTCAGGATCAGGAAGTACCTTCACTAAAATCATTTCCTTGTTCCTCTTGTAGTGCAGGCTTTATAAATCTGCATTTAGAAGGGAAAAAAGATCTGGTTCAGAAGAGCAGAAAGACTTTTAAGTACTCCATATCAATTCAGTCTGTGCCTTGAAAGCCTAGGACTAACTACAGTATTGGCTCAAGGTAACTCCAGTAAAAAGGCTGAAGGGGCCAGTGCCTGGAAAAAAAAGAAATAATACACAAATGTACTAATATACTGAAAATGTGTATTTTCTACTTCCAAAACTGCTTCAACAAGTACATGCATATCATATGGATTTTTCAGTTGTATTCAATCATTCCCTAGCATATTCCTTCATAATGATCACTTTTTGTTTTTTGAAAATGAACTCACGTTTTTTTAATTTCCCCTAAAGTATGTTTAGTTAATCTATTTGTGTTTCATATGACACTTCCATTACCATGTTCTCAGAGGAAACCAGAAATTGCTTGTAAGACCTAATTTTATTTGTTGTAATTTTTTATAGTAACCAAAGCATCAAGCACCTTCACAATCTGACTGCAAACCCCAACAAAAAAGGCTGATATTCTGTGCATTGGAATGAAAATCCAGAAGTTGTACAGTTTTGAAAAACTGCAAAGATTTTACAAAGGCTACAAACTATGAACTAATTTACTCCTTTAATTTTGCCGTAGCAATTTCAAAGACAGTCAGTAAACAAAAACATGCAGAACAGGCTGGCATTGGTTCATCAACAGTAAGACAGACCAAAAACTGGAAAAAGGTTTTATTTGTAAGAATTTTTACACACTGAAAAAGTAATAATTACAAGTTTGAAATTTAACAACTTTTAAAATAACTTGAATTCGGAAGCATAACATTCAAAAACTGAGTTTTGAAAACTAAAGTTTAAGTCCACAAAAAGCTTTGGAATACAATAAACTGCATATTAAAGATACCTTTCTCTCCTTCATAATGAAAATTTATAATAGCTAAAAAAATATACCATAATTCTGTTTTAAAGTGCTACCCCTTATATCAAAACAGACATTCATCCCTTAGCTTATCTGTTGTTTTGGTTTTGGAGTTCACAGATAATCTTTTAGAGAGATACAACTGTCAGTTCCTGGAGTTGTTCTGAGATAAGCCTGCACATAATACAGTTCGCACAAAAAGCAGAAAACTTACTCAATAAATATGGAAACCTCTGAAAAACTGTTGTGACCTTAAAGAGTAGGAATAAAAAGATCAATGTGCTGTGAACTCTTCCATACCATTCACTTCCTAATTAGACATTGTCACTGGAGGATGTGCTGGTTTTGGTTATAAAGATAGTTGGACAGTTAACCTCCACCTACAACACAGAATGAATGTATCATGCTTTTAGCTTTGCTCATTTTGAAGTCATCACTTTTACCAGAAAGAGTTTTACTGAGATATTAATTCCAAGTTCACATTAACCAATGTTTCTAGATTCAAATCTCTGAATTATCCTGTGCCAGCCAAGCATTTCACTGCCTTTGAGAAAGCTCTTCCATCAGAAAATCAGCAAGAATGCTTTTTAAACACTCTTTCAATTCAGCCAAAATAACCTTGAGTTTTCCACAAACAGAACATGTTCATGGCAGTCACAGGTCAAATGCAATCTAGTAAATTAATCAGGCAGCTGATCACCAAGATTAACACCTTAAAGTAATTTTTTAAAAACCATTAGGCTGTATTCAACCTAAGCAGCCAGAGCATTGGAAACTAAAAGTGCAGGCTCTCCATATAAAATTTTCAAAGCATTTTCTGATTTTTTAACTTCCTGAACATTTGTATTACACAAGCACTTAATACAAGTGCTTAATTAAGCACAACAGGAGAGTGTTAAGGCTTGACTGAATGACTATTAATCCTGTCCATCTTCCTTAAAGATACTAATGCAGAGGTTTTACTTTAACAAGAACATAACAAAGTTCTGCATATTGCTATCACTACTACATACAAAAAAACCCCTTAAACTATTTGTTTGTTAAGGTTGATTTGTTTACTTTCCTTTTGAGATGTTTTTTCTCCCACTGGGAAACAAGTGTGCATATTAAAAATGTACAGATTGCCACAAATGTTTCTGAACTCAAATGTTACTGTATTCTTTCTTGCTTTGTTCATAACTTTTTTTTACCTCATTGACAATCGAAAATACACTGTTTGAACTGTCTTTTTTTCAGGTGTTTCAGAATATAGCTAGGAATATGTATGCCCCAGAATTCATGCACGCATAAAACGTAATTAAACTGTATATTATTAAAATGCCAAATGCTCTTAGAGTGTCATCTCCTTGTAACTCTAGTTTAGATTGGGTGTACCAATAAAGGTGACAGAGGCCAGAAAAACAACCAAAAAACCACCATGGAACTTGAAGTTGCCAAAGGAGAGTATTACCCTGATCCAGTCACTTTCTAAGCTCAGAAAGAGACTGTAATGGCATTTCACACCAACAGTCTCCTTCTCAGACACCTTCTCCTTGCTGTCATCATCCAACCAAATACAGCAGCATCCACACGGCTCTGTCAAGAATTTTTGACCTTTGTACATTATTCTTTATCACACATTAAAATTAGTAACATAGCTTCACTATCTACATTATAGTGCTGTGTTGAGAAAGCATGGGTACCCCTGCCAAGTGAATTTTTGAAAAGACAAACCGCCTTGAAAAATCTTAAAAGGTAAATCAGCATCTTCTTTTTACAAAAAGACCACAAATTTTGGACCTAAGAAGTTAAACACAACTCATGCCAAAACATTTTTAATTACACCCTTATGCTAAAACCTGCTCATAGGTATCAAAGTCAGCATAATAGCACAGATGATTTCGTATCTTCTATTTGAAAACAGGAAACTTTCTTTTTTAAGGTGGATATCAATAAACTGATTGGTGCTTTGACAGATCCTTGAAGAAATAATTGATTACAGTGCATCCTCCTCATAAATAACCCCTGAGGTAACATAAATATTTCAACGAGTGAAAATTGTGCCTGCTAAGCTATTAAACTAGCCTGATAAGAAGGATATTGTATTGTGTCCTCTAGGATTACCTGACAGAAGTTCTTAGTGGGAAAATTGTAAGAAATGTTGGTTTAGAACTAAAAATAACCCTGAATGAGTGATTTTCAAAAATCTTTCAATATCATAGTTTGGATAGGATGTTCACACCACAGTCATAGACTGCAGTGGAGCTCAGTACTAAACTTCCCAGTCAGGTATATGAAGGTTCAGAAGTTGAAACAAAAAGAGGAAAAAAGGGAGGGGCGGGGCGGGAGGAAAGAAGAAATAAAAAAAGAAAAGGAACAATTGCTATTGTTAGGTCTTTTCACTCTTAGGTTCACCAAATGATACTACTACAAAATCCAAGCTGGTCCCAACAGTCAATTCAGTTATTTGGGTGTGTATCACATTACCCTGCGATGATGTCTCCAGGAAACAGTGTAGAGAGCACTATATAGAAAATCTCACTCACACCGTCAACATACCCTTCATGTGCTGCTGACAGCCCCAGCTGGACAACAAGAGGTTCAAACACACTCCAGCCACCCAAGCCCAGTGAGTGCAAGTCTTTTGCCATTTGGGAAGTATGACCTCATACTAAACAACTATTATTATATTAAAGGACTGGGCACTCACATAAGTATGAATCAGGATCCAATTTATTAGCACACTCACGGGCTTTGTCTCTAAGACATGCAGTAATTTTAAATTTTAGAACAAGCACAGGGTAGTCCCATATCTAGCTGGATTTTATCTTGTGAAAAGTTTGCTTTTAAACTGGAAGCAACAAATTTTTTAAAAACGTGCAACCTCATTTCTCAGTTTAAAGGGGTTTAGTGCAATTAAAGACTCTCTAATTTCAGTATTAAAAAGCCTGATCAGAAGACCACTTAGTATTTCTAAGGTGACAGAGTCACAGTAAGATTTACAATACTCTGCATACCTATTTCATTGAAATTAAGACATTACTTTTTAAATAAAACTACAGATTCCTAAAAAATATGTCAACATAGCACTTCAGAGAAGAGATGCCCAGGTGGGGGAAGAAACAATACCAAATATATTACAAGTGGCACCTACTTAGAAGCAGTTTAAAAGACACTTCTCAATTACACAACGAGATATTTGATACAAGAACAAAGACTGACAGAAATTTTCCTTTTTCTTTTTTTCGTTGTAATCCAAGTTTTACTAGCTCTCCTATACAGTCTGTCAGATCAGTTTTCACTACTGACTACAACTTCCATGAGCAGTAAAGAGAACACTTAACCAAAAAGAACCATAAAAGAATGATGGATGAAAGAGGCAAAAACACACTATAAACTACTTTCTTGTAGAAAAGTAGGTTATATTTGCAATCAGTAAAATAAGAAAAAAAAAATTGAGTAATTAATCAGATTTTAGAAAGCCATTATCTTATGAGTTTCCCACCAGCAGACTCCCTCTAAAATCATAAGTGATATGAAACAATTTTTTACAAGAATAACCAATTTACAATACAGCTATTTTGAAAAACCCTGACATGGAAATGCAAAAAATACCAAAAGCCAAATAGCCAATTAAAGAAAAGTAATATCTTGCCAGTTAGATTGACTTAATTTCTATCCTACATAATGATATATTAGAACACACTAACAGAAAGAAATCTAGAGATTTGATTATACAGACATGAGCAATAAAGACTATTATGAACAGAAGATAAGCAAATAATAAAGTCTTGATGAAAATCAGTATTTTCCATCTGCTGATGCTTCAAAATTTTAAATGAAAAATCAATTTCTCTCTTAGAAGCCTCAGACTTTGAAGTTTAAGCACTGTAATCCTGAACAATAGATTTATTGAGCTGATTTTAAGCTTTTACTGAAATTAACATTACACACAAAATGCTGCTAGAAAACTCAGATGCACAGTCATAATAATAATAATACACTAGATTTAAGCATGTGTCAGCTTACATACCACTTTTCCCAATGGTAATAGTGGAGATTCAGACTACAACCAGAGATAAAGTTAGAAGCCAAAAAAAGACTCATTTTTATAAGAGAAAACAGTTTAACAAACAGATATTCAAATGAAAATTTTAACAACAAAAGAAACATGAAGCAGTGTACATGTAAGCATTACTTTCAAAGTGTTTCCAAAAAGGAAACCACTACAAAAAGAAACAGGGTTTCAGTCACCAGTATCAATATTCTCTTAAAATATTTCTCCACTCCTTCTACCTGACTTTTTCCCCATTTATTCTATCTGCCATATTTCTGATTACACAGTCCTTGGAACATCCAACACATCTTATATGACTCTATGGTATTGCCACAATACCAGGCAAGGTAAAATTAGCAATTTTCTATCACTGTTATCGTCTTAGTAAGTTAACATCAGTTTAAAGAACAACAGCATAAAGCTACTAATGTAATATTATTTTAAATGCCATTTATATCTATTTAATATACAACTAAGGGGGCAGGAGGGAAGAAGAAGAAAAAGCCAATGCTTGAAATGAATAAACACCAAAAAGGGAAAAACTTAGGATAATATGCAGAGAGATGAGTGCAACAGTGGATGCAAACAAAAAGCATATCAGGGGATGAAAGGGGCACAGGGAAAATTTCATCTGCTAACATCGGCAAGGAGAGCAAAAGAAATAAAGCTATCCTCAAGTGGCAAAGAAAGTCTATATTATAATTTGCCTCCAGCCAAAAGTTTATCTACTATATATACAATCCTCTTCCAGTGAAGAAACATGAGGGGATAACTTTGAAAAAGCTGAAATATTTTAGTTAAATAAATATCTAAGCACCTGAGTCATTGGCCATTTTGTACAAGTTTAAGACAATCTATTAGCATCTATCTAGCACTACAATAAGAGAATAAAAGTCCTAGCAAAAAATAGTATGCTCTAGAGAAAAGCTTATATTAAAACTACATACATACACATTATGTGCACTTAGTGCTAGAGGACTGAAGACAGCTTCATCCAAAAGCTCCCAAGGACCAAACTATTCACTTTTTCAGAGATTTAATTAGAATATTTTAACAGCAGCAATTAGTTTGTTGAATAGTTAGGCACCTTCATGAATTAGGCAAGCAAGTTTTATCAGCTTGCCACTAGCTAGAACTAGAGAAATTAAATACCAACATCAGCAAAAATAGAATTCACTGTTTTTTAAATGAATATTAAATCTTCTGTAAGCAAAAAACCTTGTAGTACTTCATTTACACACAGCAACTCTCATACCCATATGCCTTACTTTATTTGGATTAATTGACTTTTAATGAATGTGTAAGTTACTTCAGATTGGATACAGTGTTCATAGCAATAGCAGAACGTCAATTTCAAACAAGTACTCTACAACTACATATAAATAATTTTTTTTAAAAAAAGTGTTTTTATTACACTAAAAAGTGAAGAGAAGACATTGCTGTAGTTTACTTTCTACTTGAATTTTAAAGTCAATCTGGTATTTACAAATAATATATAAATATATAAACTGTGATTTTTAGGCCTTATAAAAACTTTAGGTTTTGCTCACAATGTTAATTGCAGCACCTGAAATTCTGCTTAATTAGGATTTTCTACTGCTTCTCTCAAGCATAATTTATTTAGTATTGCAATGTTCTGAAAGCACACAGAAACAGAATACTTGCTTCAGCTGTGGTATGTCAGCAATGCCTATATTTTTAATGTGCTGTCGCCTCTTTCAATTAGACATAACAGTATTAGCATAATATCCCAGACTATTTTCTTTTTTTTTTAAACTTTTAGCTCAATTTTTGAGTGAAGAAGAGAAAGGGAGAGAGAGGGAGAGAGAGGTGGGGGGGGGAGAGAGAAAAAGAACAGAAACAGCATCAAAAACTACTTACTAGCTAGTGAAAACACATATATTTCTAAAAGAACCTTAGACACTTAGTAACATGTAAATTACTTACCTTGGTTGCAATGTCAGCTTTATAACTGTCTTGTGAGGCAGAGAATCTTGGGAAGCCTGAACATCGTCCTACAAGAGAACATCTTTGAATTTGTTTTTGAATACACTTAAGTGGATAATATATGAGCTTTGTCTCTCTTATTAATTTTGTGAAGTAGGAAACCGTGTTAACAATACTATAAACCAAAGCCTATTTTAGCACATTACTCAGGATGACAAACAACAGAACTTCATAAATTAAGTACTTCAGATTGACAAAAGAAAGAGCCTCACTTTGTCCAATTCACTGAGAAACATTTGTTTTCCTTAAACGTCTTGTTAGATTCCATTACCAAATTTTTTACCCTTTTGTTTTCATTTTTGCATAAAAGACTTCATAATGACCAATTTCCTTCAAATTTTGCAAATACTTATCATATACTTTTACGAACTTTCCATTGCTACAAACTCACTCTGAAACACCACACTCCTCTGTATATATCACCAGGGCTCACAGTCTAGTCTTCTATCAGCTCTTATTGTTATCTTGGGCTGTATACAGAGAAAAATTTCAAAAAGAACCATAATTTGGGCTGTGGTACGATTTTTATGTGATATAAATTATATGAAGAATTGTTTGATAATATTGCTGAGTTCTTACTTTTCATGGGTTTCTCTCTTTTCTTAAATATAACATGATCGAAGTCTCACTTCCACTGAGAAAAGGTAGAGACAAGACATTGTTGTCACTGTTGCATTAGTCAGAGAACAGCCAAGCTGTTGATGCACAGCCCTTTTAGTTCATATAGTGGTGACCACTTCAGACTTTGAAGTGCAAAGTTCTCCGGTCCTCAAAACATCCTTAACATCATGTTTTACAAGTCCAGCTATGGTCACTTATATGAAAATTTTCTTTCTGTGCTTAAACAAGTAAGACTAATGTACAGGAATGGTGCAATGGTTGCACAGCTTTACATTTACAGTTTGAATCTCATCCTTTTGGTTGGATCGTTCTGGGATCTCTAAGTTTCTCTGTCATCAACTGAGAAAACTGATGCTTTTCCATGTAACTAATAGTTAAGAATAGCAGGAAAAAAGTGCAAGCAGTGCCAATCTGGAATCCTTCCTTCATATCTTATTTGCAACTTTCTCTTTTCTAGCTCCAAAGGGGGAAACTTTCTCCTGGTCGTACCTACTACCTGCTGGAATGCTGCTGCTACAGGCTCACGTTCTGTTCCTCCATGTGCTTCTTTTCCTCTTCACCCCTCAAGAACAGCCATTTTCAATTCCAAAGTCTTCATCATTTGTCTTTCTCAAAAATCTTGACATTCATTCTGAATGTCCATCTCTAAGAAATTCTAGTCATCAGCTTCCATCATCCACCAAATCCAAATACCACAATTCTGTGTTTCAAAACAAAGTGTCTTTGAACTTTCAACTTGCTCAAGATTTGAAAAGGCTTTTGTAAATATACTGAAGTTCTCCCATTAGAAGTTTACAAATCCCACATTAAGAACCTTTAGCTGTGATATGCAGTGTACTGCAGAGATATTAGATTTATTATATGCTGCAGATACTGTCACAGATACATCATAATCTACTTCTGTAATCACTTTTTTTTTTTTTTTGCTTTATACAGATATAACAAATTCATTGAAACAAGATTCTTTATTTTAATTTCTGCTTTCACAATGGCAATGATATGTTTGACTTAGTCTTGTGCTAGGCAATATACAGTTTAAACAGCAATTAGCACTTTCAGAATGCAATGGTATTAATTCACACTCAAAGAATTGGAACAACGAAAGTTTGGTAAAATGTAACATTGTGACAATTTCCAACATTTAGGGCAGAACTAAAAATTTCATTCCATGAATGACTTCAAAATATTCTTGCTTTCTGAAGGTGCACATCCATTTTGGTAGCCTTTCCACACAGGAGAAGAATTATGTATTTCTGGCATGCACACACATGCAGCATGTATACATATGTATGTATAAAACTCATAAAAAGTATAAAGAACTGGTCTAGCAATTTTTTTATATATACATGTGACTGGAAAAGTAATTCAAGGTATGTGCTTCTTCATTTTAAAACAGGTCTCAAAATGAGACATGGGGAAACGCCATTGACTTTATAATTCATTTCATTGGACATTTATGTTTCCCTACTTCAAATAATTTCAGCTAAGGCAAAAAAGCACAGGTTTTGTCTAGACCTAGTTTTGCAAATTCAGCTTAGACATTGGCTTGGGATGGGAATTTTCTCCTTCCTGTATTTCTTAAGTTACTAGTAAAATCTAATTACAGGCTGCACACTTTCATATATTCACTTAAACATGCATATCATAAAAGTCACCAACAGATTTATGACCACAAGAAAACTGGAACCCCTGGTTTTATTATGTAATCCAAAAAGTGGAACAAACTAAGCCCCTTTGCTTTAGGTGTGTGGGCTTTTATTCAGCAATAACTTCTGAAATGTTTGCTTTTTCCTTCTAATATCTTTAATTAATACAAACAATGATTAGTAGAAGATTTTTGAGAAGGCATGAGCCTCAAATTTGGTTCCAGCATTTCCCAGGACACTCAAACTCTATTGCAAATACATAGATCCCATTTAATTTTCGGGAAAAAAATCAAGAAAGACAGCTCACCATCTTCAGGAATGGAGTCGATGTGTCATAATTATAAGCACTTTTATCCTTTAGGACAAGAATATGAGCAGAGTCAATTATCACTTTCTTCAAGTTCATTATTGAATGGAAAAGTCTGTTAAAACATGTGAAGTTTTAATTAGTTTTCAGTTGTTTTTATTCAATGTGGTAACATCAAAATTTAAAAATAAGTAAAGAACTCGATAATATGAGTTACAGAAAAATAAATGTAATTTTTAATATCAATATAGCATGAAATAAGGACAGCTAGCTGCAATGGGTGACCAGACTGAAAAACACAGAAATATTCTGAATTTCATTATATTCCTGCCTTGCATACAAAAAGTGAGGTACATTTAATAGCTGTTATACTATAATCTATAACCTCAGAATACATTTTCAAAATACTAATCTTAGGAAAGTTTGTGATTTATGTTTGATTTCCCGTTTCGATAGTGAAGACAAGCCTGAAATACTGGTCACAAAGTCAAGATTATGTTTACAGAGGATTTAAAGAAAAAAATCAGAAGCACAAAATTTACATTATTACTACATTTTTCATTGCTTCAATGCACACAATGCTTACTAATTCTTAAATACAGGGCAATTTTATTTGCAAAGTGAAAAAAACCTTTATTTTGCCCTCTCATGCTCATGCTGGTATTTTGATTATACCTATGCTTTAATAGATTAAAAAATTATGGAATTTAAAAACACTTGTCATGAAATAGATGAAAACTAGAAAAAGTATTTTAGATGCATTTAAAACAATTACTTATTTAATGAACATGCTGTACTATCAACTGTCTACCATCATCTACCTCAATCAAATTTTCTAGTTATTAATTCTAATTTGTAACAATTTTCTGAATAAACCCATAATGAAAGCATGTACACACACAGACATCCATATATTATACAATCTTATTCATAAAATTCTATGGAGCAGCAAGCAGAATAATTTGTCGATCCTGAGAAAGCAACTACTCACCAGCTGCAACAACAACCAAAACCCAGACAAGTTAAGCAGAAGATACTCAACATGAAAAAGATTTCCCACTCTGAAGGAAGGTAGGTTACAGAGGGTGTGGGATTTTCCATGGAATATATCCTTAAATTAGCAAGTTTCTTGATCATTGCTTAAGAGAGACAAAAATAATCTCCTATACAATAGTTACTGCAAAAAAAAAAGCCCTGTTATTAAAGAAATTTCAGTATTGCATCTACCAAGCTTCTTTTGAAACCTCAAAAATTTTGTTTGAACACCAAATTCTTGCTCAGAGGTTTTTTTAAAAAAAACAAACATACATTAAGATCATAGGAATCAGTTCCACTTCTCATGCAGAGCACCACTACACTCCCAGTACTGAGTATGTTGCTATATCAAATCTCTATCTCTGAAATAAACACCTCTGTTCTAAAAAAGAAAATGTAAATTAAGCCTTAAGTTTATATATTTATAACAAATTACCTAGTGCCATAATCCACAACTACCCAATCTTTGGCTGTTCCTGTAATAGCATCATGATGCTGAAAGAGTCCAAAGTTCCTTCTGGCTTCTGTCAGCAATTTATAGTTATCCACTGAAGGAAATACACTCATCTTCTCATATTTACTGGACTGTACCAAAGCCAAGGAGTAGAGAATTTCAGCTGCCCTGAAATTGCAGAGGATAATCAAGTATTTATATACTGTTAAAAAGTAAAAAGCAACACACATTTTATCTAAACAATAAATGAATGTTTTAGTTCTTTCCTCACACCTAGCTCCACGAGCTCTTTAAACCTTGATCTTGCACATATTAGCCTGTTTCTACCTTCACACAGTAACTTACTGCAAGACTTCTGTGATGAAAAATGGAGCTTTAAAATAAAAATATGACAGTGCAAACCAACATACCATTTTCACAAATGGGTGAGGTGTAAAGATTCAGTCTTAAAATGCCAAAGTATGGATGGACTGTCTTAGAGGAAACACAACAATTTCCATTTCAAAAGGCAACTTGTTAATCAAATAAAATTGTCTTAAGTAAATATATTACTCAGCATCTAATATCTATTCTGCCTTTTGCACTTCAAGCAAATTAAATTCTGCTAAGGACTTCAGCACTTCAGGCACACACTTACCTGGATGGCATTCACCTGGATGGTGACAACGCTGGATCCAAAAACCCTTAGACTGAAGAGTATTCAGAGCCCTTCTCTTCTACACCTGATGCAAAAGCCTAGCACTAAAATATTACCACTGCATTCACTTGCTTTGTAAGAATCTATTTTACAAAAAAAAAAAATCCCCATAATTGCTAGTGATTACGATTATTTGACTAACCAAAATGCCTGCAGAAATTCTAGGAAAACATCTGTTAACTTTTTTTACTATCTTCTTTTCCTAAAATGTTGCAGTTCTATTTTTGTATGTCTGAAATTCCTTTTCAAAATTTATTTGAGATCAATGAAGTCTTCTCAAACATTTGAAGAAACAAAAATGATACAGATTAATATTATTAATAAATGTTTATAAAGAAGGAAAAATAACATATGTTCCTGTAATGCTAACTTCTAAGAATGTAAATAAAACAAAATAAAAAATAATTTAAAAAATTAAAATATGTTAAGTTTTGCATTTACCCAAGCTGCCAGCGAGTGCACATAATTTTTAACAAGTTACAACAACAAATTTTACAAACAGGCTCACATTTTTTTTCACACTATGTATTAATTGTTAACATGAGAAATACCTTTGCATTCGGGTCAGTCTCTTTATGCAACACAAAGGTGACAAATACGTAAAAACTGTAACTAGCACATATCCAACTAAACTGAAACGTACACTGTACATGTAACACCATAACCCATTTTCATACTATCAATATTTGAGGAATAAGATGAGATTTTGCTCTTACATGTTAGGTAACTGCTCAGAAGCTACACACAAAATCAAGGTGATAGTTATAATTCCTTTTTTTTTTTAATTACTAGCACACTTTAGTTTAATCACTGATTTAAATGTTGCTTAGTAGAAAATCCTACATCTGTGAATCCCTCCTACTTTTTTCTTGCAGCTTAACTTGAAAAGAAAATGAAAATATTTTAGGTGGTTTTTTTTTTAAAAAAAAGGTAGCAAATGCACATTCATCTAGTGAATAGACCCACTCAGGAAGCATTTCATCTTTTTTACAAAATTTGAGTTAGCCCCTAAACACTGAACTAACTGCAGCTCTAAAGAAAGGAACAAAAAAAAAAATTATAGTCTTCAAAATACAGCTCAGATTTCCCTTCCCACCACCAACATGGATTTAATTTTTATATTTTATTAATAGGGAAGTCTCTCAGATGCAGAATTTTCCTTTCAAGTCTCAATATTATTCTAAACATTAGAATGCTTCAATGGACAAAGATGGCAAGACAGAAATACAACATTGTATTAGCAAACACTTCAACTTACAGGTAATCTGTCCAATACTTTTCAATAAAAGTTGTATAAAGCATTGATTTTCTTATGTTTATTTCAAACTACTGTAGATTACCTAAAATAGGTTCAACAAATATTCCACTTTGTTGTATTTTTCATTTATTTCTCCCTGATGGGACACTGCAAATAAATCAAAATCTGCATCACTGGTTCCTCAGAGGCTAGACTAGGTTACATTTAGGTCTGGCTTATATGTAAACCAAATATATAATTCTTTCCAAGAATTTCTGAACTTCAAGATGTAGCATTTTCTATCCATCAGTACAGTTTGAAGCATTACTGCATCATTTGTCCTGCTTCTGAATTACTTCAATATTTTTGTTTGGTTTGTTTGTTTGTTGTTTTGTTTAAAATTTACTGTAATTTTCCCCTGCTTACATCAGGAAAGAATAAAAATGAAACAGAATGTGTTCCTAACTTGTCCCCAGCTATGTTGTTGTTCTTTATATCTTCTCAGTACTTTAAACAAACTTATGGTCACTGATTTTATCACCCTTTAAACTACTTCAATCCATTCATCTCTCACTTAGGATAAGATTAAAAAATCAATTACATCTAAAATCAGCAATGATGCCGATCTCCACAACAAAATACTTAGGCTTACATGAAGTTCTATAATACACAAACCTAAAACTTTCTTTAAAACATGAGAAACCTAAACAACCAACTCTTTTCTTGCTTCAAAGGTTAGTTATTATTACTAGACCTGAAGGTTGAACACTATTTACTGGCTGCTAATTAGCACTGAAGTACTACTAAATCCTGACATTGCTGGAAGTTGAAAGTATTTGTCTTTGGTAAAGAATACACACTCATGTACTAACCTCCTGCTCATGGGTCATTCCTCCCACAAATGTATACATACACTTAAAATAGCACAAAAATACTGTGGAGGAATTAACCCCAAATTTGGAATCGCTGATCAGTGGAATCGTATTTTAGAACACTTATTTGTTTGGAAGGTAAAAGTACCATTGCATTTCTGTGAATTTACTAAAAAAACAGATCCACCAACTAATCCTTGTAAAAAGCCCTGCATTTGGGGGCCATTTAGGCTACCCTTACTGTAAGTAACCTTAAACAGTGCATTTCAAAATCACTTTTCCATCTGTCCAACAGATTTAGAGTATGGTCCTTGTTTTGACTGGGGTAGAGTTAGTTTTCTTCCCAGTGGCTGGTGTGAGGGTTATATTTTGGATTTGTGCCGAGCACAGGGCTGATAACACAGAGATGTTACTTCTGAGCAGGTCTTACACAGAGCCAAGGCTTTTCTGATTCCATGCTGGCACACTGGGGAGGAGGCTGGGGGTGCAGGGGAGCCTGGCAGGGGACACAGCGGGCACAGGTGACCCCAGCTGGCCACAGGGATATCCCAGACCGTGTGGCATCATGCTCAGTGTATGAAGAAGGAAGGCGGGGCACACATTTGGAGTGATGGTGTTTGGCTTCCCAAGTCACCGTGACAAGTGAAAGAGCCCTGCTCTCCTGGAGGTGGCTGAACACCTGTCTGCCCATGGAAAGCAAGGAATTAATTCCTGGTTTTGTTTTGCTTCTCGGCGTGGCTCTTGCTTCCCCTATTAAACTGTCTGTATCTCAAACCCAAAAGAGTTTTCCAACTTTTACCCTTCCAACTCCCTCCCTGATCCCTCTGCTGGGGAAGTGAGGGAGTGGCTTTGTGAAGTTTGGTTGCTGGCTTGGGTTAAACCACAACAAGTACTTAAAATTAATCTCTCCTGTTTGTCAAGAAATATGTTATTAATGTACTGAACATCAGCATTTACCGTATGTAGGATTCCAGGACTCTATCCAGGCGCTTATAAAAGGGTCGTGATGTAAAGTACCCACTCCAGTAATGATTATCTCGGTCTGCGTAGGTGAAGAAGTCTCCACTTAAAACAGGAAAAAATGAGTTGCTGCTCTTTTCACCCAAATTGCTTGCTTTACGCAGAGCTTCAAAGTAATCTGATAAGGTTCCAAACTGGGCCTGAATGAAAATTAAAATGACTGTAACAAAGTTCCATTTTATTTATTTAGAAATACAATGAGAATGGATATGCTTGGTTTTATACACATTTCAGAAATATGCCACTCTCCCAGCAGAATTATAGCAGAAATCATATCCTAAAGAATAACGTTCCCCTGCACACTCTTCAGACAAGCTGGATAACTCTTCCAAAAGCATTTTAACTCAGTACATGAAAAGAGTAGACCTGTAGGAGAAGGTACAGAAAAGAGTCACAAAAATTATTCCCCTGAGGAAAAGCTGAGAAAGTTGGGGTTATTCAGCCCGGAGAGAAGGCAGCTCTGGGGAGATCTCAGTGCAGCCTTTCAGTACAGAGTGCTTATAGGAAAGATGTGGAAAGGTTTTTTAGTAGGGTCTTTTGTGCTAGGACAAGACATACTGGTTTTCTACTAAAGGAGGATAGACTTAGACTAGATATAAAGAAGACATCTTTTACTGTGAGGTTAATGATACGCTCAAGGTGCCCAGAGAGGCTGTGGATGCCCAATCCCTGGAAACATTCAAGGTTGCATTGGATGGGACTCTGAGAAATCTGGTCTAATTGAAGATGTCCGTACTTGTTGCCAGGCAGTTGGACTGGATGACCTTTAAAGGTCCCCTCCAACCAAAACCACTCTATGATTCATGAGATATGATTTTATTTTTTTTGAAGTATAAATAGGTATCTGAAATATCAGCTAAATGTCAAGGAATGAGTGAAGTATTCTTTCATGCCTTATGAGTAAATCTCTAATATATGAACTAAGTAATATCTCAATATTACCTAAGTAGCTGTCTAGACAAATAAGAAATTTAACACAATGCAACAAAAGTATAGTTGTCTTAACCCTGTTTTCAAAATTAACTCTCTTGTTCTCCAGATCTTGCTTAACACAAAATGAATGTTGATTTTAAAAAAAATTAGCATTAGTTTTCAGAAGCTGTTGTGTTTTTTGGTTTTTGGGTTTTTTTTAAACTATGTAAAAAGAAATTGTGCTTAGAGATGTAACATTCGGGAGTAAAAAAATGTCCATTCTCTTTGCCTCTTTTTTGCTAAAGGCAATAGCAGACCATTACAGGGTAGGTAAAAATATTGTGCCCTAAAGTTTGAAGGGCACAAAAAAAAAAAAAAAAACCAAAACCCAAAATCCAACCAACCAAAAAAAAAAAAAAAAACCAAAACAAACCACCACACACACCAAAATAAAAGGAAAATTAAAAAGTGAAAGAGACTGATGCCAGTGTTGCTACTATTGAAAGATATTGTTATGGAAGGCATAGATTGCAAACTGGATTTTGAATGAAAGTGAAAGAAAAAAATTATTAATAGAAGTTCGAACAGCAGAGAAGATCACGTTACTGGAAGAATCCTAGAAACAAACTATAATGATAATACTTCAAATTTATATGAAGTCACTTTTTTCCTATTATTGTTATTTTTTAACAAGCATACAATGCAGCAAGTTACAACAACAAAACCAAGGTTAAATATTTTAAAAATTACTTGGAGACATACCTATGGTTTATAAACCATAAAGACATACGTTTTCATCATATAAAAAAAACAGAATAGTTTTATTTCAAAATCATTCAGAGCATCCAAGTATCTGTTAGGTGGGTACAATATGACAACTTGCCACTTTAAATGGCAGTAAAGCAGAGAAAAAGAAATACTGCCCCAGAAATCATATCATTAGTAAACCTTGCCTTATCAGGAACTTCTAGGACACTTGGTCTTTTCCCTCACTATCACAGGTATATACAAGAAAGAATTTAGAAGAAAACAAAAAACAAAGAGGATGCACTAAGAAAAGTCAGGCACAGGTGCTCTCACTTCTGTAGGCTACCGTACAACAGAGCAATAAAACCTCAGCAGAGGAAGCATCAAAGCCAGGTGAATGGAAACAGTGAAATAACCTGGCAGACACCTCTATTGGCATACAAAAGGACTCAGCTTAATTTATGTATAATAGATGTAAAGAAGATCTCAGAATGGAAGACTGAACTCCCCAAGAGCAAAATAGGTATCTTTTACAGTAATGTACTACATACTTTTATAACTATAGAATAGTTGCTGGCAGGAGAATCTCAATACTAACAGACATATCAACTAGATAAACACCTTAAAGAGCTGTCTGAAACAGTAAATCTCTCATAAGATCAGAAAGGCAGAGTAGGCAGTCCCTCATGTAAGCAGTAATATCCTAGGCACCTCAGCACTTAAGGAGAAATATGAACTATTCCTCTATATAATCTCGGTTCGTATGAAGGTGAGCATGATCTGTTACTGTGGAATTACTTTCCACTAGGGAAAGTGCAGAAGAGTGAAGACTGTGAAAGTTCTCTATTTAAGCTCATATTTTCAAAAATAAATTATATCAGTTTAGAACAAAACAAGTAAACAAATTGAAACGCATAAAAAAACCTAACAGACAGATAACAAAAAAGAAAAAAAAAAATCACAACTAAACACCCTGCCAAAAAAAAAAAAAAAAAAAAAAAAAAAGCCAGAGAGAGAAAGAAAAAAACCCACCTAACTAATTAAATAAAAAAGGAGAAATGTTCCAACGCCAATAGCGGTCCACCTGACCAAAGTATCCTAGGAATGAAGCGGCAGAGCCAGAGGATGTCATATCTTTTTGTCTGGGTATTAAGGACCAGAAAAAGGAAAAAGAGTTGCATTACTTCTATGAGGGTCCCAGAGGCTAATTTGATTCCCAAGAATTAATCCACATGGACACACCAAGGCTAATGAAGTAGACTGCAAGAGTTCTTGACAACCTGTAAGATAAGAAACTCAGATGTCGCAGGACAGGAGTGGTCCCTAAAGAATGACTTCAGAGCAAGAACCTTCAGTTTTTGCCTAGAGACAAATCATCCAGCCCATATTAGCAGGAACTACAGAAAACATGTTGCTGTTAGCATCCAAAGAGTGACTACCTACAGAGGTTTTGACAGGAGTAAGGCTAATGATAGCAGCAAGCTTTAGTTTTAAAAGACAGGCTTTAGATTTAAAAAATTTGAAGAGTACTGTCCAGGTCTATCTCCTCTCCTAAGACACAGCAGTCAGTCACGTACCTCATTTCCTCCACATTCCATAGGTAGCACACAAAATCCAGCTTTCAGACAAGGTACAATCCCAAGAAATCATCTTTCTCATGTAGAGCACAAGTCCAGAATTCAATAGAAAGAGCTAACATGCTACAGGCACTGCTCAAATACTCCTAAGAATTAGGGGAGGTCTTGGAAAAGATGAAGAAAAAGAGGTGCATGCACAAACCAAATGAAAGATGCCAGGCCTGGGTTAAAAAAACCTAAATGTGAAAGCAGCACTAGTGCACTCTCACATGATACTCAAAAAAACCCAAGGTTGTGGTCCCCTATTTCTTATTGCCATGCTGAAAGATGAAGAGAAGTTGTCTGAGTACGTCTACAGAATAAGAAGTCTCCAGAGCCATCAGCTTACATAGTAGCACAGATGAATGTATTAACACTCAAACATAATTAATGATTTAAAGCAATATCTCATCCAATAATTGTGTTAGTATACTCAGTCCTTTTGTAGCCAGGCCAGTCTCAGTTTTAATTGCATTCAACAGCATGAGCCAGCAATGGCACTGCTTAGGATTTTTTGTTTGTTTGTTTTGGAATGTAAAACCAAGAGGACCCAAATAAAGCAGAAATATTTGCTTGAACTTCTAATAAGAAAATATAATAGTTTTAAGTAACAAAGCCTGATAGCCCTTAACAACAATGCCTGAAGACTGTGGAAAAAAACCAGAGTACTTAACAGGCAATCAAACCTAATAGCTGTTCTCTAAATTAATCTAATTTGGGAACTATTTATAGCTTTCAAGCAAATATTATTAGAAGTTTTTATTTCGGGGGAGAGAAGGTAGTGAAGGTAAAAAATGTCATCTAACAAGACAAATTAATCTGCTGTTAAATAATATATAAAGCTTTGTAGCTGAAAAAAACAAACCCAACTACAATTTCTTTTCCAAGGAGAACCCCAGAATAGAGGGAAATACTGTTTTCTCTAGAAACCAGAAAATGTCTTGTATTTACCTTAACATGCCAGTCAGGACGAGAATTCATATAATCAAAGAGCTTCTGATAATTCTGGTACTGCTGATCCCATTCTGAGCTCTCAACATAGCGGAAATCATCCCCTAGTGGAGCCAACACAACTTTAGTACGGAAAAGCTTTGACTTCTTTCTGTATTGATCTAAAATAAGCCAAGCCCTTGAGGAGAGAAAAAGAAAAGAGCAATTCAGAAAACAGATGAAAAGTCGGCATTTGGCAAAACAATTCTTAGACATCAAGTTGTGAATTAGGGTGACCCTAAACAAGACATACAAAACTCTGTTATCTCATTTTCTAATAACAAGCTGGATGCAATTCTCCCCATTGGGACACCATATTCAACTTACTATTGTTGCAAACACTGTGCTAATTAAATCCTTCAATAAGCTTATCAAGCTCCATCTCAAATAGTAGGGCAGTCTGGATCAACTTGTTCCTGTGCCAAAACTAACCCGCAGTTCAAATTATGTTTATCTGCTTTATATTTAGATAACAATCCTAATCCTCTCCAGCCCTTATGTACAATAAAAAGCAAGCTCTTCTCATCCCCTCTGATAATTTGCTTTGATACTCTACTTCATGTCTGCTGTCCTTGACAGAAAAACTACCCATAAATTAATCTCTGAGGAACTCCAGTCTTGCAAATAAAAAAAAAATTCTGGAGGAAGTTCTTTGCTAAAAAACTGTTCTCCCATCAGCCAACTTCTTACGTGTCTTAAAGCCAGCCCTATTTAATCTTTATGTCCTGAAAAATTAAAACTACTACTTTTCATCTTTAAAAAAAAAAAAAAAAGCAAAACAAATTAAAAAAAAACAAAACAAAAAAACAATGAAACAAAAATATTCACACATGCACACACAAGCAAAATGCAGAATTATCCTTTGCCACCTGCTAAATCTTGGGTAAACTATCAGTTCTGTCAGTAAGCAACAATCTATTAAAAGTCACAAGTCTGATACCCACTTCCCCTTCTCCTCCTCCAATTCTCAATTATTATCAACATCTTCAGATGCTGATCCCCTCTAATTAAAATGATGTAAATAATTTTCTTAGGAAATACAAACCTTTGTAACATATTTAAGAGAACAGTCATGCAATGGTTTGTAGAGAAAATAGTAAAATCCAGATTCCAGTGATTTTATTTGTTTCTACAGGTGTTTTTAATAGATGCTCTAGCAAAATCAACTTTCAACTTATACTCTTGAAGATTTGCTATATGATGCAGAAATTATACAGAAATTCTAGTCCAATATATTTGAAAGCCATATTTCTTTGAACAGCATGTCAAAGCTTACTTATTTATCAGATTACAGGAGTACGGAATAAACACAAGGTCTCACTGTATTCTGGAGGGAGAAAGGGGCCACAACATTAACCTTAGTTAAGATTCTACAGCATTCTACTGACACTAGAATTTACCAGACAAGTGGCTTCTCCTGCTCCCTGTTTATTATTTGATTTATAGTTCGGATTACCAAGTATTGGCTCTTGAATCAATACTTTCCATGACTTTTGACAGGCTGTAGATTTAAACACAAAAACTCCCTCAACTGCACAGCTACCAGATCAATTGGCACTACACAAGACTTCACAAGGCTTTCTTCTAGACCAGTCCAACTCAAACTTCCCACATGCAGTCTATGAGTGAAAACATACTTAATTTTTGAGCCTCTTGCAAAATACAGGTTACAGTTAACAAGATACTTAACTCTGAAAGCTCTTGAAAATCCTCGTCTAATTTCTTTCTATATCTACTGCAAAAATTCATCATTATTGCTGTTCTCCCTTTCTACTCATAACTGTGAGTTATCTTATTAGATGTTTTTAAGGGGGCAGCAGGATCTTCCTATAACTGTAAACCTATTTCAATTGCAAAAACAGCAAAGAAAAGTTAGAGGTCTCAAGTCAGGTATATCCTCCTATGTTTCTCTCAAATAACTTCCTAAACCTTTACTTCATAAAGGAGTGGAAAAGAGTCAGCAGAAAGTCCCAGACAGAATTTTGTGAAGATGAAAAGTACTTCTAGGAAAAAAAAATAAAAATATTCCACCGACTCAACAATATGGCTGGTTTTGACCCTTCCTATGTCAAAGGAGGAGAGCAATAGCCACCCAGATTCTGTGGGAATCACGAGAAATTTTGCAGCAGCTATGGCATGTCTTTTGTGACAGGTTTGACAAGTGGTCATGGCTTCATTAGGGATTCACTCTTTGGCAATTAACACAACTAGAAAAATTCTCATATATTTGCATGTGTGGGAGAGAGAGAGAGACATACACCAAAACAAACTGCTTTCACTAACAAAACATCTCAGTCCCATTCAAGGGTCAGTGGGGAGAGTGGGTTGGGAAGAAAAAAAAAAGAGCTGACAAAAACCAAAACCTGTTTTTTCTTCCTAGTCTGAAGAGCTTCAGCATTCAAGCATATGAATAAGGATACAGCTGCAAATGAGGGCAAGTGCAATACTAATCTTTGCTGTTATGAAGTGTAATTAAATAAGGGCAGGTTCTCAGTAAGGCTGTTGCTTCATTCCTTCCTACCAAGTCACAACTTATGTGGCAAGGCAGTGAAACATCCAACAACTGCTAACCTGAAATTTTTAATTCACTGTCTTTTTAATCTGTGTGTAAAGTCATAATAACATTGAAATCAAAAGCAACAGTCCCAGCTGACTATTCAAGATCTGGGGTTTATTAATTTTTTTGTAGCTTTAGCAATTGAAGAAAGGTCAGCGATCTAACTTGGTCTCTAAATTAATCAACATTTTTCAAATCCATGTAGTGTGGATCTCCTGTATTTTTCCAGTCTTAAAGCAATCAGAGATGAGAGACAGATTAATTAGTGTTCTACAAACCTTTAACCTTAGAAAGCTTATGATGTGGAGATAGATTTTCCAATTACATCTGGAACTCATACCTCTCCTCATCATAACAACTGTAAAATGTGTTATTAAAGAGGTCAGATCAATGAAGTTTTTGGTTGTCTACAACATTCCAACTTTTTCATAAAACACAAGTGGTATTTTAGCATTCTCTACCAAAACATTACTTCCTATGTTTTAGTGGATTTATTTGAAACTAGACACTAGAAGTGTTGTTCCAGTGTTCCAAATGTAAATAATCTAGATTGCCAGCTCAAAGACCATGTGCTAGTTTTACTTTTCCTGAGGTATCATCTAGCATAGTTCTGGTTGCAGCTCAGTTAGACACAAAAACTGTTTTTATCTACCAAAAGTTGATGCAAAAGATTAAGTTCCAGAGACCATATTGAGATGATAATCTCTTCAACTTGATCATATGTTCACTCCATGCCTGCCCCATTTTTCTTATTCTTTGCTATCCTTTGACATATGAAAGAACCATTTCTTTTACAAGATCTAATTTAGATTGTCATGCAAAGGTTGCAGCTAGGAAGTGTAAAGATAAAATAAGATCTAATTAAAAAACAAGCCTCAAAAAAACTATTCTAAGCAGACTCTCTACATTACATTTATAGCCTCTATGTTTCAGGTATTTGTTAAAGAAGTTGTTACTGTTCTGCAAATATTTGTCCCAGTTAATTGGGATACATAGTCAAGATTTTTCTTCTTTTTACAATTTTGATTTAAAGGCATATGAACTTTCCTTCACATTCGATAGGCACTGAGTGTGTCATAATGATTCTTCTACCTTTCTCCTGCCACCATCAGCTTTCATTTCTGTATTTTTTAATTACTTTTTCCTATCATCATTCCAATCTCTACCTTAAAATATGACAATTTTAATGTATTCTGTTTTATTTTAGTTTTCTCTTCAATAATATTTTGTAATTGAATTTTAATGAAAAAGTGAAGTTCTCAAGATTTATACTCGGAAAAAAAAAAAAGATATGCATACCAACATGTAGACAACCAATGCATCATCATTTTATCATCACTTTAAAACTCCAGCATCGAGAACCAAAAAGTCACCCCACTGTACTTAATGCATTTGTTATACTCAGCAATTTGCACTAATTGTAAAACCTAAATAGATTTTGTAACTCTGGAAATTTGGGATAATTTGAAGGCCTAAAGATAGCTACAGGACCACAAAATACAAACATTTTCTGGAAAAACTTTTGGCTGTTCTAGCGTCCCTTTCTTTTCTTTTTCTTTTTTCTTATTTTCTTCCCCCCC
>JAWMRC010000089.1:14168148-14183777 GCA_035584755.1 Thripadectes ignobilis
AAAATTGAAAAGTTGTTTTATAAAACTCTAAACTTGATTCTTGACTGTTCTTGACTGTTGCACAACAACACCAGGTTTTCTATTGAGGCTAATAGGATTTCCCTGCCATGGGCATGTAAGACATAGGACTGAGGCTGACTTAAGGTGTGCACTTCAGAAACCTAGGCCAGGTTTTTCAATGATATACTATGAGAAATATCCCACTGGTTATAGTTACAGCATACTATACCATGCTGCCCCTGAAGTGTTCCACTTGCAGGAAATAGATCACTGCTCATAAAATTCACAAAAACTACAGTAAACCAGTAACATGACTACAAGCAGATGACAATGTTCTACTAAACAGATGACAATGTTCTGCCTGTCATTCAGAGATTGACTCATGTATCATCAATAGAAAATTTAAAAAAAAAATTAATCCTCCTTAACTATAACCATTCTTCAAATTTCACTGACAATTGTGCTCTGAACTAAGGAGCAGACACAAGGTTAAGTAATTAGTATTGTTTACTCATGACAAGCTTATTTTAGGAACTTGTACTGGGGTTTGGCTGGGATAAGGTTAGATTCTTTCACAGTAGCTGGTATGGGGTTGTGATTTAGATCTGAACTGATAACAGGGCTGGCGATACAGAGATGTTTTAGTCACTGCTGAGCGGTGCTTGCACTGAGCCAAATCCTTTCCTGCTTCCAACCCCGTTTCACAAACAGGCAGGCTCGGGGTGCACAAGGAGCTGGGGGTGGGGGAACACAGTGACCCCAGTGGACCAAAGGGATATGCAATAACTTGTGCTGTCATGCTCAATATACAAAGCTCAGGGAAGAAAGAGGAAGGAGTGGGGGGGATGTTTGGAGTGATGGTGTTTGTCTTCCCAAGCCACTGTTACTGTGTGATGGACCCTGCTCTCCTGGGGATGGCTGAACACCTGCCTGTCCATGGGGAGCAGGAAATTAATTCCTTGTTTTGCTTTGCTTGTATTTGCAGCTTTCGCTTTATCTATTAAACTGTCTTTATTTCATCCCACAAGTATTCTCACTTTTACCCTTCTGGCTCTCTCCCCTAAAATCATGGGGCCACTGAGTGAGCAGCTGCATGTAGCCATGCTGTCAAACCACAACAGAACTTATATAAATTAACGAAGCTATGCTAGACATAATCTTTGACCAGCACAATTATGTTTTGTTTTTTTTAAATTATTGCCTTGAGAATTATGGGAAAACTGTACCTGTGTTGAACATTTCCAGCATGAATGGCTTCTGGTGGAACTCTCCAAGGACAACTTATTCTTCCTCCAGGAAGTCGCTTGAAATCAAACTGGCAGCAGATTTTCGGATCCGGACCACAGGTATGAGGAATATCATAGCTATAGAAAGGCATCATATGACAAAGAATATCTGTACTGGATCCCAAATCTGGAATTAAATACATAGAGGACACCTTTAAAATAAACCCTCTCATATTTAAAGGCAACACTAAATTAGTTCCATGTTCTTAATCCAAGAATTGCACTAAAAACATCAGATCAAGACAATTTCTTATTTTGAATTTCCATACCTTGAGTCTACCTTCATATGTACCTTATATATAAAGAGAGTAAAAACACAGATTCAACCAAAATTGTAATGTTCTAATCAAGAACCAGCTGACTGGAAAAGATGGGAACAAAAAGTTAGGGGCTTTTTACCCAGATCAAACTCCTGATTTTCAAAATTTTAGAGGTAACAAAACACATCTTTTATACTTTGAGTGAATTAAAACAACAATTAAAAACTAAACCCAAACAAAACAAAGAAAAAAAAAAAACTAGCCAAATCACCCATCACCCTGCTGTCACTACGTCATTTACACAACATTTGAATTAGTTGAAATGTTTCTTCTCCTACACTCTAGTTCCACATAGAAGGAAATAAAGGAGTAGGAGGAAGAAAAAAAGTGAAAACAGAAAGAGAATTTTCCACCCCTTTTCCTTTTTTTATATATACTTGCAAGGAAAGAGAGAAAATGGAAATAACAGAAAGTAAATGCACAAATGAAAGTGAAGAAAAAAGATCAAAGGATCAGTGGCAATAACATCTTTTTAAGACCTTTCTCACCTCACAGGTATTCTCATTCCCTTTCTCCTTTTTCAAAAAAAAAAGAGAGGAAAAAAAAAATTCCCCAAAAGTTAAGTTATATGAAATACTTTTTTTTAACCAGAATAGCACGTTTAAAATTTTCAAGTTCAGACTTATTCCTCTAAGCCTAATACTTTCCATAGTATTTATTCAAGTTCTCTTCTTATTTTACCTGGGTAAATTAACAAAATAAATTGATATAACTGAAAAACACATACCCCAGTTCTGTCTCCAAAAAAATTCTAGTGTCTTTTGTGTTGCAAAATGTTTTTTAACTGAATAATGGACTCTTTGTATAAGCATATTGGAAAATCCTGTGCGTTTCAGAATGTAAGCCATTGTTGGTGAAAGCCCAAAAGGATCAACTGCCCAACCAGACTTTGGTTTTACTCCTGTTGACAAAATAAAAAAAGAAAAAGGGAAGAAAGTTTTAATTTTCATTCAAAGAAAGCTACAACAGTAATTCAAAACAGAGCCCTAAAGTTCATATTTCCAAGAAGCTATACAGTAAAGTTTTGAGCCTCCTGCAGAACACACCCTGGAATAAACAAACTAGAATTACATAGAGAAATGATTAAACAAAGAAACAAACCAAATATCTTATAAAAAAGGCATTCTGTCTAACTTACATAAAAAAACCCCTTATGATTAGTATTCCTTGTTGCTGCACTATTTCAAATGTGCATCAGACACCTTTACTTGGAATCATAATGAAACATCTTTTTCAGTCAAAGTAGTCTACAGATGTTACATCTGAAAAAGAAAGCTAAAGGCAAAAGAATGGATGTGGATAGACTGATGCTGCAGCTTGTTGAAATTTCACTGTTATTTAAATAAAATTAACCTTTTTTGGCTTCAGAACTAGCTTTTTTTTTTTTTAATTTATTAGTTTGGTCATCAATAGACTCATGTTGAGTATTACTCTCTCCTCACTTAACTTCATCCTAGTAAATAAAGAAGCTACATCTAACTCTTGTTTAATTGGTTCTTCAACATGGTTTGCTTGGCACTTTTTACTGTCTTTCAAAAAAAAACCCAGTAAGGAATGCACTACCCTTTTATTAGGTCTTTCCTCCCCCATCCAATTATGTCAAGCTGTGTTTATGGAAATTGCAATCTAAGAAAAACAGTGAAACAGCTTTCCAAAATAATTTCAGTTAATTGCATGAAATAATGTTCACTTATTATCAAAATCACTGTACAAATATTTTCTATATATAAAGGTTTATCTCTGCTTATGGAACTAAACAACAAAAAAACCATAAATTTCAAAGCCAGCAAAACAGTTCATCCAATAAAACTGCAGTCAGTAATTCCTCAAAGTTGCAATAGCAGCATTTTTATTTTCCAAAGTACAAACAATTCTAACATTACAATCAGTTTAGGTTTTGTTACTACTACTGCTACATTTAAATTTCATATTCACTTTTTTTGAAAGCTTTACATAAGAGAACCTAATGAATACTACTTCTACCTCTTAATTTTGTATTTACTTTTTTAAAAGCTTTACATAAGAAAAGCTAATGAATAAGAAAGCCTGCAGAATAGAACCAAAGACATGAAAGAAATATAAAATTTTCACTCATTTTAAGACATTTGTCATGACTTTTGAAAGACTGAAATGGCATTTGGAAACTGCTTCTGATACCAGAGATGGGATCTAAAATTCAGCAATATCATTTGTTATGCCAATATACTATGCACATTTTACATTGATCAAGACCAAATGTTATGACATAATATTGTTCAAATTCACTTTGTCCAGGAACTTTTCGCTGCAAACAGGAATTGCAAATACTGGACTCAATCTTATGGCCTCCTGTAAACAGTCTGATTTATTGTTTCAGGAAAGCAGAGTAAAGAGAGCCTTCTAAGCACCTCAAAAATGGGAAAACAAACAAACAAACAAACAAAAAACAAACAAAAAGGTATTTTCTAATTGACTTCCTGTATTAACATGGTTAAATTTGAGATCAATATACATACCCAGGTTCTTTTCTAGCCACTGATGTCCTTCTATCAGTTGATCAATTATAGCAAAATAGTGAGCAGAGGCTTCATCAGACATGACCCATCCTCCTGTTACTATTTCAAATTGTCCATCTTTTATTAACCTGGAAAATATGTAAATTTTGTTCAGAATATTCCATATGAAAACAGCCTTTTAAAAATCAATTTCTGTATACCCAGTAGGCATTTACCAGTGAGGTGATGCCAAAATCTAAAGTGCTTGTGCTACTTCCATCACTGGAGTACATTTCTTTAATCAAACAGGGAATAATGAATGGCTGAACATTGACATTTTAATGCCTCTGTGCAATGAACACCATCTCTACTGCATGTGTCATATTACATCTGTTTTTAAATCAGAAAGAAGGCAGCTTCCCGCTGAGATTACAAAAGTAAAAATGTATGTGACACAGAACTGAAGGCCAATAGAGCAAGATGCCTAGACATTGCCCCTTTCCAATCACTACTAATATCTTCCCAACTTTGATCTAACATTCTTTTTAGAGTTTTAGAAAGCTGATTGGTCTTCTAGGTTTATTGTATCTATACAGGCTTCACACCATCTCACTCATTAAAATGCCCTCTTGAAACAGATCACAGGATAATCCAGTCTCTCTATTGTCAGGGAACATAATGATCACACTTCTAACATCAGGTTGTCCTTGCAGTTTGAGCACTAACATGGTACACCAGCATATAAATCTTTAATAAATTCACGAAAGAAATACAGTGAACTTACAAAAACTTAGTCACTCCATAGATAATACCCACAAGAGTAATGAGAAACATACAAAAGGAAAATCTCCAGTGCATTTCTCTAAGTCTCAGAGAAGCCTAACCAATCCCTGACTCCTCCGAAGAGAGGACATGGTTCCCTAGTGACTATCATTTATTCTCCATTGTGTTACAAAGAATCTTTTTAATGTCAAAACCCCAGCAGCTGTGCTATAATATTCATGCATTGCACATAAACTTTTACATAAATAGTTTTCTACGTAATTCCCCAGATTTCTGACATTACCTAACCTTTGCTGTGAAGGTCTAACAGCCTTAATGTATACTGCCATGCATGACTCTTGAAGCATAGCATGAGAAGGAGGGCATCACAAAGGTGAGCTAAGAACTCTTGGATCCTCTCTTAAAGCAAAGTTTTTTTAAAAAGAATAAAAATCCCCACTTTCTGAAATCTCCAAACTAGATCCTTACTCCAAGTTCATCCAAACAGCCTGCTTTCCTGTCTCAACATCTAGGCAAACCTTTTGCTTCCGCATTACATTTTGACTCGTGATATTAAAAATAACTAAGCAGAGCAAGGATTTAGAGTATGTACTAATTTACCCTTAAGGCAGCTGATTGTTTTTAAAAGAACGCATATCTAAAGCCACAAAAAAAATCTCATTTCATAATAGATAACATAATTGTCATAACTGAAGAAAGATTATATTTCTTCCATTGCCAATACTTTAATGTGACTTCAAAAAAAGTTTGTAATCACAACCCCATTACAACTTGAATGATATCTTCATGGTTGTACACAGAAATTTTTAGTTAAATTTGTAAGCAACTCAGTAATTTGCCTTCACTTCTCTGAAGAGATTTCTATTTTGTAACTGGAAAAAAAAACAAATGAAAGCCAAAAAGTCAGAACTGAAGTAGATGATTATTCTACCAAACCTACATCACAGCAAGTGAAACCTCAAGCTTACAATGAAGACAAACACACAGTCTGAGAACAAGATCCATGGAAGATAAGATATAGTTCAGTGTCCAAACCTTTTAACAGCATCTTTTTTTTGGCTGTCTATTCCGTCCCACCATTTTGAAAAGTACGAAATCTCAGACCATATAAACTTCCTTCGGTTGTCTTCTTGCAGCTTTATAACCATGTTATTTAAAATATGCTGTGTCTGATCTCTAAAGTAATCATCAAAAGTCTTCAGCCAACCTAAAAAAAAGAAAATACAAAATTTAAGTTGCATTCATCAGCCTTAGAGAAATGCTTTCTTCCCAATTCCTTCCAAAAGTTGAGTGAAGGCTTTTCTTAACAAGCTGAACTTTATGTGCTGTGGGCAGCTTGAAGTGTTAAATGTCCCAGGCACTTCCTTTTACAAAATGTAGCTTTTTTTTTTCCCTAAATTTATAAATATATGGATTATTAGGCTTTCTATTTTGTAAAATAGAAAATTTGATCAACAGATTACATGAATACATGGACTAAAACAAACAAGGATTTTCTTTTTTTTCTTTTCCTTTTAATTTAAGGACAAAAGTAGTTGAAAAGGAAAATGTACATATCAGCAAACTGATCTTCCTTGAGAAGTGCATTAGGTTTTCTAATCTCTCACATCAAGGGGATTGCAGCTTCTACTAACAGACCACCTTCCCAGCCCCAGCCCTATTCCCAAAACACAAAGAAATATTGAGAAATAAGCCAGGAATAAAACTCTGATGTCCTTAATTGATCATGTCAAGAAAAACTTGTGAGCTACACATTTCTTACATTTTGGTGGGTCAGTCAACACAACCTGAGTTAGAAAATGTCAGAAAAAACTAAGAAGTCACCTTAAAAGCAAATCCTGATCTGGTCAACAGAAAACAAACTTGAAACTTCATGATGTTTTAAAATGGAGTTGCATGAACTTTCATGCTTAATTTTTCTTTTATCGTAACATTGCAATTAACTTCATAGGGCTATACAGATTTACACCTGAGAATTCAAGATTGTTTTAAAAAATAAAAAGTGGTTAATGTGAGTGCTAGTACGGCAAAGTTACTGACATCACCAATAATTAATGAAGTATTTAAAAGTAGTATTTAGTCCTGACGTGTATTCATACACTTTCACATGGGTGGAAAGGCAAGAGAAAGATCTACTCTAGTCACTTTTAATAACTTGTAAGTGCTGCTTATACTAGATCTGTAATCGCCACATTCAGCAATAAAATACTCTCATCTGGTACATGCATATTACAAAGCTCACAAGTCTCAATTCTTAAATTATTTAATGAGAAATCATTACCGAAATCATCACCACCAACAGAGCAGTAGATGCTAGAAGTGTCTTTGGACCCCTTGGATCATAGCAGAACATCTTTCAAATCCAGCCACTCCTCATCAGACTGGTAAACCAGACCCCTTCTCAGCTTCGTTGCCCTTCTCTGGACTCCCTCCAACACTTGTATGCCTTTCTTGCAGTGAGTGACCCAGAATTGGACACAGTACTCGAGTGTGCCCAGCACAGGGGGCAGTCACTGCCCTGGTCCTGCTGGCCACACTACTTCTGATCCAAGCCAGGTGCCCTTGGCCTTTTTGGCCACCTGGGCACACTCTGGTTCATATTAAGCTACTGTTGACCAGCAGTCCCAGGTCCTTTTTCGAAGGGCAGCTTTGCAGCCACTCTTCCCCCAGCCTGCAGCACTGCAGGGGTTGTTGTGACTCAAGGGCAGGACCTGGCACTTCACCTACTTGAACCTCCTACAACTGGCCTTGGTCCATAGATCCAGCTTGTCCAGTTTCCCCTGTAGAGCAATATTCTTGTTGTGAGGAGAGGTTCAATAAATTCAAATTTCTCAAATTCCTCAGAATGAATTTTATGTGGATCTCTTTTGGGAAGCAGAACTGATGCTACAGGACAAATCAAGCATTATCAAGGCACTCAGTGCTAAAGCTTGTCATACACAAAAGGTGTCGACCGTGAAAATATACCACAGCTCATTGTAGGAGGCGTGTCTCAAAGCCAGATGTGAAGAAGAAAGTAGAAGGCTGGAGGTCAGAAAGCTAAAGTTTAGCTCCAAAGAGTTCTTCCATAATGGCAATAGAAACTGGTAAATTCTGTATGGCTACTGATGAGACAGACCAGGCACCACAGAGGAAACCAGCCAAATGCATTCTGTTTTGGAAGACAGTACAGAGGGTGTGTAAATAAAATAAAAATAAAATCATTTTTAAAAAATTAGATTACTAGAACTTGTAGAAAAAGTACCAGTAGAAATAAAATATAAAAAATAAGCGAATCAGTGCCATAACATTGACCTCCTGCAGAACCTCATGACTTGAATAGACACTGGTGAAGTTTTCTCTTTTCCTCAGGACATTCCCCTGAAGCTCCCAAGTCTCATGCTTCTGAAAAGTTACCCCAGCCTACACTGGGCACAGGGTCTTTCAAGTCATTCCAGAATGAGAGATGTGACATCAGGCAACTGGTCTCTAGTGCGATGGCAACAGCCTATTATTAGGATTTGATCCTACTAGCTTCAGCAGAAAGGAGACAGGTAAACTCCACGCCCCTTTCTAAGGAGAACAAAGAGAATGAGAAGTTCCATATATTCCTCTGGGATTGCTTTGGATTCATTAAGTGCCTGTACAGAGTTGCTTCTTTCTAGGAAAGTTTTTAAGAGAACTAGAGCCAGAGAGAAAATAAATGGTCACAGGTTTCAAGACAGTTCTACAGATAGGTAGATGAAAGTAAATACCATGATTCTTTTCTTTGAATATTTTTACTACATCCATACTTTGTTAATTTAGCTGTCAAAACTGGACACTACAGTAACTTCACATTCCAGTGTTCCTTTTCTTTGAAATGCCCAAATACATGCCATCTATGTTCAAACAACCATATCTTCACCCATATCCATTTCAAACAACAAATTAAATTGTTAGAGTGATGCACAGTAGTAAAATTTAGTATCACTGAAATTGTAGCTTTTTATAACAACAACCAGTGTCACCAGCTTATCATGTTCAGTATATGTACCAGGATTATGCCATAACAGTATAATTCACTGCTTTTTGGTAAATTTTACAGTAATTTCAAAATAAAGGAACATTTCTCCATTTTATTTATTACACAGTTAACATTCACTTTGGGCATCCATTTTTGTTTAAACCTAGACTTTATATTATCCCACTGAAAGTTGGTGCTGTGCACATAAAGGAAGTGTTACAGTCAAAAAATTCTCACATCTCACTTGCCATGCTCACATCTTCCAAAAGCACACCTCTTTAGCACAGGCTAAGGGTTACATGTCTATGATGGTCCAAAAAGTCAAAATGTGGACAGGCCATATTTAATGCAGCAATGATTAAACTGAATGGGTTACCAGAAGGATGAACACAGAAAATTCACATTACCTTTCAATTTCAAGACTGAAGTTCTACTCTGGTTAATAAACAAGTAGATGTACCACTTGTACCATAACAGTTTTCATTTGAAGTCAATGGTACTTGAATTATACACCTGTTTAACTGGCTTGCTAGACTTAAATCTGACATACTAACTAGCATGCTTCAAAAACCCCACATCTTAACAGAAATGGTAATACACTTCCTACTTCAGGAGCTTTTAGATACTCAAATCATTAAGGTATTACCTGGGTCATTATGGGAGTGAGGCACAACAAACACTTGAAGTGGTTCACTGTCCCATTCATTTTCATTGTATGTGATATCAAATCCTTGTTTCCAAACGCCACCATCTGGATTATCAAAAGGAAGAATGTTGTAGACATCCAGCATCTAAAAAAAAAAAAAAAAAAATCCAGGAATATAAAACATGAATTCACAAAAAACAGTTCTGCTATTAAAAACCAAAGCTGTTTTCAATGCAAATGGATCAGCTTGTTCAGTACAGAGGGAGAGATAATGTGCCAAATGAATAGAAAACTGACAAATGAGAGCAAGTTTCAAGTCACACTAGGACACCCAAGACACAGCTGGCAGGAAGGGGAGCATTTGGCAGGCTCTGTTCTGAGGAAACTGAAATTGATTAGACAAACACTAGGATTAAGAACCTTAAAACACAAAAATTATGGCAGCTCATAATGGCAGTGGGCAGAGGGTATGAAGAGGATTACACAGCATAGCACAGCACACTAAACAGGAATGCAGAAAATGAAGAAAACAAGCAGAAACCAAACATTAAGAAGTAATAACAGCATGAGAGAGATCAAGGAAAAAGGCAAACTCACAAAAGGGTAGAAAGAAACTACCAAGAAAAAGCGTCCATAACTATCACCAATTGCTATAACAAATCTACTTTTATATTTGCTGTTGCCCAGTACAGTAATTGTACAAGAAGGGACATATTTCACTTGTCAGTGCAAATAAGAAGGTTACAGGTAAATAAAGCAACTCTAGAGCTACTTTAAAAAGTTTCTAGGAAATTTAGGGAACACCACATAGTTTCAAAGAGAGTCTATCAGTGTGAGGGGTTTGAGTGGGATTTTTTCAGGTTTTTTTTCTTAATGCTCTGGTCTGGTTTTAAGAAAGAGGGAAAGATAAGAGCATGAACTATCATTGGACAAGCCTTTTTCTGATATTCTAGTTTAAAAACTAAACTTTAATTAGTTCTAATCCCATGTTAGAATGCAATTACACACCTGACAAACTTTGCACAACAATTTCTCTCTGCAAAAAAGTCTGTATGAGTCATTTACTACTCGAACACTACAAGAGTCAAAACTTTGGAGAGGTGAGCTGGTTTCTGCTCTGCTAGGAAACTTTAAAAAACTACAGACATCAGAAACAAACAGCTGACTAAAGAACATAAGGCCTTGTGATAGTTGACTTTGATCCCCACCCAGCTGCTCCCTCAGTCTTCCTCATCAACAGGACAGGGCAAGCAATAAGATTAAAATATGAAAGGTGAAGATAAAAACAGGGAGATCATTTACCAGTTATCATCACAGAAAAAAACAGACCTGACTTTGAGAACATTAAATTAATTTATTGCCAATTAAAATAGAACTGGATAGTGAGAGGTCAGTCCCTATTGTTTCCTCTCAGTCATTCCTTCCTTCTCTCATTTTTTGCCTGCTCCAGCATGGGGTCCCTTCCACAAGGTACAGCACTCCAGGAATTCCTCCACTGTGGGTCCCCTATGAAAGTCACTCATGAAAATATCTACCTGCCCTGGCATGGGGTCCTCCACAGGTTTCAGGAAAATACTCGCTCCATTGCGGTCTCCCCAACCTGCTCCAGTAACTAAAATACCTTCTCTGCTTCCTTCATCAAGGACCTTGGTGCTCACAGGGTTGTTCCTCCCTTTTTTTTAACCTTATACCACACTGACATCCAGCACTTTCCCCCTTCTGCCCAGAGGCAGCACCACCCTTTGTTGATGAAGGGGTTGGCTGTATATGCGCTGGGTCTATTTTGGAGCTGACTAGAACCACTGTGTCTAGCACAGGGAAGCACTGGCCACTCCTGACAGATACCTGTGAGCCCCTCACTGCCAACACCTGGACACCTGCACCCAGTGCATTCCACCCTCACCTCTATGAAACACTTAAGAGTCTATGAAATACACATTCATCACATTCTCTTCATAAACTTTACTTATATTTACAAAAAACCTTTCCCACGCTAAAATCAAAATGACGTAGTAAGACTGGAAGTGTGGAAATTTTTACACATACCCACATACAAGGTGAGACTCCACTCCATGTATTTTTACCTCATAACAACAATAATAAAAGATCTTTGGACATTACTGACTAATGGAAAACAGAGGTGAAATACTTTCAGATATGTGCATTCTGTGCTGTCAGCTTGAAGGGCCCAAATAAAATAGCAAAATAGTATAGTTTCTAAATACATTATTTTAGGCTAATTTAAACATTATATAAATAATATATATCATATAATAGAGACAGATAATTATATATATTAGAAGCTATTATTATATATTTTCTAAACATGATATTTTATAAAATCAGTTTGACGAGAAATCATACTTTTTTCTCTGCAATGCAACATTCTGAAGAAAATGTAAGAGCATATTCTGTAAATTTGCATTTAAAAATAAATGACCTTAAGACTCATAAATTCTTTGGACATTTAACCATGAAAACATATTTATTTAAAAAGCAATTCATGGAATTTCACACATTCCTATGAGGTTTCCTCATGGATGGAGCCTGAATTTAACAAGGAACTTTCTGAAGACTGCAAGATGCCAAATTTTACAGTCCATAACACACACAATTTTTCCCCTAACATCTACAACCTTACAGTCAGTAACCTATCAGTGACAGGTGTGAGAACACTGATAGTATAGTTTAAAAATTGGCCTCAGAGCTGGTTTTAGGGTTCTATGACAGTGAGAGCCTGTTTGCAGATCTGTGTCTACTTAGGAGAGATGAGACCCAAACTCACTAAGTGCACAGAGGTACATTTGCCAGAAGAATGGTTGACCTGTTAAGGACATCTTATGACTAAGAATAAAGGGGGATAGAGTGAGATACCAGCAGCCCTGTGAGGGAACAATGGTCAGGAATGATGTGACAGGAAAAGATTTTAGAAATACATAATTTAAGAAATCAACAAAACAGGGCTTAAACAGGGTCACCTCCAACATTTGTAGGTAGGCAAGTAAGGCACAATTACCAAGAAATCCCCAAAAACTTTTCTGGGAAATCAGCATGCTGGGGTGCCTCTCTGAAGTACACTAAAGCACCACATCATGGGGAATAAACATGATGAGTTAGAGAGCTGTGTGCAGCTGCAAGCCTGTGATCTTGCTGGGATAAAGGAGACATGGCAGGATGACTCTGATGACTGTAAAGTTGCAATGGAGGGACACAAGACCCTAGGACAGACCAGCCAGAAAGACAAAGAGGGAGCATGAGCCTTTATGTGAGAGAGCAGCTGGTGTGCATGGAGCTTTGCCTGTGGATTTGAAGTTGGAAAGGGATAAAACTGGGCTCACTTGCCTGCACACCGCACTCCAAATTTTGAGGGATGGTGTGCTCACGAGATCATTCAGTCTGCCATGTCAGTGGAACAGAGGATAGAGATCCATATTACAGCAAAGACACAAGGGTAGAAACCACAGGATTACCTAAGAATGGTCACATAGCTATTAGGGCTTCTGCCCCCAGAAAGGTGGCAGGAACAATAGCCCAAGTAAAATGCATCTACACCAATGCACAAAGTATAGGAAACAAATAGAAGCTGGAAGCCATTGTGCAGCAGGAAAACTATGACACAGTCACTGTCACAGAAACACGGTGGGATGACTCACCCAAGTGAAGTGCTACAATGGATGGCTATAACCTCTTAAGAAGGGATAGACAAGGAAGGAAATGCAGTGCGGTAGCGTTATACATGACTGAGTGTTTTGATTGTCTAGAGCTTTATGATGCTGGCAATACCATTGAGTGTCTATGGGCAGGAATCTGTGGGAAGGCCAAGAAGACCTGCCTACCATGGTGACGGTCTGTTACAGACCACGCAGTCAGGAAAAGAGGCAGACAAACTATTTTCTAAGTAGAAGTCTCACAACTACCAGTCACTGTTCTCATGGGGTACTTCGAGTTTCCAGATGTCTGTCGGAAACACAACACATTGGAGACAAATCAGTCCAGGAGGCTCCTGGATTGTGTGGACGAGAACTTCCTGACACAGCTGGTGAGAGACCCAGCTAGGGAATGGACCCACTATATCCCTTCCCTGTGCAACCAGAGAAGGGAGAGAAAATGCAGTGAAAGACAAGTGAGCCAAAATAAGGACAAGGACAGATCACTCACTAATTTCGATCACAGGCAAAGCAGACTTGACATAGGGAAATTAGTTGAATTTATTACTAATCAAAACCAGAGTAAGATAATGAGAAGTAAAAAAAAAAAAAAAATCTTTAAAACACCTTCCCTGCCCCATCTCTCCTTCCCAGGCTTAACTTTATTTCCAATTCTCTGCCCCCTCCCCTCATCAGCACACAGAATGGGGGTTACAGTCAGTTCATTACACGTTTCTTCTGCATCTACTTCGTTCCCAGAGACAAATCCTTTCCCTGCTCCAGCACTGGGTCTCTCCCACATGAGACAGTCTTCCATGAACTTCTCCAATGTGAGTATTCCCATGGGAAGTTGAGCAGTTCTTTACAAACTGCTCCAGCATGGATGCTTTTCATGGTATACAGTCCTTCAGGCACAGGTCCCCCATCCTACCAGTAAAGCTGCTCCAGAGTGGGCTTCTCTCTCCTCAGGGCCAGAGGTCCTGCCAGGAGCCCATTTCAGTGCAGGCTTCCCACAGGGGCACGTTCTTCCTTCAGGCATCCAGCTGCTCATGTTGGGTCCTCCACGGGCTGCAGGTGGATCTCTGCTTCACCATGGACCTCCAAAGGCTTCAGGGCCACAGCTGCCTCACCATGTCTGCATGATGGGGTGCTGGGGAATCTCTGCCCCAGGATCTTGAGCACCTCCCTCCCCCCACTTCTCCACTGACTTGGATGTCTGCAGGGATGTTTCTCTCACATATTCTCACTCTACTCTTTTCTGACTGCAATTACTTCTATGCACTATCTCATTTCCATTTCTTAAATCTGTTATTCCAGGAGTGTTACTACAATTGAGATTGGCTCAGCCTTGGCCAGTGGTGGATCCATCCTGGCTCCTGCTGGCACTGACTCTGTCAGACATGGGGGAAGCTTCTGGCAGCCTCTCAAAGAAGCCAGCCCTGTAGCCTGCACCACCTCCAAAACACGGCCACACAAACCCAGTAGAGGGAGGAATATAGAAACATGGTCTGAGCATCCAGAGTAGACAGGGGACAAAAGGAAGGCCAGGCCCTGCTGCTGAATGAGGCAGGGAACCTGGTGACACAGGGCATGGAAAAGGCTGAGGGACTGAATGCCTTCTTTGCCTCAGTCTTTACTAGCAAGACCAGCCTTCAGGAATCCTGGGTCTTGTAGACCAACAAAAAGAACTGGAATGAGGAAGATGAGTCCTTTCTTGAAAGAGGATGTTGTGGGTCTCTCTGATTAGGATTTGTTTTTTTATAAGAGGAAGATTGGCTTCTGTTGGAAGTCTCTGCAAGTTTCCCTCCAGCCTATAGAGCAGAGCCAATGAGGGCCAGCTCTGAGGAAAACTTCCTGCTTTTGAACAATTAAGTTACACCCCTGCGTGAAAACATATTTAAGAAGTTGTTGCACAGTTAGAAATTGGCAGCCATGGGTTAACAACATCACAACGCAGACATCAGGGTCAGTGCAGGAGGAGAAGAGGAGAAGGAGGGGGAGGGACCCCACGGATCAGGGAGAGGACTTAAAACTATTATTCCCATTGATCCTGTGGTGATTACGAGTTGTCCCCTCGAAGCCCATGGGATCCATGTGGGTGTAAAGACATCTCTGTCAGAGTAGGGGGATGCATGAAAGAAGCTGTTACCTCGTGGGAAGCCCCCAAGATGGAGTGGAGGTCCTGCAAAGATTTGCAGCCAAGACCTACGGAGGTTGAAGCCCATGCTAAGCAGGTACAGCCAGCTTTACATGAGAGACTTTACCCCATGGAATGACTCATGAGAGAGCAGAGGATCTTTCTCGTGGGGGAGACCTCACAGGACGCAGAGGGAAGGATTCAGAGTTATGATTCCCCTGTGACCATGGTGACAACGGTGGTGAAGCAAGCTGTCCCCTTTGCAGCCCACAGAAAAGCCCCCTGAGACAGAACTGCTGCTTAAGTTTTGGACTTACATCTGCAAATGGCTGACCCAACAACAACTGACTG